>JANAVB010039212.1:4008489-4443489 GCA_029216955.1 Iris pallida
TGCTGGAAGGTCCACAAGTTGTACTGTGAGACTCGTATAGGAGCTGCATCCCCATTCTTCTCAATAACTGCTTCATTAGCCACATTGGATAGTGAAAGTGCTGCGCTCCTGACGGGAAAATGATTCGCTCTGGCTGCACACTTGTAGGCTGCGCACTTATAGGCTGCACACTTGGTGGCTGTGTACTTGTATGCTGAGTAGATAGCTTTTATATGTAATCATGAAAAATCTGTAATAGACCTTTGTAATCATAATTTAATAAAGTATCTTTTTTATATACTGCACTTTTCTTGTTACTTGATGTGTGAAGAAAATTTGGTCTCATGCACTTTTTATAGCTGATGCACTTTTTCATGCTTCTACAAGACGCCCTTCAAAGTTTTCAAACTTGAACAAGTTTTGAAATACTTTGAACAAGAAGCATGGACAGTAGAGCTTTTTAGGCACATAATTTACTATCATAGGTAATATGGACGTGATAGGTTTAGGTACTTCCGCTGGAGATTTTATGTGGACTTATCATCCTTGGTGTACTCAAAACTAAGTACGGATGGTAAGTTGAGATGACAGACATCATCAGAGATTATGGATGTGCTGGTAGGATGTTTACTCACAGGTAATGTGGACATGGTGAACATAGAATTCTATTAGGGGTATCTTACTCAGAAGTTATGCGAACGTGGTAAGATATAACTTTGTAGGAATCCAAGAAACAATTCAGAGGTTATATGGACGTGATTGTTTACTGTTGGAGATATAGCGACACAGAGGTTGCTTAGGTAAGAATGTTTACTCGGAGGTGATATGGACATGGTAAACGTTAAATTTGGAGTTATCCTACTCAGAGGTTTATATGAATGTGGTAAGATATAACTCTGTGGAGAAAATAACTCAGAGGTGACATGGACGTGGATGTCTTCTACTGGGAAATTATAAACGAATGTCCTAGAGCAACTGGGCTCCGAGGACATGTTTGCTAGGGTAGTGACAACTGGGTAGTTCAGAGGTAATGTGTACATAAACTATGACCTTTATCTTGGAATAGTTTTGAAATGTTTTTGATCCAGCTGGAAATCACAAACATGGAGATCTTTTGGGACGGCTAGGCCCTGTTGCATGTTAATGCTTACTGGGAACCAGAGATAGATCCTGGGAAGGGGATGTCTCCGATCTTCAATAACACTCCAATTGGTATCACTGTGAGGTCACCCTGGGTATGGGGCGAAAGCTAATGCCTTGGAAGCATCGATGAAAGAATTATAGCCTGGTCTTCTGGAGCTTCAAGGCCTTGAGCGTAACCTTTCGTCCATAGTGGACGCAAAGCTAGAGAAGATGGCTGCCGAACTCTTCCAACATGAACTGGAGCGAGAAGCTATTGCCCACAGGATCGCTGAGATCGAAGTAAAAGTCGGAGAAGTGGTTACTGCCGAGGAAGTCCAGGTCTGTCGCTAAGAAACCCTAGAGGAGCAGTATGACGACCTCCGAAAATAGATCCGACACCTGGAAAAGAAGCTGGCCACTGCAGAGAGTGAACTAGAGAAGTCGAAAGACCAACAGAGGTCCCTTTTCCAGTACTCCGAGGCCTTGAATCAGGAGAAGGAGAGTGCTGGTGCTCGTCAGGCAGAGCTGGAGATTGCGTACCAAGGCATATCCCAGCTTAGGAATAAGGCAGCCAGACGTTAAGAAGCAGTACGCAAAGCTAAAGAGTCTATTGGGCCCAGGATTACCTTCTTGCGGGGTCAGATCAGTGAGCTGACTCGTCGGCCAATTAAAACAACCGCTCTATTATTTTTTTCCCTCATTTGGGAGGTCTTTTATTTTTATGTAGCAACATTTTTTTCCTTATGAAAGAAATAAAAGTCTTTTGCTTCTTTGCTTGTCCATCTGCTATGAACTTTTGCTGGAGGTGTTTGTGGGGTATTTATTCAAAGGTAATAGCAACATGGTAAATACAAAATTTATGGTAGAATTCACTCACTCAGAGGTTATACAAACATGGTAAGAGTAGACTCTATGGGGATACGGAGAAAAACTCAGAGGTAATATGGACATGGATGTTCTACGGATGAGATTGTAATAACACCAGGGTTGTTATATGAGGTGTTTACTCAGAGGTAATATGAACATGGTAAACCTTTTTTTAATGACATCTTACTTTAACGGTAAGTTTTAACTTTGTCGGGCTGTGGAAAACAGCTCAGAGGTGATATGCACATGGTTGTTTTACCGAATTCATAGACACTTGTTGGGGATGTAGAAATACATGTTGACAGATTCAGACATAGTACTTTTTAAAAAAATTCTATTGATTGGCATCATCAGCAAATCGCCGTTGGGTTTGGCCTGCCGGTACGTACCATTAGAATAGACCGTTTCTATAACAAATGGTCCTTCCCACTTGGGCTCGATCTTGTCCGATATTTTGTGAGTCATCACCATCGGTCTTTGAACTAATAAGACAAGGTCAGCCACTTAGAATGTCCTTTTCTTGACCTTTTTGTTAAAGGCTCCAAAATTCTGAGCTTGATATAGCTCGATATGTTGCTGAGCTATTAGACGCTTTTTATCCAACACTTCCAACTCTTGTAACCGACGGCTTTGATTGTCTTCGTCTGTCAGCTGGTTAGTGACGGCCACCCGTAGAAACAGAATCTGGATTTCTATGGGGAGTACTGCCTCGCTTTCGTAGATAAGAGAGAATAGCATACTGCCAGTGGGCGTCCATACAGTTGTATGGTATATCCATAGACATTCGTCGAGTTTGTCATTCCAGTCGCGATACGACCGTCTTAAGTAACTTAGCAATTATCTTGTTGAATGCTTCGGCTCGCCCATTGGCTGCAGGATTATTGGTCGTCGATGTTACATTCTGTATCTGATTTTTGTCATAAAACCGATGGAACGCATGAGTCACGAACTGGAGGCCTCTGTCATGGATAATCCTTCGAGGAACTCTGAAGCGATAGATAACGTGATGTTTGACAAAGCTGATCATGTTTGAGGTTTTCATATTAGCCAATGGTATCGCCTCCGTCCACTAGAAAAAGTAGTCGTAGGAACGACGATACAGTATTTTTGAAGCTGTGTTATAGTAGAACCAGAGTGACCGCCTTTTGATAGAAGTGGCTTCTTTTGAGTCCTTGGGTATGATTCTGTAGACTGCATAGTCTATGAACAGGAATCTCCAATCCCAAATGTAAATGTTGGTGTCTGTCTGCACTGAGTAGCTTAGACAAGTACATAGATTGTTCTTTGGGCAAACCAGCTATCGACCTATCACCGTGATAGAGTACTGGGTCCCGACAGGAGCTGCTAGAGAAGCGATAAGACCGACGAGGGCGTCGGCCTCCAGATTTTGTAATCGAGGTACATGTTCTATAAAGAACCCTGTAATGGTGGAGATGATGTCGATTGTCGCCTAATGATAAGGGACTAGGTCTTCGTGTCGAACCTTGTATTGGCCTGGAACCTAATTGACTATCAGTTTTGAGTCACCATAAGCCTCGAGGTAGTCGACCCCCAACCGCTTGGTGAGCTGAAGCCCGATGATAAGAGCATTGTTCTCGACGACATTATTAGTGCATGACTCCATGAGGGAATATGCACGGGGAATAACTAGACCGTCAGGAGTGACGAGGATTACTCCTACTCCTGCAATAATTTTACCACTGGTGCCTATTCTTGAAGCACCATCAAAGAATATTCGCAGACGGGATTGTCTGTGATTGCATTGGCTCCAAGACTTCATCGGCATGCTGTCATAAAGTTTTGTAGGTTCCTGGGACCGGATGTGCCGCCAAGAAGTCAGCCAGTGCTTGCCCCTTGACCGCCTTCTGTAGAACAAATACCATATCGTAAAGTGTTAGCAAGATCTTCCATGTGGCTAACAACGAATTTAGTGCCCCTGTCTTAGTCATAAGGACTCTGAGGGGATTAACTTTGGAGATGACGTGAATCGTCTGTTCGGCTACATAATGGTGCATCTTTTGGATAACAAAGACTAAAGCGAGACACTCCTTCTCAACAGGATTGTACCGATGTTCGGCACCAATTATGGTCCAGCTCAGATAGTAGATTGCCTATTTGTGGCCTTCGTTGCTTTTATGGGCTAATAAAGTACCGAGAGAATGGTCCATAGCTCGGATATATAGTAGAAAGGGCCTCCCCACGACCGGTGCTACCAGGACCGGAGGCCTGGTGAGATATTTCTTAATGTCGTCGAATGTCCGCGGGCATTCTTCAGTCCAGACATAAGAAACCCCTTTCTTCATTAGCTTGGTGAAGGGTTGGCATCACCCGGAGATATTTGCTATGAATCTTCTGATGTACGCCAAGTGTCCTTGCAGGCCTTGAAGCTCATGGAGATTGTTCGGAAAGCCATGTCTAGGATCGTCTTGGTCTTTTCAGGGTCAATGTGAATACCCCTTGCTACGACGATGAAGCCCAGGAACTTGCCACTGGAAACTCCCATAAAAGACTTGGTTGGGTTCATCTTTAACTGATGTGTCCGCACTAAGTCAAACATCGTCCTTAAGTCATCCAGATGGTTGGCTTTTCTTCGACTTTTAACAGCAATGTCATCAATGTAACATTCTGTCACGACCCGCACCCACTGTTAGGGTACGAGAACGTAACAATGCCCAGCCTACGCCGCAGTGTCGGCGGTAGAATGCTGTCCTAGGTCACATCATCTAACAATATAATGCTAAGCAGTTATACTCTCCGAATGGGGGTGACATAGCAGATACAGTCTCAATCACATCTAAGGTAGAGCATGATAAGGATAGATAAAACATAAAATCTAAGAGATACAGGAGATAGAAGTCTAAGTGTCTAAGATACATAAACCCAGAAATACATCTCAAAACTCAAATACAGTAATCCACAAAGTAAATACAACTCCAGACAAATTAAATAACTATCTAAACAACCTCTAATGTGTCTCCTCTAGGCTAGCAGGCAACCTCCAAGCTATCTATAAAATTTGTCAACGGGTCCAGTCAGGACAGGAGCGAGTACAAAATATCTTACGCAGTTCATATCGAGTTAGAAAATATAAAGCATGCAATAGATTAAAGTACATGAAATGCTGATAGAAGAAGGTATAAGAAAAACAGTAGAGATTTGATAACAGGAAATATCTAAATATGATAAGTAAGAACTGTAAGGAACATGTGATTTAGAGTACAATATGGTTATGTAAACGGGCTAGGACAATGCAATGATAACTCCATTGTACGTGGGTGTACAATCGACATATATAATAGTTATACAATGTTGTATAATAGGATTTGAGTACATAACCAATTCTACTTCCCCTCCCCAATCAATACACAAGGATCCACTCCAGTTACGTTATCTTATACAATAGTGTACAATGTTATACAATAGATGTACAATATTATACAATAGATGTACAATGTTATACAATAGTTGTACAATGTTATACAATAGTGTACAATGGTCTATCCCTGGAACTCATGTGATAATGAGAGTACAATATGCACAATGAGTATACAAGGATATGGATATTCAATAAATACAATATGTAAGTGAAACGCACATCACAATATGTATTTAGTGAATACAAGGGGATAACATCTCAAAAGAAGATCCATATAGTACCAATCCGTGATAACAATCGTGTCAGCATCAAGTACAGTAATCTAGAGCAAGAATGTAAATCCAGACAAGTATGAAACGGTCAGAGAATGTACTCGCCTGCTATCTGAATGTCCAAAGAAAATGTACTGTCCGAGGAGAGGTGTCTGGCTCCTATTTAGAACAGCACAAGTCACAACATGTCCAGAAGGGTAATATAAAGCACTACAATGCATTCTACATGAATCTAGGTCAAACTAGGCCAAAGTCAACCCTTGGTCAACTCTGGTCAACTGTACTAGTCAAACTAGGTCAAACTAGGTCATGTCCTAACCCAGCAAGTCTTACTAGGCCTAACCAAGACTATCCTAGCAAGCACACATCAATACAAGGCTATACAAGCCAATATACACCCAACTCTATATAGCATGCAATTATTCAATACTCAAATAGGCAAGAATTCACATTAGATATACACTAGGTAATCTATTACTTTAAGCTATATATGTCTACACATATATACACATGCATATATTGGTATTCAACATTAGGTCTATAACCATGGCATTTCAATGGCTATATAAACTTATATATTACAATACAATATGCTACCATATATATAATATACATACATAGCTAAGTTAACTATATTCATAAATACTTATTTAAGAGGCTATGTGTGTGTATGTGAACATGGCAAAGGGGCAAGTGAGGGTTAAATGGGCATACATAGTGTATACATATCAAAGAGTGTCAAAGTGTAAGTGAACAAAGTGTCAAGTGTGATAGTGTCAACATAGTGTAAGAGGTACATGAGGTAATATAGGATTTGTGTTAACATAGAACATTACATCTCATTAACTTGTATATTGCATACATTACATCTATTATTACATTACATTCATGCTTGCATTCATTTATTCTCTTGTACTACTATATGCACCATACATTACACACTATGGAACCTACATATTCATTACAAGCCATACTTATACATGCTTACATTAGATAGGATACTTACACCTCATACATCATTTATTTAACCATTTACTCATGCTTACATTCTCTATTTAGTTACATAATGTATATACATTAACATGGGTTAAAATCAAATAGAACATTATATTACGCACAAGGGTGCACAAAATTCATATGCCGAATAGTAACTCCTACTAATAATCAATACTGTACCAACTCAGCATGAATTAAAATCTAGGATTAAAGTATGTTATAGATCTATGTGTTAGCTTTCCGAAACTTCAAACGGATCGCATTTACGTTTCCGGAAACTCCCAAAATCGCGAAAACACCGAGAACGCATTTGTCTTTCGTATAGCTGACACTCAAATAATTCTCCAGAAAGTTACAGAAATAATTAGGCCTATTAATACATGTTTTTGGAAAGCTAACTTCAATATGCTTCTTTTAAAAAAAAGGGAGATTAAACCGAGCTTTGAGCTAGAAGTTATGATATTTCTAAGTTAGGACTGAAATTAAAAACGTGGATAAAAATCATGACGGATTTAGATAGTTTGAGCCAAAAGAATACACAATATATATCCTAATTATCCACAACAATAATAGCAATAATAATATGAGGAACCACACTCACAAACTTGATTATATAATCATCATGAACCATTTATTACATATATAAATATAGATACACTCTCATTACAATATATATATATATATATATATATATATATATATATATATATATATATATATATATATATATATATATATATATATATATATATATAAATCTATATAAGTAACATGAGCACATCCACAACACAAAGGACACTCCTATGACCTCCAAATGGACACGAAATGGACACAAATGGAGATACAACCATGGGGGTCATTCCTATGGGTTCAAAATAGACCTATATGCATGAGTAAATGAAAAGGAGAAGGGATTTATACCTCCCGGTAGATCGAATCGAAGAAAAGCCTTCCCGGAGCGACACCAACACGTAGAGATTTCAAAAGGACACGAACGAGCTCTGAATCCTCCCAAACTTGGGTAGCTTCCTCCTTGGCTAGAATGGAGAAGGAAAGAAGAATATTTGGTGGCAAAATGGAAGGATTTGGTGGAGAAATGGAAGGATTTGGTGGAGAAATTGCTAAGGATTGCTCTCTAGAAATTTGGGGAAGAACAAGAGAGAGAGTGTGGATGAGAATAATGAAATGAACTTGAGCCTATCCTCTTCCAAAGTGGCTGGCCATATGGGGCTATTTGTCCTATTATGGTAAGGTCCAAAATGCCCCCACTAACCTATTCTATTAGTATTAGGAAAGGGCTAATTGGTTGGGGCTAAATTAGTCATTCTAAAGTCTCTAATCACACTAACCTTATCCATAATAATTAGTCTAACCTCTAACTAAAATTAATATCATGTGGACTAAAATTAATATCATGTGGGCCATGCCTAACTAGTGTGTGGGTCCACTAAAGTCAACACTACCCCCGGGTTCCCGTTTCAAGTCGGATTGAGCTGAAATTCGAACCCGACTCAAATAATCCCAAAACAATATCATAAGTAATAAAATAAATTTCAAAAATATTTCAAAAATACAAAATGACTAAAATACCCATGTTCCTGAAAACTGGGGGTGACAAATTTCCTCGAAATTAAAACCAAACAATAGTAAAATGTCAAAATCACAAGTCATAATTTTAAATAGTTTAAAAATGATTAAAAATCACCAAAAAAATCATAATATGAAATAATAATCAATAAATAATAATTATAATTACAAAATTTCAAAATTACCCTCATCTGGAAAACTGGGTGTTATAATCCTACCCACCTTATAAAAATTTCGTCCTCGAAATTAAAACAAAGCAATCACAGGAAACACATGCAGAAAACAATCTCATTCAAATACTTTTCAAAAAAAAACAGCAATAAAAAAATCTCCTTGAGACACATCAAACATTTGTAAATAAAAACTGATACGTGTCCGATACGGACACAAAACCATCACAAAATCACACCTATCAAAGATCAAAATTAACAATCACCAACGCAATAAATATCAAAATAATTCAAAGAGGTCAAATGTATCCTTAGGCCAGAAATGACATTAAAATATCATAATCACATGGTTAGGCTCTAGGTCAAACAGTCTCTAGGGTTTCACTAGCAAAACGTCAAAACCACAGGTCATTGATTTAAATAATTTTAAAATAATTTAAAATCACCAAAAATCATATCATGAATTAAATATCATTATTAAAATAATTATAAACACAAAATTTCAAAATTATCCTTATTTGGAAAACTGGGTGCTACAACTCTACCCACCTTAGAAAAATTTCATCCTCGAAATTAAAATGTCCATACTCCCTCTAGGTCAAACCCCCACAATCAAAGTCCCAGATTAAAATAAATCATGTGATCAAAAGGACGACATACAGGGTCATTGCATACGGTGGTAGTGAAAGTCTCATCTAGGTATACTAGTCATGCTAAACCAAGACGGTCATAGGGTATCAAACACACAAGAAATCTAGAGTGCTAAATTGGAAAAGATACAGAAATAACAAATCATCAAAACTGTAAGACAGTCTACCATCCTATGGGAAAGCTGGTACTCATAAAAAAATATTAAAATAAGAAAGGTAACTTCCAATAATCTAAAAGGGTACAGAAAAATCAATTTCAAAGTTAAAGAATTGAAAGTCACTTGCATTGAAATCCAATCATAATATATATATAGAGAGCGTTAGAGAGGAAAAAGCTGGCATTATGTAATGTTATATGGTTTGTGTGTGTATGGGTGTATGTGAACAGGTTAATATGGTTAGATAGTAGGCATGTGTGTAGACGAAATATACATGAAATTGTATATGAGAAATTGGGTTTCAAAACAACGGCTATCAAGTTACACTAATCATGGCATATTGGTTAAACAATCTACAATACGCAACTTATTTACTCATAACATGCATGGCTAACCTTATACATATATATATATAAAAAGAGGTAGAGATTTAGTCATGTATCTATATACATTATAACATGTATGCCTAAGCTCTATATATATCTATCTAGATATATAATCATAACATAGAGAGGAAGGGTTAGGTTACATGACAATGTATACTAAGTTAGGGTGTGTGTGTGTCCATGTACAGGGTTATAGCTTAGAATTGAAAGATTAAACCAGTTTTAGTTCAGCATTTACATGCAAAGTCTAAAAATAAGCTAACATTTAAACAAGTGTAATATTAACATGATGCAGTGATGTAAACATAACTAATAACATGAAATTTATATTTAAATCACGAGTTAAGCCAGAAAAAGTAGAGAACCAGAAATATTAGGGTTTTGAGAATTTAAACATTAACGACATATTAATATGTATTCAGATAGGTGAAAATCAAGTGTAGCATGCATAAGTGTCAGGAAAGTGTCTGCTATATATATTCATATACATATTCTCATGTCCCAAAATAAAAATTTAATTCTACGTTAAGACCAACATTTAGATTCCTATCGAGATTGTAAAGTAGGTGATTGACGAAATCAAGACAGTTTTATTATTATCTAATACAAGAATAATAGCAAGAAAGAAATAACGATAAAACTTGTTTTGCTTATCTGTTTAAAGAAGAACCATTTTGAAACCCAGAGCTAAATTATCAAATCCAAGATAAAGTCTAGCAAAATTATCGATTCATTGTATTAAGAAGAAACTCATAGCAAGAAGTTACACAAGGTTTATAAAAACAACTAAACCTACTCCTAAGTTAAATAATTAGAAACTAAACAAAACAAATCAATTAATAATTCTTTTTTTTTTGAAGGACTGCAACAAAAGTAGAGAAACATGTTCGAAAACATTTAAGGTACAATCTGATAATCATATGCGTCTATCCAAAATCATGGTACTCTAAATCCTCGTCATACTAGTGAGCAAGGCTACGATAATCACAGAGCACTTGACTTATGCACATACCTCTAGAATCATGGTATTTAACATTTTTGCGGTGCCGCTAGCTTGGCTGCGAAAACCTTAAATTCCTATACACGAGAAATATATCCAAAGTCAGACTATATGTCCTCACCATGCTGGCTAATGTGACTATAGAAGACTAGATTCCAAAACTCAGATGACCTAGCCCATATAATTTCATCTTGTCAAAAATTAAATTAAATCAACAATGAATACCCAAAATTAAATCAAATTTATCAACGAACTTCAAAATTCAAAAATGAACAAAAATCCATCAAAATACAAACTCGGATGCAACAGCTATCATCAAGATTCAAAATTCGACAATCATCCATCAAAATCAATAAATACAAACTCAATTCAACAATAATCTATCAAAATTAAATTCAACAACAGAAAGTAAAGATAAATCAAATCAAGGAAAAAAAGAGTTTTCAAATCGAAGTTAAAATAAGATTCTCAAGGGTCGTCCCGGGAATCTCTCAAGGGTTCCTAACTGTGATTGAGTACATTCAAAAAAAAATATCCTAATCCTACTGCAGGCTGTAGTGGTACTCTAGTTCGAATACCACTACATAAACTCGACCTATATGGGCCACCACTAAAAACGTGTCACGACCCGCACCCACTGTTAGGGTACGAGAACGTAACAACGCCCAGCCTACGCCGCAGTGTCGGTGGTAGAACGCTGTCCTAGGTCACATCATCTAACAATATAATGCTAAGCAGTTATACTCCCCGAATGGGGGTGACATAGCAGATACAGTCTCAATCACATCTAAGGTAGAGCATGATAAGGATAGATAAAACATAAAATCCAAGAGATACAGGAGATAGAAGTCTAAGTGTCTAAGATACATAAACCCAGAAATACATCTCAAAACTCAAATACAGCAATCCACAAAGTAAATACAACTCCAGACAAATGAAATAACTATCTAAACAACCTCTAATGTGTCTCCTCTAGGCTAGCAAGCAACCTCCAAGCTATCTGTAAAATTTGTCAACGGGTCCAGTCAGGACAGGAGCGAGTATAAAACATCTCACGCAGTTCATATCGAGTTAGGAAATATAAAGCATGCAATAGAGTAAAGTGCATGAAACGCTGAAAGAATAAGGTATATAAAAAACAGTAGAGATTTGATAACAGAAAATATCTAAATATGATAAGTAAGAACTGTAAGGAACATGTGATTTAGAGTACAATATGGTTATGTAAACGGGCTAGGACAATGCAATGGTAACTCCATTGTACTTGGGTGTACAATCAACATATACAATAGTTATACAATGTTGTACAATAGGATTTGAGTACATAACCAATTCTACTCCCCCTCTCCAATCAATACACAAGGATCCACTCCAGTTACGTTATCTTATACAATAGTGTACAATGTTATACAATAGATGTATAATATTATACAATAGATGTACAATGTTATACAATAGTTGTACAATGTTATACAATAGTGTACAATGGTCTATCCCTGGAACTCATGTGATAATGAGAGTACAATATGCACAATGAGTATACAAGGATATGGGTATTCAATAAATATAATATGTAAGTGAAACGCACATCACAATATATATTTAGTGAATACAAGGAGATAATATCTCAAAAGAAGATCCATATAGTACCAATCCGTGATAACAATCGTGTCAGCATCAAGTACAGTAATCTAGAGCAAGAATGTAAATCCAGATAAGTATGAAACGGTCAGAGAATGTACTTGCCTACTATCTGAATGTCCAAAGAAAATGTACTGTCCGAGAAGAGGTGTCTGGCTCCTATTTAGAACAGCACAAGTCACAACATGTCCAGAAGGGTAATATAAAGCACTACAATGCATTCTACATGAATCTAGGTCAAACTAGGCCAAAGTTAACCATTGGTCAACTCTGGTCAACTGTACTAGTCAAACTAGGTCAAACTAGGTCATGTCCTAACCCAGCAAGTCTTACTAGGCCTAACCAAGACTATCCTAGCAAGCACACATCAATACAAGGCTATACAAGCCAACATACACCCAACTCTATATAGCATGCAATTATTCAATACTCAAATAGGCAAGAATTCACATTAGATATACACTAGGTAATATATTACTTTAAGCTATACATGTCTACACATATATACACATGCATATATTGGTATTCAACATTAGGTCTATAACCATGGCATTTCAATGGCTATATAAACTTATATATTACAATACAATATGCTACCATATATATAATATACATACATAGCTAAGTTAACTATATTCATAAATACTTATTTAAGAGGCTATGTGTGTGTATGTGAACATGGCAAAGGGGCAAGTGAGGGTTAAATGGGCATACATAGTATATACATATCAAAGAGTGTCAAAGTGTAAGTGAACAAAGTGTCAAGTGTGATAGTGTCAACATAGTGTAAGGGGTACATGAGGTAATATAGGATTTGTGTTAACATAGAACATTACATCTCATTAACTTGTATATTGCGTACATTACATCTATTATTACATTATATTCATGCTTGCATTCATTTATCATTCATTTATTCTCTTATACTACTATATGCACCATACATTATATACTATGGAACCTACATATTCATTACAAGCCATACTTATACATGCTTACATTAGATAGGATACTTACACCTCATACATCATTTATTTAACCATTTACTCATGCTTGCATTCTCTATTTAGTTACATAATGTATATATATTAACATGGGTTAAAATCAAATAGAACATTATATTACGCACAAGGGTGCACAAAATTCATATGCCGAATAGTAACTCCTACTAATAATCAATACTGTACCAACTCAGCATGAATTAAAATCTAGGATTAAAGTATGTTATAGATCTATGCATTAGCTTTTCGAAACTTCAAACGGATCGCATTTTTGTTTTCGGAAACTCCCGGAATCGCGAAAACACCGAGAACGCGTTTATCTTTCGTACAGCTGACACTCAAATAATTCTCCAGAAAGTTACAGAAATAATTAGGCCAATTAATACATGTTGTTGGAAAGCTAACTTCAATACGCTTCTTTTAAAAAAAATGGAAGATTAAACCGAGCTTTGAGCTAGAAGTTATGATATTTCTAAGTTAGGGCTGAAATTAAAAACGTGGATAAAAATCATGACGGATTTAGATAGTTTGAGCCAAAAGAATACACAATATATATCCTAATTATCCACAACAATAATAGCAATAATAATATGAGGAACCACACTCACAAACTTGATTATATAATCATCATGAACCATTTATTACATATATAAATATAGATACACTCTCATTACAATATATATATATATATATATATATATATAAATCTATATAAGTAACATGAACACATCCACAACACAAAGGACACTCCTATGACCTCCAAATGGACACGAAATGGATACAAATGGAGATACAACCATGGGGGTCATTCCTATGGGTTCAAAATAGACCTATATGCATGAGTAAATGAAAAGGAGAAGGGATTTATACCTCCCGGTAGATCGAATCGAAGAAAAGCCTTCTCGGAGCGACACCAACACGTAGAGATTCCAAAAGGACACGAACGAGCTCTGAATCCTCCCAAACTTGGGTAGCTTCCTCCTTGGCTAGAATGGAGAAGGAAAGAAGAATATTTGGTGGCGAAATGGAAGGATTTGGTGGAGAAATTGCTAAGGATTGCTCTCTAGAAATTTGGGGAAGAACAAGAGAGAGAGTGTGGATGAGAATAATGAAATAAACTTGAGCCTATCCTCTTCCAAAGTGGCTGGCCATATGGGGCTATTGTCCTATTATGGTAAGGTCCAAAATGCCCCCACTAACCTATTCTATTAGTATTAGGAAAGGGCTAATTGGTTGGGGCTAAATTAATCATTCTAAAGTCTCTAATCACACTAACCTTATCCATAATAATTAGTCTAACCTCTAACTAAAATTAATATCATGTGGACTAAAATTAATATCATGTGGGCCATGCCTAACTAGTGTGTGGGTCCACTAAAGTCAACACTACCCCCGGGTTCCCGTTTCAAGTTGGATTGAGCTGAAATTCGAACCCGACTCAAATAATCCCAAAACAATATCATAAGTAATAAAATAAATTTCAAAAAATATTTCAAAAATACAAAATGACAAAAATACCCATGTTCCTGAAAATTGGGGGTGACAAATTTCCTCGAAATTAAAACCAAACAATAGTAAAATGTCAAAATCACAAGTCATAATTTTAAATAGTTTAAAAATAATTAAAAATCACCAAAAAATCATAATATGAAATAATAATCAATAAATAATAATTATAATTACAAAATTTCAAAATTACCCTCATCTGGAAAACTGGATGTTACATATTCTACTGTTTTCTGAAGATGTTTGCAGAATATGGTGCTCATAGCCCGTTGATATGTCACCCCGACATTCTTTAAACCGAAAGGCATCACTGTATAACAGTAGATTCCTTTTGGAGTTCGGAATGAAGTATGTTTTTCGTCATCAGGGAATATCTTGATCTGGTTGTAGCCTGAGATCCCGTCCATGAATGATATAAGTTCGAAGCCACAAGTATTGTCGATCATCACGTCGATGATCGGAAGGGGAAACTCGTCATTTAGGCAGGCCGAGTTGAGATCGCTGAAGTCTATGCAGACTCGAATCTTTCTATTCTTTTTGGTGATGGAAACGATGTTAGCCACCCAATCTGGATGTTGCTCATGCGAATGAAGCCACTGTCTATGAGTTTTTCGACTTCTTTCTCGATAGCATCCATGATGTCGGGATAAAAGCGACGCTGTTGCTGTTTGACAGGCGTAGCGTTGGGCAGAATGTTAAGCCGACGCATTGTGACTTGTAGGTCTAAGCCCGACATATCTTCGTAGCTCCAGGCAAAGACATCGATGTACTCTTGGATAAGCTGTACCAGAGATTTTTTGTCTTCTTCCTTTAAGCTTTATCTGATAAAGATGTGTTTTGGTAAAGCCTTATCTCCTAGGTCAATTTGAACGACCTCGTCTTCGGTAGAAGG
The DNA here is from genome assembly GCA_029216955.1 of Iris pallida. NCBI lineage: Eukaryota > Viridiplantae > Streptophyta > Magnoliopsida > Asparagales > Iridaceae > Iris > Iris pallida. Next base: position 4,024,093 of record JANAVB010039212.1, read on the forward strand.
TTCTCGTTGTTTGAATCACCACTCCTATTGGGATCCTAGGCGTTGAGCGTAGGGTTCTTCTTCGGAGAATTCCAGCGTCTGGTCTTTCTTCTCGATTGGAGGGTTTGCAGAGACCATATTGACTAATAATATCTTCTTGAAGGCTAGATCGATACTTGTATCAGAGTCCTAGGCCGAGGAATCAGAGGAGTGAGAGTGCATCATTACCTCAGGTTCCGAACTCTCTGGATTTTTCATAGGTGTGACATAACCCAACCCCCTGCGAGTACGCTGGTAGTAATTTTAAGAATTTTTCTTTGGAACATAAATTCGCAAAGGGAGGCATCGACCTTTGCCATAGTTCAGACCTTTGCCTCTTGTCAAGTCATATCCCATCTTCTGGATGAGGCGTTTGGCTTGATCGGTGTAATGGTAGATCTACATCTTGCCATTATCTGGTTCTGGTTCAACGGGAGTTAGTCTTTGGGGACGTTCTACCTGACCGAAGATGATGGGTCATTCGTCCTTCTTTCTGGCTGGAACCACAAAGTAAGCATCTCAAGATGGGACAACTTGGCTTGCTAGATTAGCGTTGTCACTTATGTGTGTAGCATGTATAGAGCATTATCTAAGAAATACATAGCATTCGAGTGTGCACAAGAGTAATTCAAAGATAACTTTCTATTAATGAAATGTATAATTTTTTCTCGAGGGATTATATCGTCTAACGAACTCACCTCAATGTTGGCGCATATGTAGTCCTCTAACTCCTCATCGGTGAAGACTGGGGCCACTATGGGAGAAGGTGAGGGAGGTCTCTGCTTGAGCTTAACTACCAGAGGAGCTGGGGCCAGAGATTCATGCGACCTCAGGACTTCTTTCAGGGTCTTTCGAGGCAGCTTGACCCGGATAGGTTCCTGGCTTGTTGTGGATGATGTAGAAGACGAGGGAATAGAGGCTTTTCTCCAAAGTTTGACGAAGAGGAGACGATGTCTGGGGAGGTTTCCACTTCAGTCAAATTCTTAGTGGCTCTTCAGCAACCGTTGCGCTCTCCAATACAGTCTCTGTCTCATCGTCAGCATCATTAGCGTCGTTATCCCAGGGGACTGACTTGTACAAGTCAGCATCGGTGCAGTATGCTTCGAGCCCTCAGATGGGATCGATGTCAGCAAACTCGGTCTTGATAGTCCCGTCGTTGGTCACATACTTAATGTATTGATGGAGGGTGGAGGGTAAAATCATGTATTCATGTATCCATGGTCGACCCAACAACATGTTGTAGTTTATGTCTGTATCAATGACGTAACAAGTCATATCCATCTGGAGATCGCCTATTTGGCATTTCAGGCAGATCTTGTCCAAGGGTTCACTCTTTCCAGCGTTGAAACCACTAATCATAGTATGGGATACGGTCAGCCGGTGCATTGGTATCCCCAAGGTCTGGAGTAAACTCCGGAGGATTATGCTGAGGGAAGAGCCATGGTCGATATGGAATAGTACAGTAGTCTATTCTACCGGTTATTCTTCAGCAACATGTCCTACTAAGTGAAGGTGATATTTTGGATCGTCTCAACCACATTGTCGCAATATAGGCAAGCGGCTAGATCCTTCTTGGGTAGGTGGACCTGGTTGGGGAACGAATCAACATTCTGCAATGCCTCACTGAGGGCGTCCAAAATATCTTTGGAGCGACGGAGAAGCTCGAAGAGCGACAACTGGGCTAAAGTATTGGCAAGTTGTGCCAATATGTTGAAGTTATAGGACTTAATCGGCCCCACCACTGAGTCTTTCCTCAGTGGTTTGTCAAAGCAAATCTCCTTCTACTTCTGTTTGTCTGCTATAGGAGGTTGAGATGGACTTGTTTTTGAAGCATCAGGTACAACGACAGCAGCAGGCGGAGGTACTTTTTCCTCCACAGACTGATTGTCATCTCGCTGGTAAGCCGAGCGAGTAGAAACCTGGGCATTGTTGGCCACGACAGAAACTGTACGACATGACTTGGTTTTCTTTCCTTTAACAGAGCATGACGTGGGCAGCATCATGTCTAGGGTGAGATTAAGATGAACCCACATAATTTTGCCTCGCGACGTCGTCAGCGGGATGAGGCCTTGAGCATTATTACGGGCCGGTGGAAGGTTGACCACTTCCATTGTCGTCTTGGGGATAGGGATGACATTGTCTTGGGCTTCTGTCTTCGGGAAGCTACTAAATTGGAGGGTCACCATGTTGGCGGTGACCGTCTTGTCCTCGTAGTGAAGTGAGAGGACCTTGGCATCAATGAGCCATTGAATTTGCTTCATCAACACGTAGCAATCACATGTTGAATGGTGGACGTACTGGTGGTAGTGATAGTACTTAGGATTATCCACTTTTTCTACTTCATCAGGATGCTTGGGAGGCGGGAGTTGTAGCTTCTCACCCTTCATCAGTACGTTGAAGATCTCCAACACATCTTCATCGTTGAAGGAATAATTTTTCTTTGATTTTGGCACTTCCGCCGGCTTCTGGTTCACGGATGTTGAACCCTTGGATATGTTGACGGTCAGGGTTTGTTTCCCCTTTCCGTCTTTGTTGGTAGGGTTATTCTTGGACGAGTGTTTCCCTTTTTCCTCAAGTGTGGGGAAATTCTATCCCAGTAATTGTGCATCCCGAGCTTTTCTTTCAGTATTTTGTTTGCCATGAACAAAAGTTAGACGAACTTTTTTGGTATACAAACTAGAAAAGAGTACAGAAGATTCCTAAACAGGAGATCTAAGTACAAACGTTTTTAGGAAAGTGTGACGGTGGAGATCGAGCACTGCAACGGCTCCTTTACTCCGTTGACGATCTGACGACCAAATGAATTTGCTCTGACTTTCTGATGCCTATGAGTGGTAATCTGGGTTGCCAATCAAGAAGACATTGAAGTATCCTGAATGAAGGAAGGCTTCTTCTATTTATAAGCGAGTACATATACGATGTGCAAATGGGTTTTGGCGCACAGGAGCGTTGTGCATACGATATTTCAGGAGGGTCTATTTGTAACTGCTTTGTGGGTGCTGCTGCTGAGCTGACACATGAAAGTTATTGAGATTTCCTCATCCCTGAGGTCTTGGGAGGTTGGCACCACTTATCATTAGTGATACGTAGTATGCACACACTGCTCGAAGATCTCTTTTAGTTTGAACAAACTAGATTTCGATTATATCGAAGGAGCAATGGTTGGCACCACTCATCATCAGTGACACGTGGTGCGCACACACTGTTCGAAGATCTTGTTTTAGTTTAAACAAACTGGATTTCAACTCTATCGAAGAAGCGACAGTTTGAACAACCTAGATCAGATTGTATGTGAAACCCGTAAATTTTGGATTTTTTTATTTTGTTTTGCTAATTAGTTTGGTCAGTTTATTATTATTATTATAATTTGGAAAATCATATTTTTTTTAAAAAATTATTAATTGAAATTTTATTTTTTGGCCTGATCCGTCCCAAACCCGTCTCGATCCGTTTCCGAAACCGAACCCAATCTCGATTTTTCGAAACAAATCTTTAAGTCTTTAGTTTATTATTTATATATATTAATTTCCTTATTAAAAGGAAAGAATTCCTTTCCTTTCCTTCTCAGACTCTTTCATTTACTCACTCTTTCTCACCTGCTCGAGAACCCCTCCCCTTCCTTTCCGCTCACGCCACCGACCTTCCCCCTCCTCTTCCCAAAACTGCCGCGGCCCTTCCCTTTCCCGTAACCCCCAAGCCCTTTCCCTATATAACCCCTTTCTCCTCTTCCTCTCCATCATCCATCTCATATAACCCAAGCCCTAGCCCTAACCCGTGCCCCTCCCGGCGACCCCGACTGTACCCCTCGGCGACCTCGGTCGTGCCCCCTCGGCGACCTCCGGCGCCGTCAGCCCCGACCCGAGCCGCCCAGGCCAGCGCCCCCTCCGCCCGAGGCCAGCACCCCTCCGCCCGAGCCCGGCGACCCCTGCGCGCCCGAGCCGACGACCCTTCGTGGCCGCCTCCCTGTTCCCGTCCTCCATAACCCTGTGACAGCGCTGCCCGCTGTCTATCATTGTTTTCGAGCACCAATCCGTTGTCCGAACGCTGTTTCGGTATTCCCGAGTTATCCCGCGGCTCCCCGACCAACGGATATTGGGTAATTTCTGATTAATCACAGTAGTTCGTCGCTCCCGTAGAGTCGATGATGAAACGGTCCCTGATCTTGCTATGGGAATCAGCTCGATTTGTTGTAGTTTTGGTTTCGAACTTTCTGAACTTCTTTCGGAATGGTCCTGTGACAGAGTATTTCTAGTTTGGGTTTTTTTGTGTGGATATTTGCTTTCTTCTGTGGATATATTTTATAAGTTGATGTGGTTTTCCTTTGGTTTGGCTTATGAAAGTAATTGGGAAATGGTTATGTGTTTTGGTGGATGGAATTTGGAAGGCTGGAGTTATATTTGTCTATACTGGATTTTGTGTGGGAATCGCCAATGTGGCTAGATCATCCTAGTTACAAAGGAGATGCTGCCCGATTTTTCTAAAATATTTTGAAAACCTTTTTGGTTTATTTCTCAAGTTCAGTTCCTAAAATTTGACGATTTTTATGTTGGTTGGCTTTCGGATACCACTTTCGGGCGATGACCATATCGGTCCATGGGCCCTAACAAAATGCAAAGGAAATCGACATTTTCGGACGTTGAGGCATAAGCTAAAATGCAACATGAGATTTGTATGACCAAGTCTGAGACTTACCCTATTTCATATTTTTATAATTAAATTTTATTTTAGAACTTGTTACTGGCCTATAGTAATTTGGGTGCAGGGCCTCGGCCTTTTTGATTGGACCATTTCACGACACTAAAAGCTCGCCTCAGTTTTATTTTAATTTAATTTATGTAATAAGTTGTAAGGGCATAAGCCCAGTTTTCTATTTGTTTTCTGTGACCTTGTATTGTGTATCATAGCTTTTTGGTTATTTTTTGGTTTGTTGGTTTTGTCGTTAGAGGCATAAAATATTAAAAAGAATATTTATTTTGCTATAAAAGATTAATAAGTTTTCTCACATTAAGTAAATGGTAAAAAATTACAAGTTTGTAAGTTAACAAAAATTCACATTTTTCTCATTTAAGGAAAAACCTAATTATATATATATATGTTACTAAAAATACAAAGTTTTGCTAATTAACCTGGAAATTCTATTTTCCCAATAAAGGTTAAATTAACTTTTACTTCGCTAATTGATATTGATTGTAGCTCGCGACGAAAAATGTGATCCGGTAGTATATTCGTTAAATAACTTAAAACTGGACTAGGACCTACTTTTAGAGATTGTAACTAGCACACTTAGAAATAGCTTATCTATGATTCTAAGTCATGATTCTCAACTGTAGGAATTCGAGGACGTAACTGACTTCCTCTCCGGTACCGACACCTCAATCCAGTCAATAGCAAAGGCAAGTACAGTTATTTTATCTCGCAATTTAATTAGTAATTGTTATCATGCATGCTTAAACCACATTGCTATACGGAACTCTCTTCTAGAGTTCAAATATTGATTGTGGGATATTGGGGGAGTAGTGTAGTACTTATGACCAATACCTTCATATTGCATAATTGTGCGAGCTTACCCCTCTTACACATGGGGATAAGCCGTATCGCATAGCTAGGATGCTATTGTACAACCCAAGCCGGTCATATACATTACCTATTCAAATCATATTGTTTTCAAATATTGAATTGCTGAAAAAATTGCTGGAAAATATTGTTCAAGTATTTTAAACTATTTAAAATTGCAAATTTCCGTTACTATTTGAACTGTTAGATATATATAATTGTACTTTGCTCATTTCCTGACTGGATCCCCCCAATAGGTGACATTGATGATGCTGAGCTATTGTTCAATAGCTATTATGATCCCGTGCTGTACCCTACGGTGCTTCCAGAGTCTCACTTAGAAGACGCTGATCGCGAGGTCGATGAGCCGGCCATTTAGTTAGTTGATTTTCATTTTTTCTACGTTAGAGTTGCAGACTTTTTATTTCAGTATTTCAGTTTCAGTTGTACTTTCAATTGTTGAACAAAAGTTTTAAATGTTCATAATATTAAAGTTGTGACAAATATAATTGTTGTTGAGATTACCTGCATATAGAAACAACTTACTGTCGCCGTCATAATGGTGCAGGCTGGACATGATCCGATTTGACCCAACAATTTAGGATCGGGTCATGACATGTTTTTAGTGGTGGCCCATGCATGTCTGATCAACGACTTAGGTAAACATATCTAGAAACAATTAGAACACTAGAACATTAATTTGTCGCAATATAGGACCGAAATATATTATAAATAAATATTTTTGTTTGTTATAGACTGGTAGGCTACCTTGCTTATGTTTGTATCCTAAACCTTCCAGAGTATGGCCACGGACAAGACCACCACTGCTGGTGATGGGATGTCATCATTCGATCACACCCCACCTCTCCAAGAAAGTCCGGATCATATACCTCGGCAGCTGACCGATCGTCCCCATAATGCACCAGCACCCCGTGGAGTCTACACTCCTACAACTCCGGTGGCAGATCCTACATCTTTTCAGACTGGGCTACAGTCTCCTACGGTAATGCCCACTCCAGTTGCCCCACCAATGCTCGTGGACCCCACCGACCTCGTAGGCCTGCTACGAAGAGTGCTTGAGGCCCAGAGAGCCCAAGTTGAAGCTCATCGCGAACAGACTGCGATTATGAAAGAAGGCATAGAGAATGCCCACAATGTGGCTATGGCTGTCCTCAAGAGAGGAGAAGCAGCCCTATCAGAACCAAAGCCTGTTAAGGTCGACGATATTGAGAAATTCAAGAAGCTGGGCCATCGACCCTTCAAGGAAACCGAGGGAATCATCTATGCCGACGAATGGCTCGATAGTATGGAGCGTCTTCTCAGTGTCGCTCGACTTCCAGATGACCTCCAGGTTAAAGCTGTAGGACTCCAACTGCTAGATGTAGCAAGCATCTGGTATCGGAATAAACCCCGACTCCAGGACAGGCAGCTTGACTGGAACACCTTCAAGTGGTTGTTTCGCAGGAAGTTCTTCCCAACATCAGAGTTACGGGAGATGGAAAGACAATTCCAGAATCTGAAGCAAGGGAACATGATGGTTGGACGCGACAGTGTTTGGTCAACTTAGTCGCTTTGCCAAGAACTTGGTTGCTGACCTCGCAGATCGTGCTGAAAGATTCAGATTTGAATTGAGAGAAGAGATTCGTACCCCGTAATTGCAGGCGGCGCTAAGATGTACGAGAGGATCTGTCATGCCCCAGTACCGAAATACGGAGATGGACTTGGCCAGCTACTCCATATGAGGTACGTAACGTCATACGGCGATCGTGGCTGTCGAGAGACTAGGGGGTACATGCTACAATCAAGTCTCCTAGGGTCCCATAGAGTTCTATGTCTCAATCAATCAAGTCACATCAGCAATTAAATGAACATTAAAGATAAAACAGTAAGGCATCCCCGACGCTTCATCAAAATGGTCATGAGAGACTAGCTTTATAATTTAGCTATCTCAGAGAGTCAGAAGTACAAAATTATACACAGCTGCAGTCTGTTTACTTACAATTATGTACTGACACAAAATATTGAGTAATCCGGCTAACAGGTGCCGGTGGCTAAACGCCGCAAAAGTATAAGCAGAAGTGGTGGAGAAGAAACCCACTCGAGTCCCCGAACCGCCATGCTCCTAGTATGCACCATGGATATCAGGGAGGAAGATCGTGACCTCCGGCTCTGCTACGAGATCTGGCCAAACAAAACCAGCGGGGTCAGCCCCGAATAGCAAGTAACGCCAAAGGGCACAAGAGTTAAGATTAAAAACCCAGTTAATAGAATGATTGATAATAGTAATACTTATGCTACTATTGTAGGGTAGCGCAACATCCTCGAACCCATATGGCACCCTTACAACCAAACAAGGGCAAAAGGTGCCGCATGGAGTCGGGACGTATCGTACTCTATAACTTTCACATAAGTTAAAAGGTATAAACAATGAAATCTCCTGATCGTGACTTCGGTCGATAGCCTATCGCAGCACAATAACTAACCCAACAATCAAACAAGAACATGGGTTGGATCATGTACCATGATAGACCATGTTCCTCAGTCATTTACAGAAGTAACACTTCACAACCATAATAAGTCTTCCGTTCATAACTTCGGTCCACAGCCGGTCATAGCACGATAACCAACCCAACAATCAAACAAGAACATAGATTGGATCACTTACCATGACAGTCTGCTTTTCTCAGTTATTCACGGAAGGTAATAGGATACAAGCAAGTCATTTTTACGGCCAATCACGTCTACGAGTTTCTAGTGGGACGAGGTTATCCTCGCGTTATGTTATTAGAAAATCCTCAGATCGTATCTTTCCAGCAAGGCTAGCCAACCCAGGGGTTCGCGTAGACAGGTATGGTTGAGCACAGGTCCCTCGTAAGGCCACCTTGCTAAAACATATAATATATAGCAGGAATTAATCGGATACAGTCATCCACTCGTTGCAGATGACACAGTATCCGTGGAGACCAGCCGGCGCGTCGAGACAATATCTCAAGGCGGCTGGTATAACACGATCTCGGAATTTTGCCCTCCCCATGCATCTAGTATGTTTAGTTGCCTAATTTAACCCTAAGTGAAATCTTGGACTCACATGCTGTGGCCTGCATGATTATCCCCCCTAAAGTCGTACTTTAGTACGAGTACCCCAAAGAGGATCCATGCCAATCGGTATGTCAACATGTGCTACCCTCCTTAGTGTAATGCATCATTGCAAATACGCCACGTGGAGTTACGAGTCATTTGTCGAGCATGAACAAGAACTGGGACATTCAGGTACAGGTATCGGGTAGGAACACTTTGTTCTCCGGGGTCACATTAGTGCTCATATCATGCTCGGGACAAAAGGCGTAAGGATATAAAATGGGCATATAATATCTGATAAAATATCAAAAGCGTATGCACAAAAGTACGCACGCTCAAGGGGAGAGCTGCGTACGTGAAAGAGTCACGCAGGCTCAAGGAGAGAGCTGCCACTACAAGAAAAAACCCTTTTAATGACGCTCGACAGGGAGTTTTAATAACGGCTGATACATAAGCGTTATCAAGTTGAAAAATACCTTTTTTCTATGACGGTTTGGACTAATTTTGGGCTTTTTATAACGTTTATAAAATAAAACGTCATTAATACTTTAGAGCGGTGACAAACTTGTAATTTTTTCACTCTATAAAAGCTAAGTGGGAGAGAGAAAATTCATTTCTCATCCATTTTCTATGGAGCAGCATCTCTCCAAACCTCTTCTCCCCCAATTTCCTCAAGAGTTAGGTTAGGGTTTCTAATCGATGGATCTTAGCCGAGGTGCGATCTCTCCAAACCTCTTCTCCCCTAATTTCCTCAAGAGCGGCCGTCCCCTCGGGTCCAAGAACAAGCCGAAGCCCCCGGTGATCATCACCCGCGAGAGCGCCAACGCCCTCCGCGCGCACATGCTGGAGATCGGCGGCGGGTGCGACGTCTTCGGCTCCGTGGCCGCCTACGCCCGCCGCCGCCAGCGCGGCGTCTGCGTTCTGAGCGGGAGCGGCGCCGTGTCCCACGTCAGCCCGCCAGCCCGCCGCCGCGGGCACGGTCGTGACGCTGCGCGGGAGGTTCGAGGGGAATATTGTCTCAATTTCTTTCTCTGATAGAATATTGTCTCAATTTCCTATTATTCTTTGAGGGGAATTTTTGGATCTGATGCCATTTTATAGTTTTTTTTAATACTTTTTCTTATTTATCTAGGGTTCATACTCACCATTCCCATTTTGAGTTAGGTTAAAGAGAAAATTAAAAAAAATGGTAGTGTCCGTGCACTGTTACTTAGTCATGGAATTGTGTTGTGCTTTCAGTCAGTGCATAAACCTTTTCACTTTGGTAGGTCTTGTGTCACCTGCTCAATGCAGCAACCCCCCCTGATTAAATATTAGTATAGCCCCTCCGAAAGGGATTTTTTTTTTTTGCAGTGTCATTTAACAATTTTAGCCGACCCCCCAACATTCGAGATAGAGGCTTTGTTGTTGTTGTTGTCGTCGATGTTGAGTGTTTATACTGCAATTTTGTTAGGTTTCGTGACCCTAAAGCTTTCTAATTTCTCCTTGGTAACTGCTCTCCTAATTTCTCTTCTAATATTGAATGAAATTTAGATTCTCCAAATTTGATTTGCATATCTGTTTCTATCAGTTATTTGCATCCTACCTAAGTTTGATGATATCTAGATGTCTTGGTAATTTATAGACCTCAGTTCCTACTCTTGTCACATACAGGTTCATATCTAGATGTTCCCAGAAACTTGATCCTGAGGTACTTTGCATATCACAGAATTTAAGTGACTAATAATCTGTGAATGGTTAGTGCTGTATATACCTACTGTATGATACATTATAGAAAATCTCCTGGGTTACACTCATAAATATATGTGACAATGTTTAGACTTCTTTTGATAGTTACATTCATAAATAATAGAATCTTTTGGTTATCTCCATCTTGCTTACTGGTGTTAGTTCTTAGCATATATATTTTTATTTCTTTTAATTTTGTTTCGCTTCTTGTAACCTAGTTTATGTTTATTCTGCTTCTGAATATATAATGAACAGCTTGTGCTCTTTGCGGCTTGGAAGAGGCTTCTCCCATGACTGTGACTCAGTCTTTCCTCTCCTAAAGTTTGGCTAACAAGTCTTCCACACAACTTAACATGGATTTATTTAAGTTCAGTTAGCTGCCTTAGTTTCTGCTCTGTGAGCTTTTACTTGTGTTAACAAAGTATATATTAGTCTTGGATAAGACCAGTTTTATCCTCATTTAGTTGATTTACCTTTTACTTTCATCTATGTCATACTTCTGTACTTGCAAATTGACCTGAGTTACTACGGACTATAATATAACTTGAATGAAAGAATGAGCTATTTTATATATGCCAGAAAAAGCAAATACATTACATGGTAACAACTATGTGTTTGTGGTGAATACTTGGTTGTAGAAATTGGAGTATTGGTGGCATAGATTTTAACATGGTATTAGACCAATTACAGTTTTATTTATTTAGAAGGTTCAAATCATGAATGGCATATTTTAAATTGGTTGAAAAAAAATAATTCCTTTCCCTCTATGTTGGGACTACATAAGTTTTTCCCTCTATGTTTTATTACTTGTGTTTCAACGACTTACTTCCTTATTGGTTCATAATTTTTTCTTGACCGGTCTGGATGGCTCATTGGTTGGGGAGTTTCCTAGGTACTGTTATCCCTAACTATAAGTTACATGTTGGTGCTGCTTGAGAAGTTTGATGCTGGCTGCTCAGCTTCCAATGTAATCTTTTTTAAGCTTATTCATGTTGATTTAAGAGAATGTACTGTCAAGTTTATTCATGCTTCCAATGTAATCTTTTTTTTGTTTTTTTTCAGCTTTCCTTCTTTCATATGTGGACCAATCAATTGCAAGAGACATTAAATTCAAACAAACGAGGATACTGCTTTTTTCTATAAAGATTTTAGCAGTTGGAGGACCTTTAGTCCCTGGTAGTCCAACAGAGCTCTGGGTGCAGGTTTTTTGGTAGTTGTAAATGTATATATGTATTTGTAAATGTATATATGTATTTGGATATTCTATTTTGAGAATGTAATGAAGATGTTGATATGTACTCTATTTTGAGAAATGTAATAAAGATGGTGATATATAATGTTAATTTGATTTTTAGGCCTGACAATTATATGGACTGATTTGGATGTGCTAATTTGAATAGTATAAAGTGTTATAAATGTGCTGCATTGAGCCTATTCATGTTATCTATTCATGACGTTTTAAAATTGTTCTGCATTGTGCACTATATATTAACTATTCATAACGCTTTTATAGGAACTATTCATGACGGTTATTTTATGACGCTTTTAAAAAACATTTATAACACCCGTTTTCATGACGGTTGCTGTGGAAAAAAAAAGCGTCATGGTTCGTCATTAATGACGCTTTTTAGCCGTCATTAAAAGGGTTTTTTGTTGTAGTGTGCATGAAAAGTCACGCAGACTCAAGGGGAGAGCTGCGTGAAAATTCATGCAGGCTCAAAGGGAGAGCTGCGTGAAAAGTCACGCAGGCTCAAGGGGAGAGCTGCGTGAAAATTCACGCAGGCTCAAGGAGAGAGCTGCGTGAAAAGTCATGCAGGCTCAAAGGGAGAGCTGCGTGAAAAGCCACGCAGGCTCAAGGGGAGAGCTGCGTGAAAAGTCACGCAGGCTCAAGGGGAGAGCTGCGTAAAAAGTCACGCAGGCTCAAGGGGAGACATGCTTCCAACAGGAAGCATGCTCAAACAGGAGCACACTGCTCACTGTCTTCTCCAAACAGCAAGAACACCATGGCTGGACCCAAGCTTCAAAGCATCATAACTTGGCCATCCGAACTCCAAATCCAGACTTCCAAAGTTCTAACTTGGGTGAAACTGAATGCTCTTCCACATGGAAGCATCAAAAACCCATAAAATCCAACTAAAGTAGATCAAACCATGCAAAATCCAAAAATGATTAAAACTTAGATCTACAAAAATCAAAATTTCAAAATAGAAATTTCCAAGTTCTAAACTAGTATAGATTGAGGAGAAGAACATGTTTTGGCAAATAGTTTTGTAAGAAATCATTAACAAATTATGGATCCATCTCTTGAGCAAGTTGGTACTTGCCTTGGTTGGTGGAGGAAATAAATGAGAGGAAGTAAATGTGAGGAGAGAGAATGAGATGAGTTATATATATAAAGATCTTGGACCCATGGGTTCATGATGAACCATTGGTGAACCAAGAATAGGTTACCCAAATGAGCCAAAACTGTAGGCCCAAATGCAGAAAATAAATTAGGAAATAATATTTTGTCGAATATTTTTGGGAAATACAGGAAGAAATACTGCATAATAAATATCGTATAAATTCAAGGTAAATATAATTTATCGGTTTTCGTATTAAAATACGTATTCCAGGATTGGGGAGTGACAGGATCCTAATACGAGCTCAGGATATAGAGAAGAGTCAGCCTGCTCGTTCAAAAAAGGAGTATTCTGGAACTAGCAACTTCCAGAGTAAACAGAAGAGGCCCAACTACAACAACCACAACAGGCCTCCTCACCACCACCACCAGCATCATCAGGCAAAGACCAATGATAGAGCGCCTTCGAAGTAGATCCCTGTCTGCAATTTCTATAAGAGGCCAGGACATCAGGCGAACATCTGCAGGAAAAGACTAGGATACTGCCTAGTTTGTGGATCTGCCACCCACCAAGTAAGGGACTGCCCCACGGCATTCAATCGGACCGAAACAACACAGCAGAAAGCTCCCCTACCCACTCAGCAATAATATTTTAGGCAACACCAACCGAGGGCTGTGCGAGCTTTTGTCCTGTTTGCCATTGATCGTCGTAGAACAGAACAGTTTTATAGGAGGACTGAACTTAACCTACAATTACAAACTTGCTTGTATAAAAGAGAGCCTAGGAATAAAACCTAGGAAAAGCAATCTAAGTACAATTGTTTAGTTTAGATTTTGGGGAGTGACGGTAGAGGCTCGGAAAAGTACTATTAACTCTGCCTTACTCCTTGGACGATCAAACGCAACCTCGGCTCCGGTGAAGAAATGCTCTCTGTATATCTGTCCTCTTTTGTAAGGGAAGGGCACCTTGCTATTTATAGGAATTCATGAGGAATGGGATGTACAACCACGTGGCAAATTTTGGGCCACATCATTGTAACTGTGCCTCGAGACTCGGTTTATCATGATCTGTTCGTTGCAATAAATTTGAACTGTTTAGGACTTAGTCAATTTCTGCCACGTGTCTCAACTACTATTCTGTGGCGGGCCGCATAAAGGATGTATACTTGCTGAGTCGCATGAAGGACTGTCCCATGACCGAGCCGCATGAAGAGTGTCTCATGATCGAGCCGCATGAAGGATGTCTCATAACCGAGCCGTATGAAGAACGTCTCATGACCGAGCTGCATGAAGGATGTTTCATAACCGAGCGCATGAAGGATGTTTCATAACCGAGGCGCATGAAGGACTGTCTCATAATCGAGCCGCATGAGAGATGCTTCATGATCGAGCCGCATGAGAGTTGTCTCATGATCGAGTCGCATGAAGAATACCTTCTGACCGAGCCGCATGAGGAATGCCTTCTGACCGAGCCGCATGAAGGACATCTCATGATCGAGCCGTATAAGAAATGTCTCATGACCGAGCCGCATGAGGAATGCCATCTGACCGAGCCGCATGAGGCCATCTCATGACTGAGCCGCATAAGAAATGTTTCATGACTAAGCCACATGAAGGATATCTTCTGGCTGGATGGGTATGGGGGCCCTAGGAGAAGGTGTTGTGCCGAATGTCACGATTTGAGAGAGTTTCGTTTGTCTCCCTCTTGATATCTCCTTGTTCGAAGAAGTTTTGACGGTAGACTCCTTCAGAAGATTATAATGCGCCTGACTGGGACATCTGAGTAATGCATCTAGTTGAGAGCAGGCCGTTACAACGCAATTGGCATCATGTTTTCGAGATGATGTTGGAAAGGCACAGACTGTCTTGGTATTGGAGCCACTGTCTTATAGCAGTGGTAGTTGATGATGGCTTGGGTACAGTGACATCCTGGAAGGCTCATCGCACGCCAAGGTTGCTTCTCTCTTCTTGTGTTTGTGAGTAATCACCTCTCACAATGTTGATAGCAGATTGATCTACCTTTACATCCATTTTGTGGGCCCGGCTATCCCGAGCGCCCAGGTGCGTAGGTATCATATTTGCTCCCTGATCTGAGGCTAGTAAAAGCACTTGCTCTCGATCATTGTAGGAAGACTTTTGGGACCATCATATTTTCTTCCTGATCTGAGGCTAGTAAAGTACTGCGCTCGATCGTTGTAGGAAGACTTTTGGGACTTGCCCTGTCCGTTTGTCGCAGAGGACTAGACATGGGAGATTATGTACAACTTTCTATCAGAGGCCCGCATAACAGTTAGTAGGACTCTCTGATGGTCAGTAGTTGGGACAGTTGACTGGGCTTGTTGAGCCCGCACTGCCCTAGACTTTTTCGACTTAGCACCCGAATGTGCGAAGTAGGAAGAGTCCAAGTTGGACGGAGGAAAGGAAAGTTGGTGCCCTTTTCAAAGGAGGCAAGGGGCTAGATTTATAGAATGGAGTGAGCCCTTTCTTCTTATTCTTTTCGATATGGGACAAAAAGCAATATTTTCCATGCTTCTACAAGACCCCCTTCAAAGTTTTCAAATTGAAAATTTGGAATACTTTGAATAAGAAGCATGAAAAGTAGAGTTGTTTTGTTGTGGCAATCCTATCAGAGGTAGCATGGACGTAATAGGTTTGGGTACTTCCGCTGAGGATTTTATGTAGACTTATCATCCTTGGCGTACCTTGGTTTTAGGTACGGATAATAAGTTGAGAGAGGGAACCATCATATTTACTCAGAGGTGGTAAAACATGGTAAATATGGGGTTGATGGTAATTAGGACGTGGTATGAGTGGACTCAGATGAGGATACATAGAATAACTTAGAGGTAATATGGACGTGGAAGTTCTACGTAACGGGTAATGAATGCCACGGAACAACTAGGTTCCAGAAGCATATGATTATGAAAAAAGGGGTGCATGTACTAGAGGACCTAATACAACATTTGTGGTTAACAGAGGACATTTGTGGAACTATTATTCTTTTTGTGTACTGGCGGTGCGAGTACGGATAATAAGTAGAGAGAAAACTAACATATTTACTCAGAGGTAACGAGGACGTGGTAAGTATGGGTCTAAAGTAGAGCCTTCCTACTCAGAGGTAATGATGACGTAGTAGGAGTGGGCCTAATAAGGACACACAGAACAACTCAGAGGTGCTATCAACGTGAAAGTTCTATGTATTGGGTGGTTTGTTTGTGATGGACGAAAAAATAACTCAGAGGTAATATGGACGTGGTTGTTTTTTTCATTGGGGAATTTTGTGGACCTATTACCCTTTTATGCATCTGAAAATACGAGCAAATAGATTTGAATGATATTTTGTGGACCTACTACTCTTTGGTACACCAGTGGTACGAGTAATAGATTAGGATAATTTTACAGACTTATTACCATTTTTGTGTACTGGCGATGCGAGTACTGATAATAAGTAGGGAGAAAACCAACATATTTACTCAGAGGTAATGAGGACGTGGTAAATATGGGTCAAAACAAAGCCTTCCTACTCAGAGGAAATGAGGACATGGTAGGAGTAGGCCAAATGGGGATACACAGAACAACTCAGAGGTGTTATCAACGTAGAAGTTCTATGTATTGGGTGATTTGTTTGTGATGAACGGGAAAACAACTCAGAGGTAATATGGACATGGTTGTTTTTCCCCGTTGGAGAATTTTGTGGACCTATTACCCTTTTTGTGCACTGTTGGTGCGTGTAATAGATTATGATAAGTTTTGTGGACCTATTACCCTTCTGTGCACTGGTGGTACGGGTAATAGATTAGGATAAGTTTTATGGACCTATTACCCTTCAGCGCACTAGTAGTGCGGGTAATAGATTAGGATAGTTTTATGGACCTATTACCCTTCTGCACACTGGTGGTACGGGTAATAGATTTTGAGGCAAACTCTTGGTGGAGAAAAGCTATGACCAGGAAGTTCATAGATATGACCAAGGGATGAGATACGGATTCATTCGGAGTAGTCAGAGAGTAAGTTCAGTGGTACCTGAGGGTACATAACTCGACAATCTGGGAGATTTAGGGTCAGAGTATAACTTCAGCGGTACCAGAGGGTACATAACTTATAATCTGAGAGATAGTTGGAAGATGTCGTTTAGACATAATATTTCTTGAGAAACTTGCCGTTGACGGGCATTATAAGCAAGTCTCCATTTTGTTTTACGAGAACGGTATGCACCGCTGGAGAATACGGTCTCGATGATGTATGGACCCTCCCATTTGGGCTGGAATTTATCGACGGTTTTGTGAGTCATGACCATCGGTCTGCGAACGGCCAAGACGAGATCACCTAATTGTCCTCTGCTTGACTTTCTTATTGAAGGCTCGAGAGATGCGCGCTTGATAGAACTAAATACTTTGTTGAGCTTTCAAGCGCTTCTCCTATTGTGCATCCAGTTATTGGACCCATGGCTCCAATTAAAGAGGTTCGAGTAGATCCTCGTCTTCCTCTTCAATGTCAACGGATGTCATATTGATAGATAATGTCTGCCTGAATATATCTCCAATGTTATTATCAGAGTCGTATGTAGGTGATTCGGATGAGTGAGCATGCCACTCACATTCCTCCTCGGAGCTCTCGGGCATTGTTGCTGGTGTAACATAACCAAGGCTCATTTGGACTTGCCGTAGTAATCCTGAAGTTTTTCAGACGGGGTTGACAGCTGCAGAGGCAAACATCGACCGTTACTGCAATTCAGACCTGGGGTAGCATCCATGTCGTACCCCTGCTTTCATATGAAATACTTGGCCTGAGGACTATACAGGTAGAGCAGTAGTCTTCCAGTATCGGGTTCGAGATCAAATTCTCGAGGCATGAAGGGTTGAGGACCTTCTTTTCGGCCAAAGATGATCGTGTAATCCCCTCCTCTTCTGTTTGGGACTAGGAAGTAGGCATCTTTAATAGGAGAAAGTCGGTTTATGGTATGGACGGTTGTCACATCATCAGGAAAGGGACTATCCACCCTTACAACCAGATACTTTGCGAGTTCTGCATCTTCTTCTGCTACCCCCTGCGTTACCGAAGGTTGGGACACTGTCTTGGGCAACTTGACCACCAAGGGTTCAGCTTGTGGTATTGGCTTGCCTGAGGGTGTCGGATCGACACTTGGTTGCCGGCTCGTCTTGGGAAGATAGATGACCATCGGCTCGACAGGGGACTTTGTGTCTTCCGATTGCCTTTGAGTGGACTTTGGCAATCGGATCACCATCGACATTACAGAGAGCTTCGTATTTTCTTGTTGCCTTTGATTGGATTTTGGCAATCGGATCACCATCGACCCCGTGACAGGTTTTGGCTCCAGGCTGGATCTCGGGAGCCGTATGACCATCGATTCCAACTACGTAGGTGAGGCAGGAGAACCGAGCACTTCTTTATGCAAGGTTGCGACGAGGGGTGCGTCCTGGCCCAGTTTGTGAGCCTGGAGACGGATTCTCAATGGTTCTTCTGATTCCATTATAGCCTCTGTTTAATCTTGAGCATTCTCTTCAACCATGTGCTTCTTCGATTTTTCGTACAAGCAGGCCTCCGAATAGTAGGATTCAACCCCTTTGAAGGGATCGACGTCAGCGAATTCCGTTCTTACGAAGCCGTATTTGTCGACATATTTGAAGCACTGGTGCAATATGGAGGGCACGATCATATAATCGTGTATCCAAGGATGCCCCAAGATAATGTTGTAGGACGTATCCGCGTCTATGACGTAGCAAGTCACTTCCGACTGGAGGTCACCAATTTGGCATTTCAGGCGAATCTTCCCAATATGATAGCTTCTTCCTGAATTGAAACCACTGATGGCGGTGCTGGTAGGTGTCAACCGATCCATAAGGATGCCCAGAAGGTGAAGCAAGCTCTTCGGAATGATGCTTATTGAAGAACCGGGATCAATGTGCATCCGATCTACTTTGATGTTGCCCATGTATCCAGTGTAATACAGAGGGCGATCGTGCAGGTTGGTCTTGATGAGCATATCCTGCGGAGTGAACATGATGATGCACTACTAAAATACCCCACTTTACCGACGGAAGTTTAGCGACGAACGGATTCCGTCGCTAATAGCGACCAGTTTTCGACATCTTAGCGACGGATTAGCGACAGACAACATAACATAATTTTTTCCAATTTTAAATGTAAAAATTTGTCGGGTTTCCGTCGCTAAGTCGACGAACGTTAGCGACGGATTCTTTTTCGTCGCTTATTCGTCGCAAATGTTGGCGGCAAAATCTTTAAAACATTGGCAGGAACTTTAGCGACTAACTGGCGACGGATATATCCGTCGGAAAACACCTTTTAATTGGCGACGGTTTAGCGACTAATTTATTCCGTCGCTATTCCGTCGCTAGGTTCTGTGCCCTAACTTAAATTGAACCGACGGGGGAGAATTTTTCATTCCCCCAAAACTCTCTCTCTCTCGCGGCTCTCTCTCTCTCTCTCGCGGCTCTCTCTCTCTCTCTCGCGGCTCTCTCTCTCTCTCTCTCTCTCTCTCTCTCTTTCTCTAATTTTGGGTTTTGGGGCCGGGGGGGGGAGTGGGGGGGGGGTCGGCTTCGCGGGGGGTGGAGAGGGCGGGGGGGTGGTGAATGGGGTCAGGGGGTCGGGGGGGTGTGGGGAATGGGGGCAGGGGGTGGGGGGGTGGGGAATGAGGGTCGGGGGGTCGGGGGGGTGGGAATGGGGGCAGGGGGGTCGGGGGGTGGGGGGTGTAGAGGGCAGGGGGGTCGGGGGGGGTGTTGAATGGGGGCAGGGGGGTCGGGGTGGTCGGGAATGGGGGCAGGGGGGTCGGGGGGCGGGGGGGTGGGGGGTGGAGAGGGCAGGGGGGTCGGGGGGGGGTGGGGAATGGGGGCAGGGGGGTCGGGGGGGGTGGGTAATGGAGAGGGCAGGGGGGTCAGGGGGTGGGGAATGGGTTGCATTCCCCGATACGGATACGGTTTGGCATGTCCCGATCCTAAGAAATAATACTATTTCATTTAATTTAATTTCATTTAATTTCAAAACTACTAAGAAATAATACTTAAAACACTTAAAATTATGCCTAAATGTATAAATTATATGTTTTTAAATGTAAATAATTTATTAATAATTATTTGTTTTCCAATACCAAAAAAATCCGATACTTCGATCCGATACCGCCGATACTACCGATATCACCGATACCAATACTAGATTGCTTAGACTTATATTGCAAGGTAACTAGATACAAGTTATGATACAATGTAAATGCAAGTATACATGTTAGCTAGATAGCTTAGACTTATATTGCAATCTCCTATTCACACGAGTATTGATATCGCCGATGCCAATACTCGTAGGAATATATAGTCCGATACCGATTCCGATACCGATACTTTGAACCTTGATTTAAATACATGTTAGTATAGTATCTTCACATTTATGTTAAGAGTATATACATGATTAGCAAGGTAACTAGATACAAGTTATGATACAATGTAAATGCAAGTATACATGTTAGCTAGAT
Source organism: Iris pallida (assembly GCA_029216955.1). Taxonomy (NCBI): domain Eukaryota; kingdom Viridiplantae; phylum Streptophyta; class Magnoliopsida; order Asparagales; family Iridaceae; genus Iris; species Iris pallida. The sequence goes on from JANAVB010039212.1 coordinate 4,044,315, forward strand.
AGCTTAGACTTATATTGCAATCTCCTATTCACACGAGTATTGATATCGCCGATGCCAATACTCGTAGGAATATATAGTCCGATACCGATTCCGATACCGATACTTTGAACCTTGATTTAAATACATGTTAGTATAGTGTCTTCACATATATGTTAAGAGTATATACATGATTAGCAAGGTAACTAGATACAAGTTATGATACAATGTAAATGCAAGTATACATGTTAGCTAGATAGCTTAGACTTATATTGCAATCTCCTATTCACACGAGTATTGATATCGCCGATGCCAATACTCGTAGGAATATATAGTCCGATACCGATTCCGATACCGATACTTTGAACCTTGATTTAAATACATGTTAGTATAGTATCTTCACATATATGTTAAGAGTATATACATGATTAGCAAGGTAACTAGATACAAGTTATGATACAATGTAAATGCAAGTATACATGTTAGCTAGATAGCTTAGACTTATATTGCAATCTCCTATTCACACGAGTATTGATATCGCCGATACCAATACTCGTAGGAATAGTCCGATACCGATATACATTGTAGAGCTCTGTTTTGCTATTCTGGACATGTTGTGACCTGTGCTGTTCTAAATAGGAGCCAGACACACTCCTGAGACGGGGGAGTATGTATAGTGATGTGGATTCTTACTAACTTATCATGTGAACCCATTTATGGGCCCTTCATTGAACCTTCTCATGTGCAACTTTCAGTCCATTCACAGTTCCCTATATTGTACTCTACATCACCTAGTTCACTTATATCTAACATCCTAACCCTAATCCAAATTTATGAGTATCGGTATCGGGCTATTCTTATGTTTAGTTTGTCTTACGATACAGATTTTCACATCCAAATTGAGGATGAGTCGTTATTTTGTTGATCGTACATGGATGTACAAACGGCAACACGAGAGTAGAATTGGTGTGAGTGACGATTTTCAGGCAGGCGTGGAAGTATTTCTTAATTATGCAATGAGCAAAGCTCAGTACATGGACGGTAACAAAATTAAGTGTCCATGTGTTAAATGTCACAATAGACGTTACGAAGAAGTGGTGACTGTGAGAGATCATTTGACCCGTAAGGGTTTCGTACGTAATTACGGCCTGTGGTCATCGCAAGGTGAACTATATTCGGAAAGACAGGCTGCGGAAGCTGCTACTTATGCTTTTGATGATAATGCTGCAACGGATGTCATCGAAGACCACGGATGCTCTGTTGATTATGGAGATCTGCAGAACCTTGCACGAGATATGGTGTATGATGCGGCAGGGCCTAATTTTGATCCGGAGGATCCTAATCCCGAGGCGAAGGAGTTCTATGACATGTTTCAGGACGCAGATACTTCTCTATATCCTGGTTGTGAGACTCATTCCGCACTGTCAGTGACGATGCGGTTGTTGAACATAAAGTCTGATTTTAACTTGCCACAAGCTTGCTATAATCGGATCACAGAAGTAATCAAGGAGGTGTTACCGAAGGAATCAAAAGAGCTACCAAAAAACTTCTACAAGTCAAAGATGATGGTCCGACAACTGGGACTGGGGTACGAGAAGATAGATTGTTGTCGCAACGGATGCATGTTGTACTACAAAGAGAATTGCGTATCAGAAAGTTACAGCTTCTGTAATGCGGATCGTTACAAGCCAGTACAGGGAAAAGGAAAGTCGACTAGAAAACGACGTCCTTACAAGTATATGCATTACTTGTCGATCACGAAGCGCTTGCAGAGGATGTATATGTCTCTAAATACAGCAGAACACATGACGTAGCACAGCGAAGAACGCATAAAGGACGAAGGAGAATTGTCACATCCTTCGGATGGAGAGGCGTGGAAACATTTTGATTTGTGTCATCCAGATTTTGCTGCAGAGCCTAGAAATGTACGCCTGGCGCTATGTGCTGATGGCTTCGCCCCTTTCGGACAGTCGGGATCTCAGTACTCATGCTGGCCGGTCATTCTTACCCCTTACAATCTGCCACCATGGATGTGTATGAAGACTCCTTATATGTTTCTGACAGCTATCATACCCGGTCCTAAAAATCCGACGAAGAACATCGATATATATTTACAGCCGTTGGTGGATGAGCTGAAACAGCTGTGGGAGATCGGCGTCACGACCTATGATATTTCCAGGAAACAGAACTTTCAGATGAGAGCTTCACTCATGTGGACAATCAATAATTTTCCAGCATACGGTATGCTGTCGGGATGGAGTACGCACGGCAACATGTCTTGTCCGATATGCATGGAAAATAGTAAGGCGTTCCGCCTTAGGCATGGAGGAAAAACTTCTTTCTTTGACTGTCACCGTCAATTTCTGCCCGCGACCCATCCTTGGAGAAAGAATAAGGACGCGTTCAGATATGGAAAACAAGAATTTTCTCAACCTCCTGCCAGATTTTCGGGATACGATATTTGGGAAGCTGTACAGGAATTGCCCACCGCTGTCTACATTCTTCAGGGATATCTGTTCAACTAAGCTGACGGTGCAACATATGGTACAACTTGAGGAGAAGATTGTCTTAACAATCTGCAAGTTAGAGAAAATATTTCCACCGGGCTTTTTCGACAGCATGGAGCATCTACCGATTCATCTAGCATACGAAGTCCGTGTCGGTGCATCTGTTCATTATCGATGGATGTACCCCTTTGAAAGGTAAATAAAAATCGATATAATTTAAGTGAAATTTAAGTGGATTTTACAATTCATTGTTAATTCTCAAGATAATTTGTCTCTTTAGGTACCTACACCATCTAAAGAAGAAAGTTGGCAACAGGGCTCATATAGAGGCTTCGATATGCGAATCATATCTTATCGAGGAGGTGTCAAATTTTTGCTCCATTTATTTCGATACTCATGTCGAGACAAATCGAAATAGACCTCAAAGGAATAAAGAAGACGTTGAGGATGGAGGTATATTCAATTTAAGGGGCAAGCCTATTGGGGCTAGTAAGAAACGGTGGTTGACCGACGATGAGTATGATACCGCTCACCGATATGTCTTGTTAAATTGTGACATACAAGAAGTGAGAGATTTGGAGAAGTAAGTGACTACGCCTCGTTATAATCTCTAATTTGGTGAATTAAGTGACTACACTTATTTTTATTCTCTCTAACAGTGTATTTAGAGGTGAAGTCAAAATGAGGACACCATATATTACAGATGAGGGACTTCAAAGAGAGGTTGATTGTACCTTTCCGTCCTGGTTTCGTAAATACGTAAGTAACTGAGATAATATGTTATGCGGCTACCATTAAAATATATGCAGCTAAAATATTTAAATTATCAATACATGTTTACAGGTTTTATTGCCTGAAACAACACTCATAAATGAGAGCATTCGTTATTTGGCATTGGGACCGAAGAAGCATGCAAAGACTTTGTCAGGCTATGTCGTTAATGGCTTCAAGTTTAAGTCAACTCAGCATGCTATAAATGCCGAATTTCTCAATGACGGCTTCGATACCAAGAATTCTGGTGTTTGTATAAGAGGCACCATCTATGACGACGAGCCGGACTTTGACTATTATGGAGTACTTCGGGAGATTGTAGATTTATAATATAGTGCCCCATATGATATGCATATTGTGATGTTCAAATGTGAGTGGTTCGATATGAGACCAAATATCGGTTGGAGAATCGATAAACAATTTGGATTCGTCGATATAAATCATCGCAGGAGGTATAGAGGGTCCGACACGTTTGCGATAGCAAGTCAGGCTGTTCAAGTCTACTATACAAGCTACCCAAGACGTCGTAGAGATCGATTTGACTGGTGGGCAGTATGCAAGATTAAATCTAGAAATACATTCAACGTTGGAGATCCAGCATACCAAGAGGACCAGATCGAGAAGCCCCAATACATGGGACAACAGTCGGATACCATGGACGTGGAAGATGTCGATATACCTCATGCTGAGGAAAATAGAGGGAAGGAAGAGGTTGATATACAAGACTTAGCTGTCAACCAGGGGAGAAAGAGGCGTCTTGTCCCAAGTATTGAGCCTGAAGAAGAAGTAGAAGAAGAAGAAGAAGAAGAAGAAGAAGAAGAAGAAGAAGAGGATGAGGATGAGGATGAGGATGATGATACAGATGAAGTCGACGATGAGGATGATGATATAGATGAAGTCGACGATGAGAATGAGGATGAGAACGATGACGATGACGATGAGGACGAGGACGATAACGATGATTAGATTAAATATCGGTATATATTAGAAGCACTTACAACTAACTTAGTGAATTCAGTTTAGACGGACACATTCTTATTTCAGTTTATGTTTTTGTCGTTCGATCATCTACTTATTGTATGATTTTCTTTTTACAGATGGCACTCTTAGTTCTCATTGTCTTGACGGCACTCGCCGCCCTGCTGCTGGTATATATATTTTAGTTCAGTTTTATATTCATTTATACTTCTATATTGTTAATTATATTTATGTGTTCTATTTAAAGGTCATGGTCATTACCACTCGTGCTGCTGGTAGCGGCAGTGGCCGTGGCCGTGGTGGTGCTGGTGGTGGCGGTACTGGCCGTGGTGGGCGTGGTGGTAGCGGCACTGGCCGTGGACGTGATGGTAGCGGTCGTGGTGGTAGCGGTCGTGGTCGCCTTCCACATTCCCCGGATATAGAGTCCTCCGATCCCGACCTGGAGAGCCCGGCCACAGACTCTTCCCACCGTCGATCTACCTCTGCGCTACCTTCATCTTCATCGAGGCCTGAGACTCCATCCGCTAGCGGATCCGTTCCGCCCCCGGATGCACCAGCGGGTACACCATCAGTTACTGCAGGGTGGGCTCCGGAGTACCCCCGGATTCAGCTTCATCCTGCTACCGGTGAGTACATCCGCGGACCCGCGGATCCTCCGACGCCTCCAGAGAGGCCGATAGGCGAGAACCGACGAGAGCTATGGCCCGCGGGTGATACGTAAGTAAATTTAAGTTAATTTATTAAATTTGTTTCATTTATTCAAGTTAATAATCCAGTCTTTGCTTCTTTGTAGGTTTTTCCCGTATGATGCTGCCCGGATACTCGGGCAAATTATCCGGGAAAACTACCATGGCCCCTACCTCAATTTTTCTGAGGTGCCTCAGAACATGCAGTACGTCTGGCTCGAGGAGATGAAGGTATATATATATCTTTTGGTTAATTATTAATTATTCTTTAATCCACTAATTTTTTAATTATGTGATAATTTAATTTGTATGTCAGACGACGTTCTGGTGGCCCCCCCATCGCGAGGAGTTGATTCGCAAGGCCTACAAAGCCGCCGCCGGGAAGAAGATACGGGATGCGGTGTACGACGTTCGTACGGCGCATTCGAGGAAGAAGTGGCTCCGGGAGGAGTACTACGAGCAGATGTTGGATAAGATGAATACTGCTCAGTACAGGGAGAAATCAGAGAAAGCGAAGGCGAGCAGACAGGCTGCTGGTCTGCATACGGGAGGTTCAAAGCCCCACGCAGCGACGCGTGCAGATTTGGTGAGATACCGCAAATTCATTTCACTATTAAATTCGGTACTATTAATATACGTAGTTAATTAAATTCGACGTATATTTCGTATGCAGGCACAACGGGCGGTAAAGGAGGGGAGAGAGCCGGAGTCGGTCACCGCCTACGATGTATTCCTGCATACACACAAGAGGCGGGCAGACGGGAGCTTCGTCGACGCGAGGGCCCAGGCGACTGATGTAAGTAATTACGTTTATGAGACTTATATTAGAAATATAATTATTGTTAACTTAATTAGGTGAACGTAGGATTCAAATTATAACTTAGGGAAACATAGGATTTAGATTATAACTTAGGAAAACTTATAGTATAAATACATTCATTGGATAGGCTGCATATCGTGAGGCCCTTAGTCAGATTGAGCCCCCTGCCGAGGTTGTCGGCGAAACGACGCCCACCCAGACGCCCTCTTCTATGGCCGCTCGCTACGACGACATGTTCGTAGAGTCTGTCGGCGGCTTTAATAAAGGGCGCATCTACGGCGTAGGTTCCATGGCGGCGTCGTTGCAGGGCGCGACTCCGAGATATCCACCGCCCCCGCCTCCTCCCGCGCCCCCGTCGGACGATATGAGGGCGCAGCTTGCGACTCTTACCTCCGATATGTCGGAAATGCGGAGTCTAATGTCGGATGTGCTGGAGCGCCTTCCGCGTCCTTCTTCTGCTCCCGGTCCAGATCCGTCTGCTCCCGGTACGTCTAGTGCGGTTGCCGGTCCTTCCGACCCTGGACGTTATTCATTTGACCGTTCTGCCGAGGTCCGCCTGGTACCGGATACTGCACTCATTGGGCTCATGGACTTGATGTCGCCAGAGCAGCTCCGTACGCTTCCAGAGCATGTGTTGTCCCAGGTGTCGGCGTACATGGTGGAAGAGTACATCCGCAGAGCCGAGGCAGCGCCGAGACGACGACGCGATCCATCTCAATGATATTTGTACTGTTTTTGGATATTTGTACTGTTTTTGGATTTTGAATTTTGGATATTTTGGAAGAGTACATGAATGTTTGGATATTATGAATTTGTGTATTTGTGTTTGGATATTTGTACATAGATGTTTGGATATTTCTGTTTGATATTGGATATTATGAATTTGGATATTTGGATATTTGTTGATCGTACATGGATGTTTGGATATTGGATATTATGAATATGTGTAATATTTACGAAAAGGAAATAGAATATTTCTGTAATTTTTTTTAATTAATGTTGCATTTAGCGACGGACTAGCGACTAACTAGCGACGGATATATCTTTTAGCGACCGATGAGCGACTAACTAGCGACGGCAAATCCGTCGCTAACTGGGTTATATAAATATTTGCAGTTACCGACGGACGAGCGACGGAATATCCGTCGCTAACTGGGTGATATAAATATTTTGCAGTTAGCGACCACCTAGCGACTACCTAGCGACGGCGAATCCGTCGCTAACTGGTTGAAATAAATTTGCAGGTAGCGACGAGCTAGCGACGAACTAGCGACGGAACTTCCGTCGCTAACTGGAATATTAGCGACGGAATATCGACTACCTAGCGACGGCAAATCCGTCGACATGGTTCTGGAAATATGGTAGGTTTCCAGAGACTTAGCGACGGATAGTGGGTCGCTAATCCGTCGCTAATCTGTCGAGGATGACGACGGACTAGCGACGGCTTAGCGACCCATTATCCGTCGACATGGTTCTGGAAATATGGAAGCTTTCCAGAACCAGGCCGACGCCCTACCCGTCGCTAATCCGTCGCTATAACGTCGAGGTTAACGACGGAATGGCGACGGAATAGCGACTGATTTTGCGTATCAGGAACCTCTCTGATACGCTTTTACCGACCTATTTACGACGGCTTAGCGACGGATATTTTAATATTATATGGCATGTAAACCGACGGGAACAAGTCGCTAATCCGTAGCTAAACCATTGAAAGGCAACCGTCGGTAATCAGTCGCTAGTCCGTCGGTTAATCATTTGTCCGACGGCTTAGCGACGGACAAATTTTAGCGACGACGTATTTCCCGACGGCCATTTTCATCAAATATCCGTCGCTATTCCGTCGGTAATTTATGTTACCGACGGATGAGCGACGGATGTGGCCGTCGCTAAAGTTGGTTATTTTGGTAGTGATGGGTTGCTCCTGTATAAGCACTATCATGGAAATCTACTGGCGAGCTCTCTCTTGTAAGCTTGTCCTGAGCCAAATAAGCGTCAGTATTCTGGAGTGCTTCGCTTAGTGCGACGCGAACATCCTTGGAGAGTCTTAAGAGCTCGTATAATGACAATTTTACTGACGTATTGGCCAATTGTGCCAGGATGTCAAAATTATAAGGCCTCTCCAGCCCCTGAGGTGCGTCTTTACGGAGTGGCTTGTCGAAGCGGGTCTCCTTTGGCTTAGGCTTGTCGGCCGGTGGAGGCTGAGAAGGTCCTGGGGCATCAGCAGTGGCCGGCTGACGATCTTCAGCCGAGTTTCCCGTATAGGTTGAGATTGTGCACCGGACCGGGTAACGATAGCTGTCGCTTCTACGGTTCCGGCTGAGATTGTATGGCAAGATTTAGCCTTCCCGCCCTTCTTTTTGTCGGTTGTAGCATCCACTTTTTCATAGAAGGGCATTTTAGTCTTTTTAGCTATTTTGGCCTTTTGTGATTTTCTAGATATGTTGACTTGTGATTGTGCTCGCAACTGGTTTAACCTTAGAGGACTAGTATAGGAGCCTAACCATGCCTTAGAATTATTATTTTTATTTTTAGAATTTATTTTAGGCTTGAGTTTATTTTTAAGGTTTTAATTGATTTTTAGCCTTTTTGACTTGGGCCTTATTCTTACTTAAGAATGAGTTGGCCCAAGTGAAACCCTAACCCTAGAGACCTATTCCTAGCCGCCCAACAGCAGTACTCCTCCCTCTTCATTTCATTTGTGAAGCTTGAGCCTCCACAAGTGAACCCTAAGAGATCCCCTTCTCCAAAACTTATTTTTCCTTCATTCGGAGTCCGTTTCTTTCCAAACGAACTCTGTTGCTGTTTCACTTAACAAAATGCCTAAAATTGGCCTTTGAAAATAAAACAAAAAAAAGTACAGAAAGTACAAATGTTCTGGAAAGTATTGCTATGGAAGTCTGATCTGAAGGCGATCACTTTGTTCCTTGGACCATACGATGATGATGAAGAGTACTGCTAGAAGATGAACAGCCGGAAGAACTAAGTCACCAGAAAGGTATCGACGCACTTGGGCACTGATGGCGAGGTCGAATGCTTTCCTGCTTTGCTTCACTCTGTTCTGGAAGAAAAGTTGAAGAAGAATGCTCTGGAAAATCAAAGTCTCTGGGCTCTGATCTCTGTATTCTCTCATATCTCTCTGCTCATGATGCTTTTGATGTGAAAAATAAGTCTATTTATAGACTTGACCCATTGTGCGTAAAAAACAACAAAATTGGGTTTTTACGCTGGTAACTGTCACCCACGATATAAGTCACCCTCTACGTATGTTGACACGTGTCCCATTATTTCAACAAAAATAGGGAGCACGTACACACGTTCCTCAATAAATGTGGCATGAAAGCCACGTGGATAAACCACGTTCCAAAGTAGTCAGGAAGGATCGGGCATAAAAACGACCCAAAATATGCTCCGAGCGTAAAGTGGCAACTGGCGTAAAAACAACCCAAATAAAACTTCCCAGCGTAAAGTGGCTAAAATAGCCTTGAGCTTAAAACTTAGCCCAAATAGACTTTTCGCTCACAATAGCCTTGAGCGTAAAAGCTCACATAACTATCGTGCGTAAAAAAGAAGTAATTTTCTTGAGCGTAAAGTAGCCTTCTTTGCACACCATACGACAAGTATCGGGTTTGATGAAAATCCGATCTTCTCAACTTCTGTGTTGCATGTTGTTAGCAAATCATTATGTCAGAGTCATTACCACTTGCATTAAATGCATGATCTGACAGCTTCCCAGTGTAAAGTAGCTAGCGTAGAGGGTAGCTAGCGTACAGATTAGTTTGCGTAAAAATACAAATAATCCTGGCGTAAAAATAGCTCTCATAGAGAATTGCTTACGTAAAGTCCTCAATTCCTTTAGTCTATAAAGCACTTTTTTACGCTTCTACAAGACCCCCTTCAAAGTTTTCAAATATTTTCAAAATTTGAAATACTTTGAACAGAAGCGTAAAATTCGAGATTTGACCAGTCAGCGTAAAAATTAGGATACGCAACGGTCATCCGCGTAAAAGTTGGGATATCCAACAGTCGGCATAAAATCAGGGAATTTGAACCGATTTTAAATTCTCTATAAATAGGGCTTTTTGGAGAGAGAAAACACTTTACTTATCTCCCATATTCTCAATCTCTATTATTCTCCTTCCTCTTTCGAAACTCTTACTTTGATCCTATGGCCCCCAAGAAGTCGTCCGCCGTTGGCAGCAAAGGAAAGAAGCCTGCCTTCGATTCTTCGTCAGTTGACCGTGTGCAAACTCCTGTCCGATCATCAGTCGCATCTCAGCAAAGTAACCCCGCTGTGGCTCCTCCAATGAGGGGTAAAGCACTCCCCTATGGCCGAAAAACTCGTCGGAGAAGAAGACCCAAATCTTTTATTTCACGCCTACGTTATACGTGTCAGCGTAGAAATTAAGATAATCAAAATACGCCTACGTTATACGTGTCAGCGTAAAATTAAGAAATATGCCCACGTCTATATGTGTCAGCGTAAAACTTAAATTACGCTCATGTCCATACATGCTAGCGTAAAAGCTAAAATACGCTCACATCTAATGTGCCAGCGTAAAACTTGAAATACGCCTACATCTAATGTGCCAGCATAAAATATGCTCACATCTACTGTACCAGCGTAAAATTTGAAATATGCCCACATCTAATGTGCCAGCATAAAATACGCTCACATCTAATGTGCCAGCGTAAAATTTGAAATACGCCCACATCTAATGTGCCAGCGTAAAATACGCTCACATCTGATGTGCTAGCGTAAAACTTGAAATACGCTCACATCTAATGTGCCAGCATAAAATACGCTCACATCTAATGTGCCAGCGTAAAACTTGAAATACGCTCACATCTAATGTGCTAGCGTAAAATCTCACAAAATGAAAAGACTTTGTGTAAAAATAAAGACTTTTTACATTTTAAAACTTTTTACCCTTTGTATGTAAAACTTTAGACCAATTTATCTGCATAAAAGATATCAAATTTGATTTTCACTAACTTGATTTTTCTTTTTCTTTTTCTTTTAGCAGTGGACTTGCAAATTTACCCTCTCGCATAAGTCTTTGGCTCATTAGTTGGCATGGTGGGTTCGAATTATCTGGAGAATCTGTCTCACGTAGCATTTCCTCAATCGAACCCAGATTACCCCATAGAGAGAGCACAATTGATAGCTGCCCAAGGGGATAGGATGCTGTTATCCATGATAAATGGAGAATTGTTGACTTCACTAAATGAACAACAAATTGTAAAACCAGCCTTCTTATTTGGGGATGCAATTGACTGTAAGTCACAGACACACCCCAAGAAGGAGTCTTGGGTGTTCAAATCTGGAGATAGAGCTATGTATCTCCCTGACATGGACAGGGATTACCCTTTGTCAGCATTCGTCCATGCCACCCACCCTCGACAAATGCTGTGGAATCTGACTCCCAGCAGTCACGGAAGGCCGGGTAGAATTGTATTCAAAAGGGATCATGCCAATGATATGGGATATTTCGCTAGCGTTCCCAATGGCGGTGTCACTTATTTCTCTGGCCTCATGCCAGGATCTAATCTGAGTGAAGATTCGGGTTTAATGCAACCAGTGCAGACCCAGATCTTCGTTAACAAGTTCATAAGGGCTGCTGTATTATATCCCCAAATAAACCCCAGGGTACCGGGATGGTTGACTCCATTCAACCAAAACTGGATCCAGATTAGCATTTGGATGATGAAGAACTTCGAGGCAGAGCTGAAAGATATCAGCCTGTATGAAGCGGTAGCTTCCACTAGTCAGGGTATACCCCCGAACGAAAACCTGTTCATAGCCCTGATGGAGATATACATAAGTTCGACTGGAACTTTTACGACCCCGAAAGGTGAAATGGGTCTTGCACTTCATGAGATGTAATTCATCTCAAAGTTGTCCATGGGAGAAGCTCTGTATGAAGAATACGTTCCCTCCAACCGGGAACTTGCTGAAATCAGAGAGACAAACCCTCAGTTGATTGAGGTATATAAAGAATTAATGAGCCACTACATGATTTGTACTACAATACAAGAAAGTACATCTCATATAGCCTATATCAACAAATGGACAACGTATCTCTTCTTTCATAAGGATAAAATATCCAAGGATGACAAAGAAAGATTCCAGAAAAATAAAGCTCCAGTTATCAATACAGATTCAACCATTTCTGCCAACAAAATTCGGGATATGATGACTGTCTATAAATTCCCGAACAAATATCTGTCTACCAAGACTGGAGAGTTCCCTGCTGGAACTGAAGCCTTGAGCTTCCTTAGATACGGCAGCCAAAAGATCTCCAGGAAAGCTTTGCTAGCAGGCTTCCTTTCATTATGGTTGAGGAGATGGGTCGTACCGAAAACAGGTACTGTTAACAAAATCTACCGTAGCGTACTATGGCCGGTAGTATGTTTAGTTTTTAAAGTCAGAATTAACCTGCTATCGGCAATGGTATGCCGAATAAATGCAGGTTTGAGGACTTTCGGTGAGGAGTTAATCAACAATGCTCCACATCGGAACGCCTTTCCCAGGGTAGAAATGCCCTATACTTATTTGATGGGCTGGTTGTCGCACCACAACTGCAATCTGTTACCACCAGGCCCGGCAGATGATACGGAGGTCTTCCTCCAAAAATTTAGCAAAGCTACATGGACTGCTACAACGGTGGCAGATACCCGGGCAGTTTTGAACTACTCTTATGGTTGGGACTTCTTTTGTACCCGGCCCCAAGTTCCAGCAGATTGCTTGGGCATTCAATTTGAAGATAAAGTCGAAGAAAGAGCTGTATTGCCACCATCAGTCTTTAGATGGCTTCAGTGCATCAGACCCGCTCACCTGATGTACATAAATGAAGATAATTGTGCGTTTGAACCATATCTACCCAGTAGGTTCGTACACCAATTTGGGTACGACCAACTTCATGTTGGTAACCCTTCTACTAGTTTTCGTCACTATGGGAAACTGATTGATGGTGCTAGGGGTTGGAGATATTTTAGTACTGCTCGTACCGGTGCCAAATTTAGAGTTTCAACCGCCACCAGCACTACAGAGCTACGTATACTTCATACGTATGCTCACTTTTATGCTTCAATTCGTTCCTTCGCCCATGGTTACAATATGAAAGGTAGTCTGAGGTGGCCAAAAGAAGGAAATATTGAGGAGCCAGTCAGGGTACCAACAGACATCCCTGATGATACTGCCGTTCCAGATCCATATCTGGAAGTCATCTCTAAAGGAATTGGAGAGAAAGCTACAGAGCCTATTATTATTGGCAAGGGCCGAAAAAGAAAACAGAGTGCAGCCGTCACACCTCTAGAGAAAACTCCGGAGAAGAAGACAAAGAAGGTCACTGTCAAAGGACCTTCTAGACAAAGAGCCGCTACTCCAGAGTGCAACACTCAGGCGGATGAACCGCAACATGTACCATCTTCTTCAGTTCACCCTGGGGAAGGATCTTCAGCCTCCCAAGCAGCCACCTCAACTGAAGCTGTAGGGATCCTATCTCCAGGACGCCTTAGCACTTTACTTCATTTAACCTTACCACAAAAGGCACAAACGGTTGAAGGCGTCACTCCAGAGCATATCTCATTGGATGAACCAGCTCTCAATTTTGATGATGAAGACTGGGATGGGGATTATGACACGTACTTGGAGCGTACCACACCTACTCCAAGTAAATATAATTTATACAAAATCCATATAAAACTATGACTTTTGTATATTAACTTATTTTGTTTAATTTTTTGTAGGTGTTATTATTTCTCCAAAGGTTGTGGCTTCTCCTCATCAAGAAAATATTTATGAGGAAAACGAGGAATCTGAGGAGGAGGCTTCTTCTTCAGAAGAAGAAGACGCTCAAGAAGAGGCAGCACGAGAACCCGAGGTAGAGTCTCAAGAAGAATGTCCTCCATCATTAGAGGTACAACAGGCTCAACCAGAAGCATCTTCTCCTGCTGAGAGTAAAGAAAAGGAAGAAACTACAGTAGATCTTACTGTAGATTATGAAGAAGCTGCTAAAGAAGAAACTGAGCTTAATGAAGAGACTGAAGTATTTTCAGAATCTGAACAGCCAGAAGTTCAAGAAGGTAATGAAGACGTAGTCAAATTATCAACTGAAACTGGGAATGTTGTGATAGCACCATCTGCTATTACTACGAATCCAGCAGAAGTTCATGAGGAGACAATGCCTGAATCTAAATCAGCTGCTCCAACTGTTATTCCATCTACCACAATTATCGCCACCAGAACTCCAAAAACGGCTGGAGTAACAAGTACTGAAGACGTGACCCCAGAAGCTCCCAAGGATCAATTGGCTATGGTAGCGACGACTACATCGTCTATATCTCAGTCTGCTACCGAAGCAACCACATCTGCTCCTAGTCTTCGGAAAAGAGACTTGGTAGAGATTGCTGCAACACCGAGCTCTAATACAGAAATGAATCTCTTAGTTGAGATTCATACTGAAGCTTTTTACAAGACACTGGCAGCTTTGATTGACATGGTCCTGAATAGGGGCCTCGGTTATGAAAGTTTGAAAGGCGCGATTGTTTCCACTATTAGGAACGTCGCCATGTTTAATGATGTTAGGAGAGCAACTGCATTAGAAAAGGTGGTAGAAGAACTTGAGCAACCTATTAAAGAATATCTGAGGTTGACAAGTGAAACTACTAAGAGTCTCATTCAAGCTGAATATGATGCTTTATCAGCTGAATTTACTGCTCGAGAGACTACTTTCAATAACTCTCTCAGAGAACAAAGCAGTAAAATCGCCAAAGAGAAAGCTCTCTTGGCTGATACAAAGCCTCAGTTGGAGCGTTATAGAGAAGCCTATGACACTTCGAATACAAAAATTCAGGAACAAAATGATAAAATTCGTAAAGTGGAGGCTGAACTAGCTCGTCTAAAAGCTAAGAAGGATCAATTAATAGCAGCTCGTGACCAATATTTGACATAGAGCTCAATTCTGGAAGAACAAGTTTTTGGAGCTGAATCTACTATCAAGCACCTTGATGATGCCAGGAATAATCTGATAGCTACTTTTGCTAAGTTTTCTCCCATTAGCACTCCAGAGGCCCGAAGAAAGATAGCTACTGAAAATGTAATAGGTTCTCATGAGAAGCGTTTGGCAGAGCTCCAAAAATTGCTAAAAGATATATCTGCTCCTCCTAAGGCAAATAGGGAGCTTTTGTAACCTTTTATCTTATTCAAGAAATGAATAAAAATATTTTTTGTGATCCTATCATTTATTTTGCAATTAAACAATAGGTATGAGATAGAAAATACTTATCAGAGGTAATATAGACGTGATAAGTCTTCGAAACTCAATAAATTGTATCTATCCAGATGTAATATGGACATGATAGATAATGAAATCTCGTTTTCTGTTTTAGAGTATACAATACTATCAGAGGTAATATAGACATGACAGATCGTAACAACTCAAAGAAAAATAGATTAATATCTATTCAGAGGCCAAATGAACATGATAGATAGGAAATACAAGCAGACTTAATATTTATTCAGAGGTCATGAGGACATGATAAATAACAAATCCAATCTTTTTAATCAACTGATAAGATAGAAGATTAAAATTTCTCTCCGAGGAGACAAGTAATCAGCTTAACCAAACATTGGTAGCTGGGGAATAAGGAAACAGATGTCATGCCAATACCGATGAAAGAATGAATGAACCAGCGTTTCTTTTGGGAAAAGAAAGATCAATTCAATTCCACAATTAAATGAATGAATCTGATGTAATGAATGGATAGGTCTTTTCGGGAATGAAAAGTTGTTTCAATTTCTAAGACCGGTTCATTAATAGCTCTCTCCTATAAATAGATGATAACTTTTTGTAAAGTTTCATCCTTGTTTCCACTCCTCTATCAGAAATGTCTTCCAAGGACGTGCTGCAAAAGACCGAAGTCACCATGAAGGTTGAGGACGTCATCGAAACGTGCCCCGTTGAGCCAATTGTGTCGGGCCCAACCGGAATAGGCGAAGGCTCTTCTACGCCCAAGCCCCTGCAAGACATTTTCGCGTTCTTAGCAGAGCCAGGAAAAACTCCTGAAGAAGAGGCGCTGAGGATGGCTGCTTGCAAGTTTTTTGTGAACTCAGGCAATGATGTCTTTGATGCATTGGCTGACTATGTATTCAATAAGGAAGGCAGTGGTCCTCGTCCTTAATCCTTTGTTCTGAACAAAAACAAAAATAAAAAAAATTTATTTTCATTCTGTGTGTTTTTTTATACATAGTACTTCTTAAGAAATTTGCCATTAATCGGCATCATGAGTAAATCTCCATTAGGCTTAGATAACCGATAGGCACCATTAGAAAACACGGTTTCGATTACATAAGGGCCTTTCCATTTTGCTTGGAATTTCTCTTTGCTCTTATGAGTCATTACCATCGGTTTTCGAACAGCTAAAACCAATTCACCGACCTTGAATACCCTTTCTTTAACTTTACGATTGAAAGTTCGAGATATACGGGCTTGATATAACTCAATATGCTGTTGCGCTTGAAGACGCTTCTCGTCCAATCCTTCAAGTTCTTGGAGTCGTAAGCGATCATTATTATCTGTAGTTAGCTCATTAGCAATGGCTATCGAAAAGATGGAATCTGAATTTCCAATGGAAGGACAGCCTCACATCCGTAGACCAGTAAAAATGGTGTAAAACCAGTAGGAGTTCGGACTGTCGTTCGATAAGCCCATAAATATTCATTACGTTTCTCATTCCAATCACGTTTATTAGAAGAGACGAACTTTTTGAGAAGTTTAATGATCGTCTTGTTGAAAGCTTTGTCTAAACCATTAGCCGCTGGATTATAAGCCATAGAAGCCAGATTTTGAATTCGATTCTTATCACAAAACCGATAAAATGCCTGAGTGGCAAATTATGGTCCATTGTCATGAATTATCCGTCGAGGAATCCCGAAGCGATAAATGACATGGTGTTTGATGAAGCTAATCACATTAGATGTTTTTACTTCAACAAGGGGAACTGCTTCTGCCCACTTAGAAAAGTAATCGGTTATAGCCAATATAAACCGATGTCCCTTGACAGAAGAAGGATTAATCGGACCAATAATGTCCATGCCCCAAGCTTTGAAGGGCCAAGAAGCTGCTGTAGGATGCAAGAATTCAGACGGTTGATGAATAAAATCAGCATGAATCTGACATGCTTTACATCGTCTGGCATAATCTACAACATCTGCTATCATGGATGGCCAATAATATCCCATTCTTCGAATGCGGTCTTATAATTTCGGACCTGGTTGATGAGCACCACAAACACCATCATGAGCTTCGCGAAGTGTTTGTTTAGCTTCACTTTCTGAGAGACAGCACAGCAAAAGTCCATCATATGAACGACGGTATAGCATATATAGAGACGAATCATAATAAAATCGAAATGATCGTCTCTTGATTGATGCAGCTTCTTTTGGATCTTCAGGTAAAATCCCATGAACCGCATAATCAATGAATAGACTTCTCCAATCCCTCTGCTAGGAACTTAACTCTGTAGTATAACTCTGTTTAATATACAGATTATTCTTAACACAGAATAAGTCTCGGTCCAACAAAGTAATTGTGTTTTGTCTTCGAATTGGAACAGCTAAGTCTGCAGCTAAGCTAGCAAGAGCATCAGCTTCCAAATTCTGAGAACGTGGTACGAATTCGATGAAGAACCCTTTGACTGAAAGGACCAACTCGATTACCACTTGATGATAAGGGATGAGATCAGGATTTCTGACTTCATAAGTCCCTCTAACCTGATTAACAATCAGTTGAGAATCTCCATAAGCTTCCAGGAATTCAATGTCCAATTGTTGTGCTACTTGGAGACCAATCAGCAGAGCATTATATTCTGTTACATTGTTAAAGCATGGCTCATTGAGAGAATAAGCACGGTATATGACCATTTTATCAGGAAAAACCAAGACGATTCCTACTCTGAAGACGATATTGCCTTTAGGCCCAACCCGTGATGCTCCATCAAAGTATAATTGCCAAATGTCATCTTTTAAAGTTATGTTACAATCCACCACTTCATCTGGAATATCTTCATATAGCTTCGATATTTCAGGTATAGGGTGAGCTGCTAAGAAATCAGCTAATGCTTGACCCTTCACTGATTTTTGAGGTACATAGACCATGTCATAAGGAGTGAGCAACATCGCCCAAGTAGCTAACCTGGAGTTAAGAATGCTTGGTTTTCTCATCAGCACCCGAATAGGATTTATTCTGGAGATGACATGAATAGTCTGTCCTGTCACATAATGTCGTATCTTTTGGACAACAAAAACCAAAGCCAAATATTCCTCTTCTACAGGAGTATACCTATGTTCAGCTCCGACCATCATTCGGCTAAGATAATAAATTGCTTGTTCATGTCCCATTTTACTTTTCTGTGCAAGAAGAGCACCAAGTGAATGATCTAATGCTCGAACATATAGCAAAAATAGTCTTCCTACCACTGGTGGTACCAGAATAGGTAGATTTGTAAGGTATTGCTTGATGTCATTGAAAGCTTTCTGACAAGCTTCATCCCAGACAAAGGATACACCTTTCTTTAATAGGCGGGAGAAAGGTTGACATCTCCCAAAGAGATTGGATATAAATCTCCTGATATAAGCAATGCGACCTTGGAATCCTCGGAGTTCCTTTAGATTACGTGGAGGACGCATTTCAAGAATTGCTTTGATTTTATCAGGGTCAACATGGATACCTTGAGAAGTGATAACAAATCCCAAAAACTTGCCACTGGAAACCCCTAAGAAAGACTTAGTTGGGTTCATTTTCAATTGATGTTGACGCATCAATTCAAATACTGTCTTCAAGTCTTGAATGTGATCATCTTTTGATCGACTTTTGACAGCAATGTCATCTATGTAATATTCAACTATTTTTCGTAGATGTTCTTGAAAGATGTTGCTCATGGCCCGTTGATACGTGGCACCGACATTTTTGAGACCAAACAGCATAACCGTATAACTGTAAACACCAAGGGGTGTTCGAAAAGCAGTATGTTTCTCATCTTCTGGATACATTTTGATCTGATTGTATCCCGAGAATCCGTCCATGAAAGACATGTGTTCAAAACCGTATGTGTTATCTATCATGACATCAGTAATTGGAAGTAGAAATTCATCCTTTGGACAAGCTGCATTAAGATCTCGAAAATCAATGCAAACTCGGACTTTTCCGTTCTCCTTCATAACAGGAACAATATTGGTAACTCAATCTGGGTGTTGTTCTTCACGAACAAAGCCACATGTAATCAGCTTTTTGACTTCTGCTTCGATTGCATCCATCATGTCTGGTCGAAAACGCCGTTGTTGTTGTTTCACAGGCTTGGCATTGAAAGAATATTGAGTTTATGAGTAGCAACTTTAGGATCTAGACCCGGTATATCCTTATAACTCCATGCAAAGATATCAATATATTCTTTAATCAGTTTTATCAGCTCTTTCTTTTCATCTTCGGAAAGGTTCTTAATGATAAATATTAGTTTGGACATAGTTCTGTCTCCAACATCAATCTGGAGAATCTTATCCTCCGTAGGTGGTTGTCGTTGTTCAAAACGAAGTTTCCACTGTGTATCCATCTGTTGAGCCCAAGGGTCATTCTCAAATGGCTCAGATTCACCATCGGTTTGAACCATGTTGATTGAAAATACACACTCAGCTTCATCATAATAGTCTTCTCCAGCATATGAAGAACGGTATGTATCAGATTCGATGAAATAGATTTCTTCTGAATCTGAGGAGGAGCATTCTTCTTATATATCGCCATTAAATGTGTAAAAAGGATCATATCCCAACCCATGACGAGTTTTCTGGTAAAACAGATCACCACATAATGGTAATCGTCTACCGTTGCCTTGATTGATACCTTGCATAGTCTTTAAATCATATCCCATATTCTGGATAATCTTGAGCGATTGTTGACTATATTTGTCAATTCGGATTCTTCCTTTATCTTTATCTCTAAGATCATCCGTCTGAACAACAGGGATGTTTCTAGCCATGCCAAATACAATTTGGCGCTTGTTTTTCTTATCAGACGGAATCACAAAATAGGATTCTTCGTGACGTCTATAAGTTACACAAGCTTGCGATGAAGCAGCTACAGGAAGAAGATAGGAAGAAGATGTTAGGAACTTTTGAGCATAAGGTCATACATCAACATGAGGAGGAAAAGAATTTTTCTTATGGTCAATGTATAAAATTTCCTCAGTATCTATGTTGTCTTTATATTGATAACTTTGATCATCAGGAGATAAAGTCATTCTTTCAACAAATTTGACAGCCATATACTCAAAAAGGAAATTTTTATTGATATTAGAAAATACAGAATGATCAATATTTACATCATTTACAATTTGAGTACTACGCTTCGAATTGATCATTAACGGACCGTCATCCGTCTTCTGCGTAGACTTGTCAAGGTTGATGATTAATGGTGGTTCTGAATCATTCGTACGAGAAGTACGTCCCTTGACTTTGATCATAAGAGGCTGAACTTGGTTCTTGACAGGAATACTCATTGATTTCTCAGATGAAGCTTGAATTCTTCCTTTGACCTTGATTATCAGAGGTTGATCATTGACGGGTTGGGGCTGGATTCGACCTTTGACCTTGATCTTCAAAGGTTGCTCTTCTGGAGGATCTTCATTAATAGACTGGTCTTCGGCAGTGATCTATCTTCAGCCATGTCTGATATCTCCTTTACATGCTCTTGTTTGTAGAGCATTGAATCAGAAAAATAGGCTTCGACACCCTTGAAAGGATTGATATCAGCAAACTCATTCTTCACAACCCCTTGGTAATCCATATACTTGAAGCATTGGTGGAGAGTTGAAGGCACGATGTTATGCTCATGTATCCATGGTCTCCTGAGAAGAATGTTGTAGGATACGTCTGAATTGATAACATAGAAGGTTGCCATAGTTCAAAGATCACCAATCTGAATCTTCAGACGAATCTTCTCCAGTGGTTTACTTTTGTCGGAGTTGAAACCAACTATCGTGGTACTAGTGTAAGTCAGATCACTAGTAGGAATCCTCAACGGTCTTAGCATACTCTGAAGAATAATGCTAATAGAAGACCCAGGATCAATATAAATCCTGTCAGTTTCAGTGGATTCGATATATCCAGTATAGCACAAAGGCCTGTCGTGCTTGTTATGCTTCAACAGCATATCTTCTTGTGTAAAGGTGATGTTGGGAATTGCTTCCATCACACTATGACATTGTGGACACGACATTGGTGTATTATCAGGATTCTTGAGTTGAGCTAAGCATGAGTCTGCTTGTAGCAAAGCTTCACTCAATATTTCTCTGCTTTCTTTAGAAAGACAAAGCAGTTCAAAGATAGATAATCTAGCTGGAGTATTGGCTAACTGGGCTAGAATATCAAATTTGTAAGGTTTCATCATCACCCCTTAATTTGAAGCAGATTTCAAAGGTACGTCAAAGCGTACTGCTTTCTGTTTCCCTTTTTCAACACCAAATGGTTTAGCAGGAACAGGAAGAGGTTGAGCTGGTAGTGTTTCTACTACGTCTTCTGCTTCTTTGGAAGATCCCTTATAATATTTATGGTACTCTTTCCCAGATCTTATACCAGCAAAGCTTTCTTCTTCAGATTCAGAAGAAGGAAGTACCATATTGCAGGATTTAATCTTCTTTCCCTTCTTCTTACGAGGAAGTTCAGAACCCAATCCAAAAGTGGATTTTTGACTTTGAATCTGTAAGGGAAGTCGCATTCCTTTATTATAATTCAAACTTTCTACCTTTTGAAAGTCGTAGCCTATCTTTTTCATGAGAATGACTGATTGCTGACTATATAAGTGAATGGGCAATGGACTTTTAACAGGTGGTTCAACAGAGGAAGAAGAAGAGATCTCTGTAACTATAGGAGAATGAGTAATAGAAGCCTCTATAGATACAGGAGGAGAAGGATTCGGGATACGAGGAAAAATTCTTGTACGAGCTTTTTCATAAGCAGCGAAAACTTGTTGTGTCCTGTATAAGGGAATACTATTCATAGCTAGCCACTGCTGATGAGTGAGTTTGAGTTTAGTAGAAGGAGCTAGACTTGGAGGACATATATTCAAACCTCTCAGTCTATCCTCCAACAGACTGCCATCCCAAAGATGATCCAAATCATCAGGATCTGAAATAACATGAAAAATCATGTTGCAGGTTTTGACTTTCTTACCTTTCTTGGATTTTGAAGTTTTGCGTTCACCTTCCATTTCAGGTACTAAGTCAGGATGTATCCACATAATTTCACCATTCTTTAATATGAGAGGCAACAATCCTTCATTTTTCTCTCTGGCAGGCGGGATATTCACAATCTTCATCATCGCCTTCGGAATTGGGACAATTCCATTTGGGACTTGTTGAGGAAGAAAACCTCTGAATTGAAGAGAAACCATATTGGTTGTGACCGTATGCTCATCATTAGTTAAAGCGATGGCATTGGCATTGATCAGCTCTTGGATTTTCTTCTTTAGAATATAACAAGCCCTGGTGGGATGATTTATGTATCTGTGATAGATACAATACTTGGGATTGTCAGTCAGATTCACCTCATTAGGTCTTTTCGGCTTCGAAATCTGGAGTTTGCCACTCTTTACCAGACATTGGAATATCCCAGGGATATCGCTTTCGTCAAAAGAGTATTCTTCTTTTGGCCTAGAAGATTCCTGATTATTCGGCGTCGTTTTGTTCTTGGAAAGATTGACCATAAGAGTATCCTTCCCTTTTCAATTACGATTGCCGGAATTATTACCAGGATTACCTTTCTTTCTTTTATCCTCTGAGGCAAAAATCATCCCATGTTCACGAGCCAACCTACCATTGGTCTCGGCAGAAACTGCTGCTATAATAAACGAGGCCCAATCTGTGAATTAAGAACCCGTAAAGACAGCAATGATGGTCGCAGATTCATCTTATAAGTATCAATCAATGCTGAATCCGGCATACCAAGAGGCATCTTCAGAGTCGCCTGTCGGAAACATTCGATGAACGTTCGAGTATCTTCCTTCTCCTTTTGTTTGATTTCTATTAAGGAGGACATGTTCATGTCCATGCCCCTTCATAGAAACGGGAGAGAAACATTGCTTTAAATTCGTCAAAAGACGAAATGCAATTGTCGGGTAAACTACGATACCAGTCGTAAGCTGAACCCGTCAAGCACCCGATGAACACTCGAGTGAGAAGAGCATCATTTTTTTGCAAATGCACAGTCATAATATTAAAGTAATTGATATACTGACTAGGAGAAGCCTTTTCATCAAACAATACCATTGATTGTGGCTTGAATTTCGGTAGAAAGGGTACATCATTCCAATGAGGAGGATAAGGTTGCTTAATCCCTAACCTCTGGAGCTGATCCTTGTGCTTCAAAACTTCAAACAGTGCTTTTAATTCATGCACTGCTTGAATGGCTTCACTGGTTTGAGGAAGCACGTTTGATTGAATAGTGGTTGGATGTACCGTAACCCCCACTGGAGGTGGTACATCTTCTGGAATGATGGGATCTGGAGATGCAGAATTTTGATTAACATCAGGCTCTTGAATATTCAAAGGTATATCAACCCCTTGGCTATCCTGAGTTTGTGCTGCTACTTGCATTGGTGTTACTACTGCCGGCTGAGCAGTTTGCTGAGTCAATATTATCTGGTGCATGCTTTGCATCATGGTAAGCATGTCCTTTTATGATTGCTCAACGGCAGTGAGACGTTGTTCTGTATTAGCACAGAGACCTTCTGTGGCTCATCAGAGGTGATGCGTAGGGCATTAGCTGTGCCCCTGCTCCGTCGATGCATCTTCCTCTCCTGAGAGGGAGATGGCTGGGGAATGCGGTCAGCCGCACGATTCCTCGAGAGATGTGCTGCACCGGCGGGCGCATCTTGGTTGCTGAGGACGTCAGCAGGAAGGGAAGGCTGGATCGGCGCATCCCCTTCAGTGGTGGTGCCAGAGGCGTCGACCTTGCGCACCCAGACTCGGCAAGTCTTCTTCGGCTTCGGCAGCCGCTTCGAAGGACTCACACTGCCTTCAGAAATAAACTCCTCATACGTCTGTTAATTGAGGCGCACGACCAGCATCTTGTGGGAGGAGCCTACCTTCACGTTGTCGGATTGTGACACAGCTTTCTCGGTGGAGGAGAAAGAGGTCCCCAGCAGAGTCGTAGCTTGTTTACCATTAAAATCTTTTGATTGCAAATTTTAATACAAACAGAACAGTATTACAATATAGGACTTAGATGTAGTCCTAGGAGTACACTTTTGTTTATCTGGGTCCCTTGTGCCGATGGAGCGAGTGGTAATACGTTGACTCCGTTGACGATCTGACGACGGTT
Organism: Iris pallida; assembly: GCA_029216955.1. Taxonomy (NCBI): domain Eukaryota; kingdom Viridiplantae; phylum Streptophyta; class Magnoliopsida; order Asparagales; family Iridaceae; genus Iris; species Iris pallida. Next base: position 4,068,423 of record JANAVB010039212.1, read on the forward strand.
ATCGGTTCTCTGAAGGTTTGGATTGCTCTGCGTGCTGGAGCTTACTGAGAGGAGGAAGACGTTGAGTGTCTGTATCTGCCTCTCTGATGGTACGAAGTTTCTGTCTGTCTATGTATGTTGCTCTGTGTGTGTGTGTCTGGAAGAAGGAAATGATCCCTCTATTTATAGTCTTGCAGGCTGGCTGCTCATACACGCATATGTAGGATACGCCTGGACACGAGGATGCCACGTGGTGATTGCTGATGGAGGTGCATGGACGATGCACCCTGATTGAGGGGTTGAATTCTTCATGCTGCTGTTGTGAGCCGGCACGTAGCAAAGATGAGGATCTTTCTGTTGCTGAGATATTGGGTGAATCGGGTCAAAGGACACGTGTCATCGGCCCATGGCTCGGAGATCTCGGATTTGGTGGGGAGTGATATGGTAGGATGCGCCTGGGACTGGGCGCATGAGGAGACTTTGGCTCGTAACCTTTGGAGAGGTCAATCTCCGAAGCCGTATAAGCAGCAGAGGATGAGGCGGAGACCATCGCCAGCTCCATTCCCATCTGCCCGGAGCTGGCGGGAGGCCCCTCGACATGAGACGGTGAAGGAGAGGAAACGTTCCTTTCCCCCAGATCGCGGCAGGCCGAGCCTTCCCCAAGAACATCCGCTGTGGAAAGTAAAGAATCAGGACCTGCAGGGCCAAGACAACCATGAATCGATTTGACCCGGAGGATATGTTGATAGAGCAAATAAGCCCCCTCACTAGTCAATATTTGGCTTATCTTACTAGCGAAAGAGTGTAGAGGCTGAGGTTCGCCTACAGCCACCGCAGCCTCTTCACCAGCAGCCTCCGAATTGAATATGATAGGCTCCTCCGCCCCAGTACCCTCGAGAGGGGATGCGACGGGATCGGCGTCGCCTTGCGGAAATTCAGCAATCTCGGGGACAGGCCCGAGGAAACCTTCGTCACCCCGGACCGGGGCCTCAGCAACTTGAGAGTCCTCAGCCGCCGCTGAGAGAGCCCCCGCAGAAAGGACCGCTGCACACATGCCACTAATCAAAGCAGTAAGGGCCGGATCAACTCCAAGGGCAGCAGACGGTTCATGAGAGCCTGGTTCGTCAGACGCCTACGAAGAAAAAATGATTAGCTCATATCTCCAAGAAAAAAAAAAACCACAACAAGGAGATGGCTCCAACTTAGTCTTACCTCCGGAACATCGTCAGCACCTTCACCCCTCTCCGTAATAAGTAGCCTACGAGGTCCGACAGCAGCTCTCTTCATGGAAAAGGCTACTCCTCCGCCAGTAGACTCACGCCTGCCTCGCTTACGCGAGGGACCAGGCACGGCAGGCGGTGGTTCTACCCTTACCACCTCCGATACAGGTGGCAACTGATCTATCACCTCATCGAATACGACCGATGGTTGATCCGTCATCATCTCATCTGCCATGATGGGCGACTGATCCGCCGCTGTTTTGCTACCATAAGAGAGAGAATCCTCGTCGTCCCGTTCGTTGTTTTCCTCAACTGTGTCAAAGGACTCGGAATCGGGCGTGGGAACCCTATTCGCCCCTTTCTTCTTTGCCCTCGACACCGTAGCCTTCTCCGCCAAACGAGTGCCCACGATGAAGCTAGTCCTCGGGTCAAAATCGATAGGAGGCTGGTTTGCCGTAACATGGTATAAGGCTACCATATGTAAGATTTCCCCCATCACGTTTGCCGCAGGAACTGAGAAACTAGTTCGAGTATGGCAAGTGTCATAGTAGCTCCATGCCCTAATACCATCAAGAATGCTACCCTCAAATCCCAGACAGGAACTGGGATGCCCAAGGAATAGTTAACTGTACCCGAATTGATGGGCAAACCTACTGGGCAAGTAGGGCTCCAAGTACATAGTGTTGCGACTGCGATAAACTAAATGTGCCGGGCGAATGTTACGCAACCAGAAACGCATCTTCTCAGGTAAGAAATGAGGAGATCCAACGCCATCAACATGGATACTCCTCACTTCCTGATCGGTAAAATGGGGAACGGACACGAAGAAATCATATCCGTCCACCCTCGCCAATATCCTCCGACACGCCGGCATGGTACTATATTCCCAAGGCTGATGGTGATACCTGAAAGAAAAGCGTTGTCATCTATAACGCCGTCTCCCGTCCCAGGCCTCATCAAAGACTGATAATGCAACAACAGCCACCCCAGCAGGTAATGACAAGGCAGCTCTATACGTTCAAAGTCCATCACCACGTCACGAGCGATGACCTTGGACGAAAAGGCGCGGAGACCATGATGAATGCTGCACACCATAGCGGGATGAAGAGCTAGCCTGACCCCAAAGGCCAACTTCACAGCGGGAAGAATAAAGTGACGGCCGATCCTCTCGATGGAACCTGCCCCTCCTGAGACCACACAATTGCGCAGCCACACCATTAAAAAACCTGCCAAGAGTGCTTTCTCTGACAGCCGCCAAGTACCATAATAAAAATAGCTGAAAGAGTCAATCTGGCTCCCAAACTTGTCACCCTTAGACTTCGACCTTCTAGCAGTCGACACCAAGCTTTCTACTTCCTTAGGAGTTTGACGACCTCGGGAAGTAACTCGGCCAGCAGCGCTGAATTTAAAAAGATAGGAGACCCAAGAGTTGGTATAGGGAGCGTCCCCTTCCGAGCTATCATTTTTCTTGATAGCCGTTTGATGACAGGTACTATGGTGACATAACAGTTCTTGGTACACAGCAACGAAGCCTGGGAATTATCGATCTAGATCCTGGAACTCCTCGTTCGTTGGAGTGTATGCTTCGAAGGGCTCGTCTCCCCAGGGAAGCTTGGAGACAGCATACATCTCATGGAGAGCGAGCCCCAACTCCCCTACAGGTGTGAAGAAAGTTCCCGTCCGATGGTTATACATCTTCAGAAGGGCCATAAACAACGGCTTATTAATAGGCAATCCGTGGCTGGTACCCCGGATAGCATCATAAAGATTGACTTTTCGCAAAAATGCCTCATATTTCTGTAAAATCTACGAGGTCAGGTTAGCCCACGGGGGAATGGAGTGTAGCCAGCCCACCAGTGCCAATCTGCCGACAGAATAGGACCCTTTTCGAGCAAGCTGGCTCAGAAAGGTATCAGCCTGAGAAAATGAGAAGTTGGGACCGGGTGTGTTGATGAAGGTACCTGGAGCTAACCCCTTCACAGATCGACTGGCCGGATCCTTGATCGCGCGTACTAACCCAGTAGTTTTATTATAACGAATTTTATCCACGAACATCCACGGTCTGGTTGGAGTGAGGGGGTCTTTCATCTGCCTGTCCAAAACAATCATGTTGAACCACGCAAAAGGGAAATGACGCTTCATAATGGGGATATGAATCGACATCCCGTCCAGATTAAAATCCCAACTCTCGGAAACATTCAGCACTCGGGAGTTTTCTATGATCAACGCATCTCCAAAGAGAAAGATCGGCCTCAGATGCTTCCCATTAGGCTTCCCAGAGCTTATCATGTCACTAAGGAATTGGAAAGATTGAATCCTAATAGAATTTAGTCGCTCCAAAGGCTCATTAACAAGGAGCTGTTCTGATACTTGACGAACTAAATCGTCTCGTCGCACATCCATAGCAAGTTGATTCAAGCCAACCAGAAGTTTCCCCGCAGAATTTACTGGCAGAGTCACTGAGGATAGAAGAAAGAAATAAGATTAGAAGATAGTCAAAATCAAGAAGCATTTGAAAGATCATTGGAGTCTATGCGGCTCGGGTCATTATAGCCTCATGCGGCTCTGAACCAGATGAGTCCATGCGGTTATGATTATCACGGCCTTATGCGGCTCCGAGTCAGACGAGTCCATGCAAATCAAGTTCAGATGAGTTTATGGAGCTTCTGCGGTTTGAGTTCAGAAGGGCCTATGCGGTTCAAAGTTCACATGGACTCAACGGACAATCCTAGACGCCGATGTGGCTCAGATTCAGGTGAGACTATGCGGTTCAAAGTCCATGAAGACTCATGCGGCCTTGAACAGACAGACTTATGCGGTACAAGTTAAGTATGCTTATGCGGTCCAGATCCATATGAGCTGATGTGGCTATAAGCAGATGAGCTTATACGATTCAAAAGTGAGCTACGCTCATGCGGCCCAAACCAAAAAATATCTATGCGGTCCAGATCGAGTATGACAAGCCCATGCAGCCTTCTGGACGAAGTGCTTATGCGGTCATATCGACGAACCTCATACATGCGGCTTGTGCATAAAATATGCAACAGAGCCATGGCAGTTAGGGTTCTGAGGCAACGTCCTTACCAGCGATAGGTGGGTGGACGTCGGGGTGAACGAAGGGAACAGCAGCCGGCGGAGGAGCGGCCACGTTCGTCGCCGCAGTCGCCGTAGAAGCGACCGCCTTGTCCTTCGCAGCCTTCGACGCAGCAGGAAGACGTGGCAAGGAGCTCATGCGGCTAAAATAGCCCATGTGGCTCAGGGAGTTATGCGGCCGAGGTAATCATGCGGCTGGACAATTCCATGCGGCTAGGACAGAATATATTCCTGCGGTTCTCGCATAATCATGCTTCTTATTCAAAGTATTTCAATTTTGCAAATTGAAAACTTTGAAGGGGGTCTTGTAGAAGCATGAAAAAGGAGAAGAAAAATGGTCCATGCGGCCAAAGAGCCTCATGCGGCTCGAAGGACCCATGAGTCCCATGCGGCTCAAGTACATAGGCAGTTCGAGTAAACTCATACGGCTCAGAGAGAAAGGCCACGTGGCATTCAAAACAGCTGTGCCCAACGTCTGGACGCATTTAATGCTCTGACGCCTGACAGCTGACAGATGACAGACCTGACATAAAGTTGTCATAATGACTGACACGAAAAGCAGTACTTCGAGAATAAGGAAAATCTTCAAAGTGGCACTGTCTACCAAGTTTCGAGGCAAGCTTATGCGGCCAGAATAAGATGAGTTCATGCGGCCAGTACAGAAAAACCTATACGGTTCAACCATGAAGGTCCCCCATGCGGCTCGGCCATGAAAAAACCCATGCGACTCGGCTATGAAGACTCTCATGCGGCTTGACCATGAAGACTCCCATGCGGCTCGGTCATGAACATATTCATGCGGCTCGGTCATGACAACCTTCATGCGGTTCGAGTATAGAGACTATTCATACGGCTCGGTCATGAAATCTTTCATGCGGCTCGGTCATGACGACCTTCATGCGGCCCAAATATGAACATTCCTCATGCGGCTCAATAATGATGACAGGACACGTGTCCTAAAAAATAATCAAATTTTGGGTCAGATCCCAATAATTTGGGACACGTGGCGAAAATGAATTAAATTGATTCATTTGGATTTACGGACATCAGCAAATCATTATGATGAAGATTTATTGCAATCAACATTTATTGTTGATGGGATTTGGCATAATCCACATTAATGGTCCAGATCCTTCACACTCGAGACTAATGGCCCAGATTGATCAATCACCAGGCCGCCGCCACTTTGAGAATGGGCAATAAGTACAAACCCTAATGATGCCCCCCACTCTTATAAATAGCAAGGTGCCATTCCCTTGCGAGGATATATACAGAGAGGCTCCCCCGATAAAAAAAAAGAGAGAAAATATAGAGAGATCAATTCAGAGAGAGAGAAGCCAGAAGAGCAGTACGAGGAGAGTAAGAAGAGTGTTTCTTCGTCAACGCTAAGCAAATCTTCCCCGAGCCAAGGCTGCATACCGATCGTCCAAGGAGTAAGGCAGAGCGGCCGTCGCTTTCCCGAGCCTCTATCGTCATCCCCCAGAATCTAAAATAAACAATTGTACTTAGTCTGCTGTACCTAGGTTTTCGTCCATAGGCTTTCTTTGTACAAGCGAGTTTGTAACGTGAAGTAAAAGTCCAGTCCTCCGATAATTGTTCTGCTCTTTTATATTTCATGGCAAACAGGGATGACTATCGATAGGGGTGCTATCGAGCAACGATAACGTCGGTGCGATATAGATGAGCGTGCTTGGAACTAAAGGAATGGTTCGAACGGAATTCGAAGAAGTCGATTTTGATTCAAATGGTAGTTTTAAGGATTTGTTGAATGACTTCATTCCTGAGTGGTGTATGCGATAGCCTCAGGAATGTCGATCGATCGATTAAGGATACGAGGTATCGGAGAATCTATCAGCAAGCATCACGTTATGTAAAGCTGTAGATTGAGTATCGTTGAATAAGTTGTAGTCTTGAGATTTGATGAGTTGATTCGAACAACCTAGAAATTGACGCGCATGGAACGTGCACGGGATTGAGGATTGCGCAAGTATGAAATGCATAGATGATTGAGTAGATAAATCAAATCGAGGAAAAGTTAAGGTGTAGCGAACGGATGACTTGGTCGAGAAAATTGATACGGATCGTATACAAAAAGTTAGCACGACAGGTAGGTAGCGTGCATGAAAGGCTTGATTTTGAAGTTACTCAAATAACCCTAAGAATTGGATTGAGTGTTGCTCGATGATTTGAGTTAGCAAGGAATGATGTGATTTGATAAAAAATGTTGGTCGATGACTTAAGATAGACGGATGAACAATACGTGAAATTGGTTTGAGGAAACTGACGTTGTGAATGATTCGAGGGATAATAATCGAACTTGAATGTGAATGTCGAGGAGATTATTCAGTCGGATGATATCATCATTCGTACGACTCGAAACTCATTGTAAAGAAAGATCGTCAGGTTACGCATATCGTCGATGGTATTGAGGCGTATCAAAGATCGATATGCGATAACTCGAGGGTACTCTGACTCGGCAAATAACGATCGTGCAAGTGTTATTGTTCGGTTGGATGCAATACTTAGGATTTTGATTAAGATGAATGTTGAATGAAAATGATTGTGTCTTGATGGTTATACGGATAACCATAGCGTCGACATTCTTGTCTTGCGCGAGCGCAACTCTAGCCTCGCATAAGCGTCGTATCGGATTTGGGTCGATCGTTCAGCGTGAGCGCTGACATGGTGATTCATGTCGCAAGAATAATCGAACTCAAAAAATTAGGACGCGGCAACTTTGATTGTCTCGGCTTGTTGGCTTGATGCAAAGGTGAATTCGAGGATTTGTAGGACTTGTGATTGACGAATGAATGAAACTTGAGGATTGAGTAGGTCCAATCCGTGCATCGAGAATGAATTAGTCTAGACACAAAATAAGAGTTACGTCCCGATGAGGATGATTACCCTGCGGAAGCGTGCATAGTGATTCATGTCCACCGTAGATAATCTGAATCGCGTGAGATCTGGGTGCAACATATTGTTAAGCTAGACGACCTCATGATCGAATACGTGAATTGGGATGAATGACTTAGGGAATATAAAATATGAATTATGGTTTAGCGGTGAATTGTGTCGTAGCGTGCTTGACTTGGAAGAATTGATAGGCGAATTATGTCGAACGTGTTTGAAGAGATAGACTATGTGAAATGGCTTGTTGGTCGAGCGATATTGATGTGTCGAAGATTTGGTTGAGTGAACTTACGATAGGATGGCTTTGCTGAATGAGTCAGATCCCATGTAACTAATGTCGGGATGTGTGTAGGAAATCTATGCTCGATGTTTAGAAATCGGAGTGATACGAGCTTAGGTAGAAAAACCCCGTACTATCAACTTGGTTTGACCTTAGGGTGGGGTCAGTGTTGATATCGTTGTTTGGGAACTATGATTCCAATACTGACAATTGACTTTAGCCTAGAGAGATGGCCTAGCGGCTAGGCGAGATGTCCATGTTGCGAGAGTTAGCATCGGTACGATAGATTTTCAGGATTGAGTGATGAATCGATAGGTGGGATTGGATTCACTATCACAAGGCTTGGTTGAAATGCATGTATTTCGGGGACGCTTGGAATGTGTGCATGATCCAAACTAAGTGATACGTTGAATTCAAAGTGAGACTTGAGGAATGAAAAAGTATCAAGGATTTTGAAATCGTGATTTGCGAAGAAAGGATTGATGGTAGCACGAGCGTGGCTCGAATTTAAGAAATGCATAGGAGAAATGTGTACGAAAAACGTAGGATGTTGAATCGAGTGATAAGTCAATAAGTAAGTACTCAGTTAGTTTCGAGGATGAAATATTTTCTGAGTGGTGTATGATGTAGTGCCCCATCCCGCTCAGTCAATCGGAGGAATCGAAACGCTGACGGCATTCGAACTTAGTCTTGCAACAGCTTAATCGAAGACATCGCTCGGTCGAGGCGACCGCTTGCTCAGGTGGGGTAGTTTCGGTGAACTTGCCTCATCTTAGCCTTCACATAATAAATCGCATGTTTTCAACTTACACAAGTAGGCTTGATAATAAAAGAGATGAATTCGCATAGATAAGGGGATAATCTCGACGGGCCAAATTAAGTTAGAATATGGAAAGGTCCAATGGTCGGCTTAGAGTTGGTGCACGACGAGCTTTGAAAATGACACTCGATCCTTCGTTACATGGCTTGGGAGAAGGAAAAGTTAGTCTTTGCCACAAAAGTTAAGAGTTAGCTTAAGTCATAGGCGTCGCCTGCATAAATGCTTCATAGAGCAGGCACGGTCCCATCGTCCAAGGCTTGGCATAGCCTTGACCCGCCCCATGAGTTAAGTTGCGTCGAACGGCTGCTGGCGTATGTCTAGACGCCCAAATGACTTGGTCGTTTAAAGTTGAACACGTACACGGCACGTTCCATCAAGGCAAGGCTTGACGCAGCCTTTGCTCGTCAAGTTGTCGCAAAGTTAAGTTAGGCAAGTTATGTTAGGCTATCGGAGTAGTAGCAAGCACGGTCCTATGAGTTCCACAGATGGGTGTATCCACATAGTCTTATGGTCTCAAAACTCGTCATATAGAGTATGTCTTGGGCGGTGGTGTCGCATAGGGTTCAAGTTGGTTGCACGATGTCACGGACTTAGTGTTTTAAGGCACGTACCACGGTTGATTCATTGAGTTTGGAAAAAGGGTATTAAAATAGTTATTTCTGAGTTGAATAAAATGATAGGGCAAGAAAGAAGAATGCTCGCGACTATAGGTCGTCGAGGCGGTCTCAGATTTGAGAAGTATTGAACTTGACCCTGAAAAAGATGGTAACACTAAAGGTAGCATGACTGTGTGAGACGTCAGTTTGAGTCGAGTCTTGCATGGTCATGGACAACTTGTCGACAAGGTGAGTCGTTTCCCTGTTCGGCAACCCGGCGGCCACGGGACCGTTGCGGCCGCGATTTGAAACGAGTAATTAGCTGTGCTGGGTACGGGTTAGGCGGGGACTTGAAGCGGGGCTCGCTACGCGCGCTTAAAGGGCACCCGTCTAACAAAAGCTAGAGGAGTCCACGATGGCTCTGGGAGTCAGTGACCAAATCATATAGATGAGTCGGCATGGCGGCAACCCGCGTGTGTGCCTTTGGATTGAGTCGAGTATTGAGTGCACTATATCAAGGAGTCAAGTTGAATGTGTGTGTACAGTTAGAACACAAAATGTTGGGCCTAAGATTTGGCTGCAACGTAGGCGACGTGCTTCGGCACGAGATGTGGCATCAAGTCTTATGTTGTCGGCATATAAGTTGCATAGTTGGATTTGAGATGTCTTGAGTTTAAGTCAGTAATTGCCGCAAGGCAAAGTCGGTCGAGTAACATTTAACCATAAGTATTGATTGGGTCAGTTGGTGATCAAAGTAGCAAGGGCTGCGAGGCGGCGATATGGTTAAGTCACACTGAATTGTGAGTCATGGCACGATAGATTTGTAGAACGGTCACATGGAAATGGAGCCGCTTCCTCTACAGCGAGAGACCCGGAGGATCTCCTCCACAGCTTCTACGACTACAGCCTCCTCATTGTCGTAGGATGATCCCTTCGTCCTCCAGCGCCTGAGGCGTCATCGACGGAGCTCCGTGGTGGTAGTGAGGGGTTTAACGCAACGAGGGGTTCGACATGGTTGGCCTCGTTGACATGGCTGGCCTCATTCGCAACAGGGTTCACAAAACCAAATCCTCGTCTTGCAACGGGCTGGAACATGGGCATGGTAGGCCGAATCGATCGAGTAGTTCAACGAAACACGAAGTGCTCGAATGGCCAAGTCAGAAGATTTGGCCGTGCAATAAAGTTATAAAATCGAGCCTCATCGGCTCGACAAAACGACAAGGCATGTCGGCTTAAGGTGGGAGGATCTTCACTCTTCTTTACTACACCTTCAAGCCTAAGTAAAGTATACCATTGTATGCTAAGTTAACCTATCGAGACCACAGACATGGTTCGAAGTAGATAAACTGTAGTGCATATCGAATACTAGATAGACAATTGAAATAAAATATGCATCAAATGCACGAGTCACTATTGAATATTGAATATCGCAAAAGCGAGCGCCTCGGACTCGGACTCAGGACTCGGGATTGGGCACGGACTCGGGCTCAAGGGCACAAAGTAGTGCTTTGTTGGCGCACTTTGCACTTAGCACATCAGCATCGGCGCAAAGGCACATTGTGTGCAGTTGATGCACTCGTCTCTGACGAGTCACAAGCGCAGGGGCATGCGCAGGGGCCGCATAGGTGCACATGTAGGAGCCGCGGGGCTGCAGTGCTGCTGCGTTGATGTGATCCTGCACGCTGAGCTGTTGTGGTGTTGTGCGTCGCAGATGCACTGGCTGACTTTTTGAGAGGGCATTGGGGCGCAGGTGGCACATGATGTGGCTGATTGAAAGATTTAAGCGGTTATAGAAAGATTGAGTTGATTAATCAGTTCTGATTTTTGTGGGATTTGAATTTAATTCATTCATATATTTCCATTATTTGCTCCTATCTTTTGGCAATCAGTTACGGCCAGAATTAGGATTAGGGTTTCAGCCCTTCTCTATAAATACTCTATTCATACCGTCATTAAGGACTTATACTGAAATTAAGAGACGAAGATAGTTGTGCCGCCGCTGCCATTGGAGTCCAAAGGAGTTCTTCGAGATCGTCAAAGGAGGTAACATCGAGCGTTCCAGAAGTTCTTTTCAAACTTGCTGGTTCCTGGGAGCAGATCGCAATATGATGAATCTTGCTTTGAGCAACGATGATCTTCATCACCCTAACAAAGTCGTTACATCAACTTCGGTTGAGAGTGATTCATCATATCGTTGCATCAACTTCGATTGAGAACGATTTTTCATCTCACTCTTAGGAGAACGAATTTATTCGTCTCTCTGAAAGTAAGAGTTCGATATTTCAATTCTTCATCTAACGATCTGTTTCGGGAATAACATATATATATGAACAAGTAATTGTGTTATAGATTCTGGCCCAAAGACCTACAAACTCGGTCATAAGGTTCGCACCCGTACTTGTATCTCGCTGCATCCAGTCACACTCACATTTATTCCTCCAAATGGAATAAAATATGCTTCTCCCGTTGCTCAAACACGCAACCGCTTGGGAGTACACACACACACACACACACACACACACACACACACACACACACACACACACACACACACACACACATATATATATATATATATATATATATATATATATATATATATATATATATATATATATATATATATATATATATATATATTATTTTATATATTTATTTTATATATTTATATATATATATAAAGTTCTACTCAATTTTTTTAACAAATTTTGTATGCATGTACACTTCATGTATATGTCACTGGTATCTATATTTCTACTATATAATGCGACTTGGAAACGGCCGTCGCACGTCCCCGTCGCGCCCCTACCGTCGCTTTCACCCGTGCTCCCCCGTCCGCCGCTCTCCGCCGTACGCCCCCACCTGCCCCGTGCTCCCCTTGTCGCTGCTGCTACCAACGCCATGCTCCCCAGCCGCGATGCTTCGTCGTTACTCAGACCGAAGGTTGATGTGGGGGAGGGAGATAGACCAGAGGAGGCGGAGAAGAAGAGGATGGAGGTCAAGGAGAGAAGGAGAGGGAGGAGAGAAGGAAGAGAGGAGGAGGAAGGGAGGAGGAGAATTGTCGAAATATTTGGCAGTTCTTTCAATAGAATTGACTCAAATTTTTAACAGTCCTTCCAATAAAAAGGACTGTCAAATATTTGATAGTCCTTCCAATAAGAATGATTGCAAAATTCTTTGACAGTCCTGAAAAAATTAGACTAGCCTAAATCAATTTTTTCGGTAGCAAACTTGTAAAAAAAATGGACTGGTCTAAGGGTCTGCTTGGTAATAGTGTTTTCACCGGCTTTGGGGTGTTTTTAAGCCGACTGTTTATGAAAACGCATGCTTGTTAATTTTTTGAGCCATTAGATTTGGTCGGCTCAAAAATCATCCAAAATCGATGTAATGTATTTTTTGGTGGCTTTATAAACATAAAAAATCGGTAGATTTTTGGCGGCTTTATTATTTTATTATATACTCGCCAAAAAATATATAAATATAACTACTAATAACTAAACCCTATTTCTTCTTCTGTCTTTCTCTTTCTTTCCTTCCCGCGACTGCTCTTTTCTTCCCAATTGAAGAAAAATCCAGGAACTTGTCATGTATTTGTCCTTGGAGCTCCATTGGGTGCATAGTTGTTTTCTGAGACAAGAATGCATGAAAGATTTTTTGATGCAAGGGTCACCTTCACGTCCATAAATCCATATTTTATCAAAAATAAATTTTATTTATATATGGACATAAATGAAGTTTTATTATTATATAAAACTTTCAGAACCGATGGTTAGTGAATTACAAAGTATGAATTGAACTGGTATAAAAACCTCTACTTAAAACCAGCAAAAATCGGAATCCTCATAACGGTTCATTTTTGCTACTCCAAAAACACCTCATAACCATTATCCCATAATTGTGCAGATCCGAAGTGAAACTTGGAGTGTCTTTAGAAATTAACTTTAACAAAACCCAATCAATCTCTTGCATCAAAAAGAAAAAAGAAAAAAAAATCTTCGGTCAAAACCAAACAAACTCTAAATTACAAAGGTTAATTCTAAGGGCACTCCACATTTTCTAGGGGCTATCTCTTATTAGGGGACATCCCATGAAAGTGAAACTTTTATGGGGACAATCAGAATTTTACTTGGAGCTAGCCTCCCCCTCCCAAATCCTCTCTAACACTTTATTTCATCATTTTTTTTCTTTCTCTTCTACATTCCTAAAACCCAAACTCTATTTCTCTTCTCCATAACTCCAATCCCAAATTTCTAAACCCTAATTTTTTTCTCCATTCCTCCAATTCCAAGTAATTAGGGGTGAGCATTAAAGGGTTTTGGACCAAAAACCGACCCGAATAAGGAATTCGGTTCGGGTCTGAATATATTAAGTTAGGTTTTGGTTTTTAATCAGTTACAGTTCGGTTATCGGGTACGGGTCCGGTTTAAGAGTTCGATTTCGGTTTAAAACTGAAAACCGATTAGGGCTTGTAAATTTATGAAAATATCCTTAGTGAAAATAACTTATACAAACAGAAAAACCCCTGACGTGTTCTCTCTCTTCACTCATTTCACAAACTCACGTTCTCTCTTCAGAAAAGAGCTGCCTCTGGCTCTCTCCAACATCTCCCTTCGTTCTCTCTCCGAAGTCTCTGTTCGTTCTCAAGTCTCCGTTCGTTCTCCTCTCCGAGAGTCCATACTCTCAACTCCCAAGATTAAAGAGCCACCTCTCTCTTCTTCTAGTTTTCCTCCTCTCTATCTCCAAGTACAATACAAACCCAAATTTTTGGGGATTTGTTAAGAAACGAAGATCTGGACTCCAGATCTACAAAGTTCATGTTCTAGATCATCAGATCTACAAAGTTCATGTAAGTAAATATTTATTTTCTAAGTTTAGTTCATGTTCTACATCTACAGATCTATAAAGTTCTACTGATTTTATTTTGGTATTCTACAAAGTTCTCCAGATCCACAGATCTACACTCTAGTCTCCAGATCTACAAAGTTTGTAGTAAAAACCCTAACCCAAGATCTCCATATCTACAAATCTACACTGATTTTAATACATGGTTTAGTTTAGATTTTAATAATATTAGTTTACATTCCATGTATATAGTTTTTGGACAAAGTTCTCATAGTTCAGCCGATTCGACAGGCTGTTCTTGTTTCTCGAGAGAAAATAAAACCAATGACAATAACTCTGTATTGTCATTTAATTTCCCCTTTATTGTGAATGTTTAATGTCTGGCTTACCTCGCCTTGGTCATGCTTATTTTGAAAGTGTTCCTCCAAGTTTGACGTATCATATGTAATCATGTCTCTGCCATGTCGTTGCTTGTAATTCCGAAGCCATCTTTTGTTGCATCAGCTTATTTATTGTATGCAGGAGTAATTACTTTCTCCATACTTGGAGATATCTCTACTAACAGTTGTATGATTGTATAATATATATAGTCTAGTGTACTAATTTGTTTTCCAAGTAATAGTGGCATCATATAGTCTACTAGCTGTTGTATGCATTTATTTTATACGCATGCAACATTCTCATCTGGTTTTCCTTCCATTTTTTATATGATGTTCATTTTAGTGGTTGATAACAATTCACTCTTTCTTAATTTAGACTTTTATGTTGTTATGCAAATTTCATGTAACATATAACACAATTTTGTAAGTTATATTGTTAAATACTTTGTATTGTTAATTTTATACATATTTGTTTGGAGACAAATTTGTATTGTTAATTTTACTCATAGACTTTTATATTGCTGGTCTGGATTACACAGATATTTGGGTGTTGGAGTTTTGGCTAGGATTCTTGAACTGCATACAAGTTATTATCTGTTCTTGAATCACTGTAAGAATCACTCTATCCATCTCTGTGATATATATATATATATATATATATATATATATATATATATATATATATATATATATAGGGGCGGCTTGGTGGTTCGCCCACGGCCCCCGGGCCAAGCGGTGGCTGGGTGTCTTTGACACGGCCGTTTGGTTTTTAATATATATATATATATATATATATATATATATATATATATATATATATATATATATATAGATGTGGCTGGAATGTTTTTGCAGGCAAAATTATTGCTTAATGTGCAAGTTTGCACAAACGCTGCATTGCAATGGCCAGTTTGCAGGCAACATTATTGCTTAATGTGCCAGTTTGCACAAACGCTGCACTACAATGGCTAGTTTGCCTTAAACTAGAGTGCCAGTTTGCACTTTGCATATATTTGGATTTTGGTTTTATGCAATTTGATTTTTGTTTGCATGCAGTTTAGATATTTTTTTGGTATGCACTTTGCACAGATAAGTACATCTTTTATGTAGTTTGAATTTTGTTGTATGCAGTTTGATGATAACATTGATAAGAACTGATAATTACATCTCGTATGCACTTTGGATTTTTTGCGTAGATTTGCAGTTTATATTTTTTTGAATGCAGTTTTATTATATCTTGTTGTCTGCAGTTTGTGGTTTGTTTACAAGTAGAACATAGGAAAAACTGTAGTTTGATTATTTTCTTTTGTATGCACTTTGCACAGATAACTACATCTTTTATGCAATTTGGATTTTTTGGATATATTTGCAGTTTGATTATAGTATGCAGTTTGGATTTTCTGCATAGATTTGTAGTTTATATTTTTCTGAATGCAGTTTTATTATATCTTGTTGTCTGCAGTTTGTGGTTTGTTTACAAGTAAAACATAGGGAAAACTATAGTTTGATTATTTTCTTTTGTATGCACTTTGCACAGATAACTACATCTTTTATGCAATTTGGATTTTTTGGATATATTTGCAGTTTGATTATAGTATGCAGTTTGGATTTTCTACATAGATTTGCAGTTTATATTTTCCTGAATGCAGTTTGATTATATCTTGTTGTCTGCAGTTTGTGGTTTGTTTACAAGTAAAACATAGGAAAAATAAATAAATAAAAAATGATAACTTATGAGTGATAAAAACAGAGTATTGCTTATAAAAACCTGATTTATTGTTCACAAAACTATTATCTTATATGATTTTATTTTTTTAATGTTTAGATGTCAACTGAAGTTGAACCTATTGAGGTTGGGGTTGGGGTTGTTGGGGGGACAAGTTCCCAAGTTGAACCTACTAGTTCTAAACTTAAGGTTCAAAGCAAGCGTATTGGTAAAAGAAGGGCTCCTTATTGGAGTGACTTTAAGGAATTCCTTGAGAATGAGAACCCTAAAGCAGAGTGTAACTACTGCAAAAAACAATATTATTGTCACCCCGTAATGAATGGGAACAACTCAGTCAGAAACCATTGGCTTATATGTTTCCTTAATCCAAAGCACAAAGGTCCCCCTTAATCAACATTGAATATGCAATGTATTGGGAAAGGCAAATCAACACTAACTAGTTAGCAATTTAATCAAGAAGACGTAAGGAAGGCCTTGTCTTATATGCTAACGGTTGATAAGCTTCCCTTTCGCTTTGTTGAGGGTGAGGGTTTCAAACGATTTATTTCGGTTGCGTGTCCGATGTTCAGTGTACCGTCGAGATGGACCGTTGCACGAGATTGCTACAATCTTTACACTAGTGAAAAGACTAAGTTAAAGGCGTATTTCAAGGTGTCCAATCAAAGAGTTTGTCTTACCACGGATACATGGACTTCTATTCAAAAGATAAACTACACGTGTCTCACAGCACATTACACTAATGGTGATTGGGTATTACAAAACAGAATTATCAACTTTTATCCAATTACTAGTCATAAAGGTGAGGCCATTGGGAGGACGTTGAGTCATGTTTGATTGAGTGGGACATTGACAAGATTTTTACAATCACCGTTGACAATGCTAAAAGATGTCCCGTTGAAGAGTAGCAACTCACAAAAATGTGAAATTTTATGGTGTTTACTTGCAAATTAGCCCATTTAGTCCCTTGAGCCTAATCGGTGATGGCGTGGTAGCGAAGGGCTGCAGCCACTCGATATTGCTAGGGGTTTTCGGAAGTATATTGGGACCACCCGTCCAGTGTTTGCAAAACCCTAAGGCCTCGTTTGGTTCACGGAAGGGAAATGAATTCCCTTGTACTTTCCATGGGAATGGGAAAGTAGAATTCCTGTCACATTTCCTTTTCGTTGTTTAGTAAAACAAGAAAGCCACCTAGAAAAAGGCCATTTGATTTCCTTTCCAGTGTTTGGTTTGTGCAGAAAAGGAAAGCAAAAATATATCAATGTTCCAATAATATCCTTACCTTTTAAAAGAAAAATAGTATTATGAAAATCCAAAGGGACCCAGAATACGAGGAGTTAATGGTAAAATAAGCAATAGCACATGGTTAGTTTTGTCATAATTTTTGTAATAAATGTTGGGAAAGGAGGAGGAAAAATCAATCTAATAGGTCATGAGTGGAACCATATCCCCTCCCATTTTTTCTCTTGTCAGGAAATTGATTCCCAAGTTTGTGGTTACCAAAAAAAGGAAAGGAACGACTTTCCTTTTCTGGTTCCTTAAATCCGTGAACCAAACGAGGCCTAAGGGTCTGCTTGGTAATGATGTTTTCACCGACTTTGGGGTGTTTTTAAACCGACCATTTATGAACACCCATACTTGTTAATTATTTTGATCCACTGGATTAGGTTGGCTCAAA
Source organism: Iris pallida (assembly GCA_029216955.1). Taxonomy (NCBI): domain Eukaryota; kingdom Viridiplantae; phylum Streptophyta; class Magnoliopsida; order Asparagales; family Iridaceae; genus Iris; species Iris pallida. Next base: position 4,085,944 of record JANAVB010039212.1, read on the forward strand.
AACTACCCTAATTCGGTGTAATGTATTTTTGGGTGACTTTATAAACACACAAAATCAGTAGATTTTGGGTGGCTTTATTATTTTATTTCATTTAGATCCTCGCCAAAAAATATATAAATATAACTACTAATTTAACTAAACCCTATTTTTTTCTTTCTGTGTTTCTCTTTCTTTCCTTTCCGCGACTACTTTTTTCTTTCCAATTGAAGGAAATGCAGGAAAGGCTTTTTGAAACAAGGGTTACCTTCACATCCCTAAACCCATATTTTATCAAAAATAACTTTTATTTTTATATGGACAAACGTAATTTTAAAATTATATAAAACTTTCAGAACCGCTGGTTAATGAATTACCAAGCATGGATTGAACTGGTTTAAAAGCCGCTACTTAAAAACCACAAAAAAACAGACCCCTCGTAACTGTTCATTTCCGCTACTCTAAAAATATCTCATAACCGCTACCCCATAATTGTCAAGCAGACCCTAAGCCTTAGGCCTTAGGGGGAAGGATTTTTAAATAAAAATTTGTCATTCCTATGTGACAACAATTTTTTTCCAAAGTCACAATAGCATTGGAGATGCTCTTAAGATGCGGTCGGGAACGAAGTTTCGGAAAGGAAACTGGATTTTTGGTGGACTTGGGGGACAGGTAAAGTGCAAAAATTCTTCCTTAGATCTGCAATTTTGCATTTAAAACCCCTAGTTTTAAAAGATCCTCACATTTTCATTTTGGCTTAGTTTACATCCCTGCCGTTAACTTAGTATTTTCAGCGTTATTTCTTAGTAGTTTTGAAATTAAATAAAATAGTAGTCACCCTTACCGATTGGCTTACATACAATTGATTAATTTTCTTCTTTTACAACTTAATTATGCTTTAAACCGTTGTTGATTTGTCTTTTTCGTTTAATTTTCTTTGCCGAATTGACTTGGAAAAGAGACCCCCAATGTCGGTATCAGTCAGTATCGGATATCGGTCGGTATTGGATCGAGACATGCCAAATCGTATCGGTATCGGTCGACTTTAAACCATGGACGGTTGCATCTCTCTCGAGAGGGGGAGCCTCGCAACTCAACAAAAGGAGAGTTAAGTTTAAGACTTTTTAGATTTAAGATTGGTTAACGGGTAGGATATAACCCAACCCACAAACATTTATTCACCTCTAATACTGATATTTTAATATATCGGAAGATATCTGCCGATATGTTAATTTTACCGATATATCTACTAATTTGTCCCTAAAAGATATATACAATATATAGTCAATATATATAGGTTTGGGCTTCAAACCAATATATCTTCCGATATGTTTGATATCTATAACAATGCCCAAAATCAACAACCACCACCACAATCATCTCCTTACTTTACCGCTGGTATATTCCAACCCGATCGTGACCTCTCCGGCTATCTCCTGTTCCAATGAGCGCACGTCCAACCTACCTTGATTTGATTCATGTCGACCAGTTTTCTACCAAGCTTGCTACAACCCTACCTCCTCTTCTGTATTATCCCCAACCACCAGAATCAAGCTTTGCTACTCGCCCTATCTCAATACCAAACCTGTTCCCTTATGAGTCTATGACCATCATCTCGACCACCCTAGAACCAAATACAACCCCGATCCTATCCTAGCAACACCGTCCTTGTTGTTCCACCATCCCTCATCTTCGACTCCCTCCTCACCTCTTTATCTACTCTATCATGTCGACTCCTTTGATCTAATGCATCTTGCCGACCGATATTTTTTGATCCTCGACTTCCACCTAGCTCTAGATCCCTTCCTGATCTGCTCACTTCCACCTCGATCAGACCTCCTGCTACCACCTCCTGCTACCACCTCATGACCCGGCTCCAGTAACAACATGACGTGCTTTGCCCCTATTGCTCCCCTAGTTGCCCTTTTCAGAATCCTCTCTATTTCTCCCCTAGTTGCCCCTTTCATAATCCTAGAAGTAGTTAACCTTTCAATCAACATCAAAAAAAGATAGTTAAGTAGACTATCCATACCAATTCCAAAACCCTAGCTGCCAACATCCCTTGATGAAACCCTAACCCTAACTAGCCAAAAACCTAGCAAAATGAAGACTACCCTCCAAGCCCTGGTGTCTACCCTTGTAACCCTTGGACTTTGCAAACCTTGTCCCCAAATCTTCTACATGCTTATCATTTTCCAAAAACTTATGGTTGTACGTCCTCGTGTAATCGTGTGACGACCTCTTATTATCTACTCTAGCTACTACTGCTGCTACTCTTTTGGATCATATATTGACCCCATTCTTCTGGATCATGTGTCGACCCCATCTTCTGGATTATGTGTCGACCCCAATGGATGCTTATGGTTTTTCTATGTTCAATTCTAGTGGTCCTTTCCCCCTCTACTTTCTGTAACAAACTGGACATGTTTCATATACTCAAGCTTGAGGGGGACTGTGAAGAGACAGTGAGTTTATGTAATCTACTTTAGTCTCACATCATGTTTCATATACACACTAAACCGTCAATGAAATATTTCAATTTAGTTTTCTACACCTAGTAACTGTTGACACATAGTATTCCAAGTTCATAATCAGGATTGTAAAATTATGTTTTATGTACTAAAGTTTTCTGTCAGTTTTTAATTTTGTTTCATCTTCCATAATGTGTGTATAATTTTTCAAACTTTTCAACCTCATGAAATTGTTTCCGAATTCTGAACTTGTATCTATGTTTACATACCTACAGCTAGCCCTTAAAAGTCAGAATTCTCTTCATAACAGAATCAGGATGTAGCACAAATCACGAGGAGGAAAGGCTGAAGTCTTTTCTTCTCCAACTTCACAGTAAATCTGGTATCCGCAGCCAGCTCGTATACAAGAAGAAAAATCAGCATCGCCGCTGCCCGTACTTCCAAGCTCTTCTAAAGGTTTTCCTTTTGCTTTTTTTGAACTTTTGTTTTTTATTCATTGTTATATTGTACTGCATATGTCTTAATATGCAGGTTCAAAAAGATTTAAGGCTACTGCAATCAGCAGGGTTGGAGGACATCCTCAGTGTTTTGTTTGCAATCATTGATGGGAAGCAACCTGCTCAAAAGGCTTATGTTTCTAAGCAGTAAGTTTTTGACCTTTTCTTTTGTTTTTAAATTTACTTTTAATTAATGTATTCAGTTTCAACGTTCAAGATTATGAGGTATTTGGGTCAAATTCAAACCTTTGGTAGTTATTAATGTTAGGAGCATGGTTTAAAGTATCGGCCGAAACCGATACGGTTTGGCATGTTCCTATCCAATACCGACCGATACCCGATACTGACCGATACCGACATTGGGGGTCTTTTTTTCTGTCAATTCGACAAAGAAAATTAAATGAAAAAGATAAATCAACAAGGGTTTAAAGCATAATAAGGTTGTAAAAGCATGTAAAGAAGAAACTCAATCTATTGTATGTAAATCAACCGGTAAGAGTGACTACTATTTAATTTAATTCCAAAACTACTAAGAAATAACACTAATAATACTTAAAATTATGCCTAAATGTATAAAATATATGTTTTTAAATGTATAAAATATATGTTTTTAAATGTATATAATTTATTAATAATTATTTGTTTTCCGATACCAAAAAATTTGATACTCCGATACGATACCGTCGATACTACTTATATCGCCGATACCAATACTCATAGGAATAGTCGATACCGATTCTGATACCGATATTGTGAACCTTGGTTAGGAGTTTAGGGTTGGACTCTTATGGGGATTTTTTTTAACTATTTTCATTGCTCGATTAAAAGATTGGTTGTAGTTATGCTATGGTATATCAACTGCTTTTATTTAGTGACTTTTGATACAGATTTCTCTCTGTAGACTTACAGTTGGATATGGTTTGTAAGGTTGATTATATATAATTGGACGTGATATCCGAGACATGCATTATGTAATGCTCATATTACTTTGTGCTTAAACTTTGTCACATTTGGGTTCAATATGTTGCACGTGCATGGATACAACAGGACATGATGAGGACACGACAAATATGGATATGGTGCATATTTTGCTGTGTCCTACTGTTTTGTCCGGTTTGCGTCAGATTGATACAAGTCTGACATGACATGGCCCACATTTTTAGAGTGTCCATGCTTTCTTGCTTCTACCTGATTGAAATAGCTATGCTGTTATCTTGGGACTAATGGTGGTTGTCTCTGTCTAAGATGATGATTCATTTCCATACACAGGATATGGTTTGTCTTAGTCTCTTGAATGCATGAAAGTGTTAATGTATCCAAGTTGGCATAGACACGGACATACATTCAGATACAGATTCAGAATTCGACATCTTCCGAAAAATTTAGGATATGGGTGGTGCATGGATATTGTAATATATGGACATGAACGATACCTACATAATATATCGTCCTCTGGAGGGAGAAATATCCTTGCAACTCAGTATGTACAAGTCAAAACCCGATGCAAGCTTGGCTTCAGTTGTCATTGAGATAATGAGATGTCAACATGAGATCCAATGGCTTTATCAAAGTGAATACCCTAATGCATGAAATTTGTGTAATTGCAAATCAGAGTCACAAGTATCTAAAATTAGTTAGGGGTGAAGTAATGGCTGCATGTTGGGGAGTGATCAGTTGTTCCAAATGTTCAACACTAATGTATTACTCTGTTAGGTGATAGGTCGATGAAGAGAACATAATTAACTCTAAAGCATGTTGAATTGAATATAATTTTGTTTTACTTGTGTACTATATTTTTAGTCAGTGCCTAATCTGGATCGCATGAAGGATTATACAAATTGATGAAATAGTATGAAGCATGCTTGAACCATGAGGTTAAGTTTAAGAATCAATGTCGAAGCCTAGCACCTGGTGCAGCGTTTTTCAGTGACCAAAAGCATAGTCATGACAATGTCAAATTGTCAATAATTTCAATCAAGCAGATCAAATTTTTTGAACTTCGGTAAATCTTTTGGCCAGGTTATTCTGTGAGATTTGTATTGGGGATGGATGTATTCTGATCTTAAAGTAATTGATTGAGTATTCAAACTAATAGTTCATAGATCCGATTCTATGTTGAGAAAACTTGGAAGGGTATGAATTTCTAGATAAAGTTTCAGCTTTTTCCTTATTAGACCCCTCTCTCCAAGCTAGGGATCCAGTATTATTTACATTTTGCAGGCAGTAAGTTATGGAGGTTTCATAAGCCTGCGATTGTTCTGATGCATCATATAACTGTTTTATGTGTAACATGGCTTCTTCTTCTTCTTCTTTTTTTTCAATTTGCCTGCTACTTGGAAAAAATATGCCATTATTTTGTTTCTTGCACTCCTTTATTTACTATTATTACCATATCAAAGTAATTCTTTTTCTCAATATATAACTTGCCTTTGAAATTATGTTTTCGATTCTATGCCACTACGCAATAACTTTAGAGTTGCAATGAGGGTTATTTTTTTATATTATTCTAAGTTCTTGACAGAGCAGACGATGGTGTTAACTCTTTTCTTTAATCCCATTAAAGTGCGTACATGAGAATTCGAACTTGGGTTGCTATGTTACTATGTTAAAGTCCTGCCACTACACCAAACTCTAGTGTTGTAGTGAAGGTTACATTTTTACTATTCTAACATTCTCACAACTCACCGTTAACAATATATCTAGCATTACTCTTGTTATATAGTTACTTCATTCTGGAGTTTGCTGTTTATGTAGAAGCTGATTTGTGTCCAGTTGTTTACCAAAAGTATATTTCAGTCTTAGTACTAAGTTTATCTTAGTACCGTTTTCACGTTAGTTCAATACTAATATCATTGCTCTTGATAGTCCAGTTTATTTTCCCGTGTAGCTTAATGTTAATGATTGTTATTATTGCAGACAAAAGAAAAAGAATCATAGCAGAAGGCATAACTATCAAGAGCGACTGTTGGGTGTTGCACGTTTACTCTCACAGGTGCAGTTGTTGTTCCTTTATTCTTGTAGTTTTATAAAGCCTTGCTTTAACAAATGGTCGTCGCATTATTACATGCTGCAACTGATGTTCACAAAAGCAAATGTTATTCACATTCAGCATCATTTGTCAAAGGGAAAGAAGGGAGAGTTGGTTATAGGAGGTATAATTAGGTTATTTTATGAAAGGAAAAGTTGTATATAATGCTATTTATGACGGGTGGCTGGGGATCGGCTGAGGAGATAAGATGGAAAAGGAGTAGAGGATGGCTGCACACAAGCCTTAGGGTTTCACATCCAAAATTCAATTGCATCACCCAGTAGGGAGAAGGGAGAGCTCTTGAAATTTTCTACATCAACTAGCGTGCCTAAAAAGAGAGGTTTTGCAGATAGCCTCCAATGGATACATACATGAAAACAGTACTAAGATAACCTTAATACTAAGACTAGTGTGCCTAAAGTTCATAATTGGTTTCCTTTATAATCTCTTTTCAACTAAAAGAAACCTCCTACAAAGAAAACCAACAAAGCAGGAAACATACCAAATTTTATTTATCAGTTCATCATGCCTAAACCGCTAAATGTTAAATCCCTAACTCACTATTTTTTATTATGGTTGCATGGTGTTTCTCGCTTTTCAAGTTTTAGGCTATTTTAATATATGTTCATAAGTTGCTCTCTTCTTGGTTTTATATATTTATTCTATATTTGAAACAGTAGAAAGCGGTTTTCAAAACTTGTTTGTTTAAATTTATAATTTCTTGTTTTCTCTTAATGAATACTAGAAAACATTTCGTTAAGACTAAACCAGGAAAGTACCAACCATGACTAACCTAGCTGATACACGCATGTTTTCTTTTTTAAACTATTAAACCATAGAAACTAGTACATCTTCAAGTTCCAACTATAAGTCTCAAAAGTACCCAAATAACAAACTACATGTTAGAAAACAAAAGGCCTCCACAACTATTAGCCATGCCTTTTTTTCTTTTTCTTTTTTTAAGGAAAAAGGACTATAAACCAAAATAGAGCCTTCTCACACTATATAACAAAAGCCTCCACAACTAATAGACCTACCTCTCTCTCTCTCTCTCTTTTTAAATGGAGCCTTCAGACACTTTACTGCTGTTGAAAAGATTGCTTCCTTCCTCCCAGTTTGGCAATGCATCACTCATTGTGAATCATTTCTCCTTCAGAACTATCCTCATCTAATATCTTTTGAATACTAGGCAGCTGCACATTGACTTTCTTTTTATCTGATGATAAACTCAACCAAAAATTAGCTAGAGATAATATTAAATAAAACATACTTGGGGGAAGTGAGTTTATTATCAAATATTCTACTGTTTCTCTTTTTGCTAATTGACCTACCAAATCAGCCATTATTAAATCTCAAGCTAATCGCATATCCTTTGAAATAAAATCCATCCTCCATGAAGACCACCACTACTCCACACTTGTAGGAAGCAAATTAATATGCCAATTGCTCGTAATAGAAACCTTATACTTGACAGTGACACAAACTGCATTCCAGAAATACATGCAAGGCTGTTTCAGGCTAATCTTTACATATGATACAAGAAGTGTTACAATTAATATGTTTTTGTAATTAAACATCACTAGTATTTAAATATGAGTAGGATAGGAATTTAACTTTTATAGCAATAGGTAAAGCCCATATAATTTTTCCTACAGAACATAGTACACCAGAGCAATTAAGTTTGGAATTGGAATAAAAGGATTTAACAGTAAAGTTACCTTCTTTATATACACATGAATTAAGAAGCAGCACAAGATCTGTATAAGCCCCAACTAAACTACTATCAACGGTTCTCTTGAATTTGATTTTTTTTCAAATTTTAACATTATTACGAGTAACATTTGTGACTACACTGAAGCATTATGGTTAGTAGCAATACATATAACATTGAAAACTTATTCATAAGTAGGTCCTTATGTTTTGTTGTTACTAGGTGATCAGTTTACTTCCAGAATTTGTTATCCCATTTTTTTAGACCAATACATTTGTGGTTATCAAGAAGAACCCGTTGATGTTTCACATATATGCTGCAGTATTTGATTGTGGAACTTACCACCTTTTGAGGTTAATCAGCTTCATCTGTCTCTTCTTTATTGGCACTTACCTTTTCTTATTTTGGTTCTTTTGTACTTGGTGATTTCTTGTTTCAGATGGCTGAACCAATCTTGCAGGCGGCAACGTATCCTTTATGTACTGGCTAATTTGACAAGAATCTAATAATTTTTTAAATATTGAAGTTAATTCCAGTACTGTTTTTACCATCATTTATCCGGGAGAGAATTTTTTGACATAAGATTAAGAGTAACTCTTATAGGAGAAGCCTGTATTTGTACTCACTATCTTCTGTGGCTGATTAGAATCATAAGTTAGATCTGACCTTGAACCAGTGCTGATGAGAATCATAGTCAGATATACGAACGGTACTTTATTCAGAAGATAAACGTAGCCGTACACGCAATCTATCCCCAGAAGCATATTGGAAGATCCGCAGTATAGATATCGTCATCTTTAACAGCGTCATGATCTTCTTTTCTGACACTCCATGGATTATAGATACTACAGAGCAGTCGTTTCATAGCCAATTCCAAGTTCATAATAGAACGATGCGAATCCAACAAACGATACTCTCCGCCTTGATCAATCCTGAGTAGTTGTAGACCGGTTTAACATTCAACTTCAGCCCTGAAGTCCCCGACCTTCTCGAATGCTCCATCCTTCGACTGGAGAAGACATACGAACGTGCACTTCGAGAAACACTTCAACCCGGCCTCCGTGGAGAATTGATAAAAGTCACATATTTCTGAGTGTACTAACTCCAGGAGATCTGTACTTTAGTTCAATCGTCTGAGCAGCTTTCTGACCTGTCTTGTCTCTGCACAGACCTCAAATCCCTCCACCTCCTTACCCCCATATTCTGGAGATAAGGCTTAGATATGACATATTGAGTCTGCTTCTATCATAGAACAACTCTCAGTCCATTCAATGAAGTAACTTCATCACCATCAGCAGAAGTTCGAACATCCCTTCAACACCGGACATCTTTTCGAAGCATGTTCCTCGCCAAGAAATTACCATCTTGCTAGTAAGAATGTCCATCTTTCAAGTCTGTATCAGATAACAGACTTCCTGAGATCGGATCTTCAGAAATCTCTGGTACGTGTAACACACATTCCAGTGTCCTTGTCGGTGGTTCATAACCACTGTCTCGATCTTCAGATATTCTGCTAGGTACATGTTCGCCATCGAGACCTTCGTCATAACACGGCTCGTCCTTGGTGAACATCTCATTCGAGAGCACACGTGGTTAGATGCACTAGTGTCCGACCACTAGTCAGCTACCATGCTAGATAACTCAAACTGTGCAAAAATAGCAACTAAGTTAAGTAATCAAAATAACCAAGTATAGCCATACATGCTATTTTGGTTTGGGCTTGGATTTGCATTCACTCTTGTAGTGGCCCTTTTTGCCACAGTTGAAGCAAGTCACGTGGGACTTGGACTTCTGTTGCTTGAACGAATGACCATTCACTTTCAGATTAGTGGAGTCCTTCTTCTTGTGATGAGAAGCCACCTGCTTTCCCCTTAAACTCTCTTGTCTGCACCAAGTTGGCCATAGCCAGTTGTTTGGACAGAGAGTCCATCTTCTGTTCAGATCGCATTTCGTCCTCAACGTGGATCTCTTGTAAAAGATCTTCCAAGCTAATGTCCAGCTTCTTCCGATGCATTCTAGCATAGAAGTTGTTTCAACCAGCAGAAAGTTTCGAGACTATCCCTCCAACGACAAACTTGTCAACGAGGGACATCTTCTCGTCATCCAACTTCTGGCGCAACTTTAGGAATTCCTTCACTTGAGGTAGCATCGCCATCTTGTCTTCGAAGAGCCACTTGTGATACTTCTCGACGATGAAGATTTTGGACATGTTTTCATCATCTTCATATAGCTTACCCAAAGAATTCCAGATCTCTTTGGCCTTCACCTTCTTGGATTATGACTCTGCCAGAGAGTCTTCCATAGAGTTTAAGATAAGCAACTTGCAAAGGTTGTTATCTCTCCTCCACTTGGATTGCAGAGCAGTGGCCTCAGCGACCCTTCGAGCATTTTCACCTTCTGGACTTAAAGGCTTAGGATCTGTCAACACGAAGTCAACGCTCACAAGTTGAAGATTAAGGCTGACCTTTCTCTTCCAGACGTTGTAATGCTCCCCGTCAAACTTCTCAAGTTTGTTAAAACTTGTGTCGAGAAGGTTTGCACGGTTGTTTTCCATCGAATATAAATCTTGTTTTGAGATTGTTATTCCCGAGACGTAATTTTCGATGGAAAACAGAGAATCGAAACAGTTGTCAAAATAGCAACAACGTTTCGTAGCAACACTTCAAAGAAGGTGCACTACAGAGATCCTTGGAGGATTCTGGGTAACGAAAATCTAAAGAGATTTCGTTACAACGGCAAACGAATGTAGAGCTTCTTTTAGGAAGGTACAAATCGAGTTACTAGCAGCAGCAGCGACGAAAGTCCACAAGAGGTTTCTGATTAGATAACAGAAGAAGAGAAGGAAAGGAGAAAGAGAAAGGCAGCTTTGCTGGGGTGATCAGATCACCGTTGCTCAAAGCAAGATTCGCCTATAAACGATCCGCTTCCAGGAACCAGCAAGTTCTAGAGAACTTCTGGAACGCTCGTCAGTCAATATTTGAAACTTGAACGGGCTTCCTGAACTTTACGGATTCATTTAACTCTCTTATTGGTGCATCTTTCAAAGGAGGCAAAGGGGCTCTATTTATAGAGTGGAGTGAGACTTCACCTCTTCTCCTATCCGATGTGGGAATAAAATACCAATACTCAAAAATAGAGTTTGATATTTTAGATAATCTCACAATCAGCATAACAGTGTGCCAGTCCACGCCTATCCTCCGAACACTTCCGTGCATACACGAGACATCCTGGAGTCCGTGTCGGAGTCCGTACAACAAAAATCAACTTACATCTTTGTTGGAATTAATCGTTTTTCCTTTTGGAAAAATACTCCCACATGACACACACTTGTGCCCTACCACACCTAATGTGCACACCTCAACACAAGCAATGCATTATATTGAGATACTCACCATTTGGTGTAGCCGATGTGGGACTATCTTTCCTAGTCTAAAGACAAACACACCAACAATAATTCAAAAGTAAAACACCATCAATCTGCAGTATCCATTAGACTTGGAAAGTACCACACCTCATGTGCCCTACCACTAGCTCGACTGCTCGGATCGAGCTCAATTGGTTGGCTTGAACTATTTTTTGAGCTGGGTTTGGATAATAGCAACCCAACACGAACCTGGCGAGAAACCTGACCAATTGTAGTCCTGAACAGAACCTAAGCTGAAACTGACCAAATTGTAGGCATGGTATCCAACCCACATCAATAGAGAAGATGGGTTGGCTTTGGAAAAAACTGAGATACCCACCAAGCCTAAAATTCCAACAATTAAAATCCCCTTACACAAGTGGCAATGACGGCTTGAAGACCGAAGAGCCTGTCAGAGCCTAGCCTTTGCAAGACTAGGTCCGGACCAAACTTTTTTTGGCCCAAAATATTGATCAGCAAGAACTAGCCAATTATCATCTCTAGTGATCTGATTGGCTTCTGCCAACCCCAAGCATGAAGAAGAGCTGCAGATCTCTGCTACCATATCCTTTAGGCTCAGGGTTTTAAGGCACGACGTACAGCCCTGGAGCATCATAAAGTTTCTGAAAGGGGCTATTTTGATTGCAAAAAGTCCAAGAAAGGGTAGAAAAATGCAAAACCAGGAATTGCATGTCTAGTGTAAATACAGTTACAGAAATACATCATATAACGGCCACATGCGGCACCTGGCTCGCTGATGCACACGCCAGGGCATTTTGAGCAAAAAAGAAAACAAGAAAATCAACAAAAATTAAGAGACTCGTAACTTAAATGTCAGTGATTTAGGAGACTTCTCACCAAATAACAAGACTAGGGAGACGTGTGTAAAAATAAGATACATTTAAGGGACCTGTAAGGAAGGGAACAAAAACCTTTAATGTCAACACAAACTCAAGTAAGAATATAATTAATATATATCTTAAACAAAACATGCCAAAATACAAACATGAAACCAGATCCAGAAATGAGTGATTTATTTCTATTTCCATCACAGTTGGCACCCAAAAAAAGAGGCTCAGATATGCCCTCCAATCAGATAGGAAAAGATACAGAGAGGACCAAAATTATGGACAGAACAGAATGAGACTGTAAGACGAACACGACTAAAATCAAGAAGGAAATGACCAACATTCCAAAGGACAGTGACTTAAATTTCAGATAAACCCTCTCATCTCAAACTGATCAAGCAATTTAGGGACGACACAACCTCAGGTGAAACATCATGTGTCTACCCCCTTTCTCCTCTGCAGGCTATCATATGGCTGCAACCATTGCCTCGCCATTATAGAAAACCGGCAATGAAGAAAAGAGCCACATGTCAAAAGAGATTAGCAAACCTGATGACTGGCGATACGCCAAAATCAGAGTCTAAAAATTGAGGCAATTAGAAGAAGAAAATCTTAATTGGTAACCTTATAAGAGATGGTGTTAACAAAGATAAATTGACGAAAAGGATATATATAGCCATCCCCTGAATTTTGGGAGAAAGGTTATAAATGCAAAATCTTATAATGCGACGGGCAAATCATCATCGCCTCTTTACAAACAAACACAAAAGACGAAGAAGAAGCATGCCTCTTAACATCAAAAAAAAAAAAAAAAATGCCACAGGCAAATCAGGTTATTAGTTACATTGTCGCGCATACAGTTTCTGAAAAGGGCCTGGTTGCAAGTAAATGCAAATCCAACCATTAGAGAATCAATAGTAAGGATCATCCAAATTTCTAGATTCTAGATTCAGAATGTAGGAAATCATTTTGTAGAATAGTCCAACTCCACCAAAACCCCAGTTTTCTTTTCTAAACTCTATTCCCAAAAGTATGGTTTAAAGTATCGGCCGATACCGATCCGATACGGCCGATACCGATACGGTTTGGCATGTTCCGATCCGATACCGACCGATACCCGATACTGACCGAAACCGACATTGAGGGTCTCTTTTCCGGTCAATTCGGCAAAAAAAATTAAACGAAAAAGACAAATCAACAAAGGTTTAAAGCATAATAGGGTTGTAAAAGAAGAAAATCAATCTATTGTATGTAAACCAATCGGTAAGGGTGACTAATATTTCATTTATTTTCAAGACTACTAAGAAATAACACTGAAAATACTTAAAATTATGCCTAAAAGTATAAAATATATATTTTTAAATATAAATAACTTATTAATAATTATTTGTTTTCCGATACCAAAAAAATCTGATATTCCGATCCGAAACCGCCGATACTACCGATATCGCCGATACCAATACTCATAGGAATAGTCCGATACCGATTCCGATACTGTGAACCTTGCCAAAACGTACCCTTCTGCTTAGGGTTTTTCCGACATCAGACCATGGTCCAATGATCCGTATATCTTTTCAGGTAACCCTAGCCATATCGTGTACCACGCCATCGATCGGGCCTAAGGGACTTAAGTAGGATATCTTAAGAACCCTAGCCATATCGTGTGGCTGCAGCGCTTTGCTACCACGCTATCGATCAGGCTTAAGGGACTTAAGTAAGCTATATTAAAAAACCCAGCCATGTCGCATGGCAGCAGCGCTTTGCTACCACGCCATCGATCAGGCTTGAGGGACTTGCGTAGGCTATCTTGCAATTAGAAACCGAACAAAACCAAACCTGATGCTCACCCCTAGCAATAGCATACAGACCTGCAGCAGCAGCATACAGTTTCCGAAATGGGTTGTCTGGTTGCAACTGCAAACCAAACTATTAGTACATGCAATGAGTAGGGGTGCAACTTGGGCGGACTAAACCCGAGTCCAATTGGATAAAGCCGTTAATGGTTTGGGTTAGGGTTGAAGATGTCCGGGCTTGGAGTCGTGTTCGGGTTAAAATATTTCAACCCGATAAAAAATTGGGTTGCGCTCGGATTAATGTGTTGGGTTACCCAAAGAACCCGAAACCCGACATACATATAATTTATTTATATATTTACATCTACATTGTTTCATACTTCTTAAAATGTTTAAATCCTAAATTTTTCCACCCGAACTCTTAAACATCTTACTATGAATCTCATTTCAGTTTGTATTTTGTAATAATTGAGGCAATGTTGTTATTTGATTATGTCTTTAATATTAATCTTGTTTAAAATTATTTCAAATATCATATTAGAGTCCGATAAAATCGATGAACCCGACCCAACCCGAGGAACTTGAGTTCATTTTCTATTCCTTCAGGCTCGGTCTTGGGCTTCATATGTTGAACCCGAATACTTATATGTAGTCTCCCAACTCCATATGAATAAAGCAACTAACAAATGCTAATTCATACATCAATGAAAATTTTCAATATAAAACTTTGGCATTTGTGCAAAAGTTCAATTTATAAAAAACTTGAAAAAAAGTTTACAGATATCTGCTAAAGTTACCAATACTTCAAATTTCTATTACCATATTTTCTCCCCAACAGATAAAAGAATAAAGGTGAGGAGGTGCTTCTATGATGCTCATCTCTACTGTTGAAAGCGTGCAAAAACATGTTCGGAACATCGCTCCTGTTTCAAGCTCATTCATTTACATTATTTGTCATCTATTTGCAGCGGGTTCGCTTCAAACAGAGTACTATCAGTGCTTACTATTGAGTGGCAAATCTAGAAAAGGATTGCCATTCTTCAAGGCACTGCAGCAAAGCGGATCCAATTTCACCTTCTTGCTTGATCCATGCATGTCCACATCGAAGCGTCTAGGCATTTTCACCGTAAGGAATGCCACTTTTTTACTTGGTACACTTTGACGTTTGGGGCTCGGAACTGAACCTACATTTGCAAATAACTGCTCTGCATAATGAGGTTCTTCATTTTGAAACTTTTGGCTACCCATGGCATCTCCAAATTCAATTATTCTAGTAGCCGATTCGTCAGTAGACGGATTGACAGCAGGTTGTGCGTCGAGGGAGCAAATTTCTTCGATCAGTGGATACTCTGGGTTCTCCTGTATACTTTCTTCACGTTCATTGTGCTCGTCTGAAATTTTTTACAATGACTCGTAAGTATAATAAAAGAAACTAGACACTAGTAAATAATATTATCAATCTAAAATTCCATCAGTACTACACAACCCAACCCAACCCAACTCAATCATCAAGACCAACATGATAAACTCAGCTTGTGTATTCATGTACTTGCACTCACCACAACCATAGACCTATCATGCACAAGCAACACATATTGTGGGTGGAAGGGGGGGGTGGGGGAACCGTGGATGCAACGCAAACAATTCATATTGCAGTAGAGTGCTCAGCCGAGTAAGGTGAATTTCAGAGATGATTACAACTTAAGTTTGTTCCGGCATTGTGTTTGAATTATTAAATAATTTTTTTAAAATTTCCGTATTTTAGTATGTTGTGCTTGAGTTACTACTGATTGATACAGCTTACTGCCGTCGTCTTACAACGGTGTAGGCTGGACATTATCCGACTTGACCCAGTATCTTGGGATCGGATCGTGACAAGAGTAGTCCTTCTCAACTCGCTCACCTTCGTTGAAGCTAGAAAAGATGCATATGAACTAATGGGCTATAAAAATAGACAAGTAGTTGGGAATTTGTGATTTGTGACAACATCTAGAGAGAAATAAAGAATATAGTGTTGCTTGTCAAGTACCCTATTATGACTTTCTTGCTCTTGTTCCACTGCTCATTATAAGGAGCCTCTAGGTTAAAATTCCAAATCACATAAAATAAACATAAACCTAGTTCTTAGATGGGACTCAAAGTTCCATAAACTAATTTATATGATTCCGAGAAAAATTCAATTTTGTTCCTATAATGGTAAAAGCAAAATAAGATAGGATGATCACCTTCACTTATAAGTCGTAAAGTTTCATACTGAATAGATGTTTCCATAGGAAGAGCTTCTTGATCCTCCTTTTGGTTCTGCATCTTGCTATTATCTGTGCTTTCAAGCAACAAAAACTTGTCTTCTTTCCATGCACACTCTAATGTAAGAACATCCCCAACTGAAGGATAGTACTCCCTGAAAGCCTGCACCATTTAAACCAAATGAAACCTTTTAAGGATGATGACCCGGCATAACCCATTATACTATACATAAGGTGAATTCATCATCGAATATCAAGAACTTGATAACCAAAAAGATTTTTAAAAAAATCTTGTAACTGAAAGATACTAGACAGAAAAGAAAAAGGAAAAGAGAACTCTCTTCAAAATAACTACCTCAATTCCTTCCTGACTAATCTTTATTGAGTGCTTCTTCTGAGAAAGAGAAGAGACCTTGTTGAATACCGAAACTACGTCAAGTAACACCTGTAAATCCAAGTGAGCAAAGAATCAAGGACTGAGATAGCAGAAAACTTGGATTATATATATGACATGGGAATCTAGAAGAACTAGATTTTTCCGATTAAAAATGGTCTTTTTTAGATATTATAAGTAAATGGAATTTTCAGATATATCAATTGGGTAAATCGAACAAATTCCATCTTCATTTGTTCCTTTCGATAAACACTTGAAAAAACACACCTGAAGTAATAAACATTATTTGAATTCCAAGATGAAATCTCCCGGGATAAATAATTATTTCGAAATGTGCACCATTAACCACAGAGCAGGAATAGGGGTATTAATTCAAATCAAAATCCGGGACGCAAAAAGATAAGAATTCTGTATTTTACGAAATACATCATATTTCTCTAAGTGCACACTAAATACAATTTTATCTCATTTCTAGTAGCTGGATATTCCACTCTTGAAGGATTTGATAATTCTCAACTTCTGGCTTTCTTTTCCTGCTGAAATAATCATTTGTTCCTCTTATACCAATGTGTCAGCATGTGATGTCTAATAAATTCTAGTCAATATGTGCACTTGACCCTCCATGTTAAAAATATGTATAATTTCATAATTCCTCATGCAAGTTATGTTGTAATTTGCTGCCAAAGTACAGATTTATCCTGATGTCTTTCCGAATTGCTCTAGTATAGCTGCTGTGAAGAATATGTTTTATACTCTTCTCTGCCCTTTTGCACAATTCACACTCCACTCATGTAGTAGTACCAAATCTCTGTGCCTTATATTTGGTAAGTAGTCTTCCTACACACAGGCAAGTTACCATGCAGTTTTTAAAACCAAACAGCTGACCACCAGTCTACTTGGATTCCAGTACCAGTAGCTAAATTCAAGGCTGTTTGCAGGCTAAACTGACCATTTTCGGTAGTTCAACAATCCTAGTAGTCCTCCTAAAGCTTCATCGGTAATGATTCCTGTTATCCCATCATTAAACAGTTTAGTAAGGTTAAGCTTATAGGGTCTGCCATGTGATATTCTATAGACCCTATATTTGTGTGTTTGTGTTGTGCATGATTGTAAGATTTATCTAAAGAGTGCCAGGATATAGTAAATAGGAATGATGTGAAGCATGAGACCACTGGAAGCAGCACCGAGGTGAGTATAGTACGAGAGATTATATCTCTATGTAGCAAGTTAAACAGAGGTGAAGGAGATGACGGGAGAGTAGAATGAGAGAGAGTTCTTAGAGATGCATGTGCATTAGCAACCTGCAAATAGGTGACACCAAAGATTAGGAGCTCTAACATCACCTTTGGCCACCCACATGTGCTCTACTTTTCACCCTGTGTAGACTGGTGGGCGGGTGTGCATGCGAGGTTGTGTTATCTGAAGAAGATAGTGAAGGGTGAGTATGTTCTAAAAGTCATTGGGCGCTAGTCGAACAGGCACCAGGAACCCAGCACCTAGTCCGCCTTGACGACCGCCTATCTCTAGGCGGTTAAAAAAAACTGCTAAAAATTGTGGCAATTGTCCAAAAAAATCAAAAATATGCATCATCTGGCAAGAGGGGCACTAGGCGGGCATCGGGCAGGAACCGGACGCCTAGCACTTAGGCGCCGCCTAGGTTGATATTTAGAACAGTGGATGAAAAAGGGTCCTCACAGATGGATCATGGATGTGTATTAGACACTGGAAGTAGGTGACACCATAATTATTAAAAGTACGTCTAGGCCCTCGCCAAACTCCGATCAAAGGGAGTTGTGCCTCACTTCAGTCAGGCATGCGCCTTGCTTTTATTGTCAATAAGTGTCACCTTATACAACGCTAAATAGCATCATCATGGACCCTCCCTATCTAGGATTCAAGCACTGATGAAGCTTCCTTGTTTTGTTGTGAACAAGTCAACCTGGAACAAAGAAACATAGAACAGTCTCTAGATCGAGTGCCCCCTATTTTCATTTAATTCTCCATGCAGCTTGCTTTTCTTTGCATAGGCTTGCACCTCGCTTTTGCACTTTAAGCCTAGGGCCTGGAGGACTTTCGTGTTGAAGTGCGCTCTTTGCCTATGATACTACAGGTTACAGAAATACGGTGTAACCACAACAGAGTTGGTCTATGAGGTATAATATTGGACTTGACCGGAAAACCCTAGTTAACTCTGGATCAATTCCAATTATTTATACCTCATGCTCCCACTTTTATGTAATGTGGGACTAAACTTTCCATACAACTCGTTATATATCGTTATCAAACTTGACACTGCTTAACCAGATACAAAATACAACCCAAAATCTCCATCTTACCTCATATCATGGTGATCCCGAGCAACCAGGAGATTCAACATAATGTCATCTTGCTATTCGAACACATAGCTAAACCGACATGTTCACCAAATCACACCACAACCGGATGCAAACCACGTCTTTTTGCTCAACCTTAGGCCAGACAGCTAGATCCATCTTTGAAGTCAAACCGCACCATTACTAGGTGAGAACCGGACGACTCCACCTTACAAGTTAAACACTATAATTCCAATGCCCCGCCTAGTAGGAGTCAACTTGGGAAGAGTCAATTTAATCCTGATTATACGTACCAGACACATGTCAACACAGTTTGTCTCAAAGCAACTAAGAAGCACTCAAATTAGCGTTATTGGTAACCTTGGGCTCTAATACCAATTTTTATGAAACTTTGATATAATCCGAACAGAGTTTGTTCATGAGGTATGACATTAGAGTTAGTGCATATGGCTTAGAAGGGAGATCCCTTGTTAAGTTTAAGACAAATACCGATTATCCGGATCTCATGCTACCACTTTCTATCCGATGTAGAATTAAACTCTTCATACAATTTCTTGTATATCGTAACCAAATTTGAGTGCCTAACCGGATGCGAGATAAACCCAACAATAGTGAAATATTATTTGCTTATTTTATATAGTGTGAAGGTTATAAAGAGCGCATCTAATCTGTAGAGGGGATCCTCATCTATAGTTTTCTCCACAATAATGAATTATCTACTTTGTTGGTAAAATCTCTAAACGAGAGAAACAACCAACGGAGCAGAAAATTAATTACTGTGTAGAAGTACATATGAGGATTCCTCTACAAATTATATCGAGACTATTTTTAACCTCCTATTTACAAAGAATAAGAAAATAAGGATTCATAATCCTAACAAAAAACAATGATTTTATAATAAGGAAACTAGGATTCCTAATCCTAATAACGGACGGGCTTCAAGACAACACAACAGAACCTTGGACTGAATTTCTGATGTCAATATCAGACTGCTTCTGCCAAGACAAACCGCATAGGGCTAGATCCAATTGTCAACATTGAGCAAGTCCAAACAATGTTTGAACTAAGAGAGTGGGTAACGGCTTT
Source organism: Iris pallida (assembly GCA_029216955.1). Lineage (NCBI taxonomy): Eukaryota > Viridiplantae > Streptophyta > Magnoliopsida > Asparagales > Iridaceae > Iris > Iris pallida. The sequence goes on from JANAVB010039212.1 coordinate 4,105,730, forward strand.
GTGAGCATATCAGCTAGAGTGTCCTTGGTGTCGAACTTCTTGATCTTGATCCTCTTCTCCGTACGGAGTAAGTGCTATCTCACGTCGATATATTCCGTCCTATCACGAAAGCTTATCCTTTGACATAACTCTTAACTATCGCAATACAAAACGACTTGCTTCTGATAAAATCCAAGACCGCTTACAAACCATTTTAACTTGTTGCTTCCGTCATGAGCCATGTACTTCGCTTCAATGATGGACAAGACAATCGAAGACGGTAGTGTAGCCTTCAACTGATGACATAATTTGCCAAAGTAAAGACGTTACTAGGTTATTAATCTCCTTCCATCAAGATCGCCCGCATAATCCAAGTCGAAGTATGCAACTACTTTGAAAGAAGTATCTCCGTCTTTATGAACAAGTTCCACTTTTGTCGTTTCTGTTAAGTGTTAGATTAGAGTTATTAGTTAATGGGCTTTAGTCCCACATTGCTTAGTCCCAACCCCTGATGACCCCCCTGCTGCCGAACCTCCCCCTTCACATCAGCCAACCCCCCGGCTCAAAACCCTAACCCTTTCCCCCTTACATCAACCGCCGTCCAACCCCTCCAAATCCTAACTTAGTTTCAAAAAAAAAACTGTTGGGATTCTAAGAGGGTAAGCATATGTTTGCTAGAACCTCCGACTCTCAATGATCATTTCGTAAACTTAACAAAGAGCAAACATATAGTTTGTTTTGCATAAATCTTTGTTTATTTCCTTGATCTTCACACCAGGATCCAACAGAGGTTAACATGGGTTATCTCTCTGTCCTGGCTTGTGATTCACACTCTCTGCTTCCTATGCGCGTGTGCCGGTTCTGGCTCCGTTTTTAGCGCATTGACAGAGTTGATGTGATTATCAAGTTGGAAAGAACAAATCGACAGTCAAATCAAAACTCCTGAAAGATGGCAGACTCTACGGCGAATAGCAATGCCACAGATACTAGTGTCAGCAACATACTAGCGGGACCAACAGGCACTAGCATGACGATTTTCTCAAATCGACGGTTGGAAGGACCAGAGGACTACTCGACATGGAGAAAGAAGGTCGAGAAGACACTTCGTGGAATGCGGTAGTCCAAACATCTGACTGACAACCCTCCAGCAGAAGATCTCATATTTGAGCAATGGAAGACAGATGATAGTCGACTGTTTACACAGTTGATGAATTCAATGGAACTGTCGGATATTAATGAAGCAAGGGCTCAACATAAGTAGCTTCTTGTCGGATATTACCACTTATTACCACTTATGTCGGATATTAATGAAGCAAGGGCTCAACATAAGTAGCTTCTTGTCATGGCTTATCACGCCTCTCTCCGCCCTGATGCGGACTCCGCTCGCTCTCAGATTATTACTGGATCTGAAGTTGAGACCACTCCGGGTGATACTCCTGTTGATCGCTCTGCTCTTGGTGCAGCTCGTACGGGATTCCGTAGTGGTCATGGTGGCCGACATGGTGGCCGAAATGCTAGTCGCGATGGGTGGCGAGGCAATGGCGATCGTGATGGAGGCAGACCGCGCACATGCTTTAATTGTGGTCAGCTTGGCCATTTCTATTGGCAATACACTAAATCACCTGCTGGTAATATCACCATTGATGCTCCTGATGATGGTGTTCGATATATTTAGCCGACTTCAGACTCATATACAGAGTTTCTTGATTTCCATACTCAACGTCGTGGTAAAGCTTCCACGTCTGACTCCACAGCCGGATATTCAGCAGTGTGCATAGTTAAGCCCAAGCAGTGGGTAATTGACTCCGGTGCATCCTCCCACATGACTGGTGACGCATGTATGATACATGATTATGTCCTTGTCCGTCGTGTTTCTGGCATTACTGTTGCCAATAGAGGCCGACAGTCTGAGAACATGGAAGTGCCAATCGAATAATCGGTTTAAGCTTTTTTAACTACCGACTAGTAGGATTTTTACAACAATGGTTGAAGTTAACGATATGTAGCAATATTGTTACGGTTGCAGTTGTTGTGAATTTGTGCCATTTGGCTCTACCTGAACCGACCGTAACGGAGTTATATCAAACTCCACCTGCTTGATAATGTCCTCTCATACCTCTTGAACCGACCGTAACGGAGTTATATCAAACTCCACCAGCTTGATAGTGTCTTCTCATACCTCTTGGATGAAGCATGGATTTCTCATTGGACGCCACTTCCTACTAAATAATGCCACATTAGAATTTGACCCCAAATTATATGCCTTGTGTATCTTCTCGTAACCCAAAAATATCGCTTTGCCCTTGCTTCCCACTCACTAATATGATAATACGCAAAACAATCAAATATACGAAGAGAAACGTAATCAGCAGGTTTTCCAAACCATACATTAAGAGGAGGTTTCGTAATCAATGGTTGCTGTTGGAGAACTCATCAAGTAACATGTGGTGACAGGCTCAGGCCAAAAATCTTTCGACAAGCCAGTATTATAAAGCATGGTTCAAACGTTCTACAACATCATTCTGCTTTAGAGTCTCTTTATTGTACGGTGATGTATGATGCCTTCATTCTTGTCGAGCTCATTTAACTCATTAGAACATAATTCCATACTGTTGACGGTACGGAGATGTTAATCTTCTTTCGGTCTGATTCTCCACCAGAGTCTTTCATTGCTTCAAGGTCTTGAATAGATTACTCTCCAGCCTCAATATGAATACCCAAACCATCCTAGAGTAGTCTTCGTTCAATGAGATAAACTATCTTGCTCCGCCCTCCGATAGAGTAGATGAAGAGCCCCAGACATTCTAGTGTATGTCGACAAGTGACATCTCCGTCCGTCATATCACCTCAGTAAATTCAGCATTAGTTGTCGAATATACAGTGCTCACAAAGATTTGTCGAATATACAATGATCACAAAGGTTTGTCGAATATACAATGCTCAAAAACGTCTTGTTTGATAACTATAGTCATGTTTGATAAGTATAGTCATGCCTTTTTTCTGACATATGACCAAGCCTCATATGCCACAACTTGGCCAACTAGTTTCAGATTTGTCCGTGGATGATACCATTGCCGATCCTATGACCAGTCTTGTCCCACAAGATATACATGCTTCTTTTTTTGAGTCCCTTCAACAACACTAAAGTACCTCACGAGACTCGTGAAACTCCACATTCAAATGCACCCGTAACCTCGGGAGTCCATCCTCACAAAGGTTTGTCGAAGACATCTTGAGCATTGGTAATTGCCTTGACAATGCCATCATACATCCTCATATAAAATGTCAATTCCAATCGTCTTGCATGGCATGTTATTGCCCATCAAGACGTCATCGTCGTCCATCTTATCATACGCGGTGAACCAATTACAATTCAGACACATGGTATAAACATCATAAATCCAGAACCCATCTGTCCGACGATCTCTCATGATCTACAACTGATAGGACCATATTTGCCTCGTTGGAAGACTCGACCTTTGTCGCACCTGCAACTGATAAACTACTTGTCCCCTTTGCTCTATTCTCTTTCTGCTTCTCCTTCGGGCAATATTTCACGTCCTTTCTCTTTTGTACAAGGACAGTAGATCCGGTCGTCCTTATTTTTATTTTGATCAAAAATTATCCTTTTGGTTCTGACTGCTACCCTTCTCTTTGCGATTTCGTCTATGATCGCTTGCCACCAAAACATCGTCCTGATTGTTGTCGTCAGTTTCGGACACCTTATGACAGAGTTCCATAGTATATAGGGTTGATATGTTGATATGACGTCTTCTAGACATTAGTATCATTTCCGATAATACAGGAATTTATGAAGTGTTTGAAAGATGAGAGTAAAGAACATAGTAAAATCTGGGCCACATCCCCGTCTTTAATAATTACCTCAATGCCCTTGAGTTCTATAAGTGTTTTGATCGTCTAGATGTGTCTTCCTTCATCCGTAGGAAAAATAGATGCTACTTAACATAAAAATTTGCAAAGTATCTCACATCTTGCTTGTCGAAATACTCATGAAACATCGTAATCGATTTCTTGCCAGATAAAGGCATCCAAATATTACGTCCAAGATCTTACGCCCTATCGAGACGGACATGCATAACTCTTACGCCCTACCGAGACGGACTTGCATAACTCTCTACGAACCGAGAGTTATGCTGGAAGCTTCCTGAATTCTCTAAAAGACTCAGGATCTTTATAGAAGATGGTGGAATCCTATTGAAGATCCAGGATCTTTCTAGATATACTAGAAAGGTCATTTTAAATATCTAGACTCTAGAATAATTTCTGGAATATGCCGATTCCATAAGCTTTATGTAAGCCCTTTAAGGTCCTATAAATAAGTGGCCGATCTTGCAGAGCGCCACGAGGCCTTGGAGACGGGTTCGAATGGCATTGAGATGCGCATGGGCTCCGTGGAACAAAACAAAACGAGGCTAGAAGAGTTCTCCGATGGGCCGGAGAGTGACGTCGCTTCGTCCAAGGCAATCTTTCGAGAGCAATTCCATGAGATCTGATCCGTACTTCGTGCAGATATTGATGCATTGTGTAGGAAGGTCCTAGGCTACGAGGAGCTAAAGACCGTGGAAGACAGTTGCGGAGAACTAAAGAATAAAGTTGCCATTTTTGGAGAAGGCTGTTGCGAATGGTGGACCTTCGAGTAGGAGGCACCGAGACGGAAGATCCACGAGCTAAAATCCTTTAACGAGCTATGAGATGCCAAAGAAGTTGAAAAATTCTTGTGGAACATGGAGCAATACTTCAAGACGTTGCACATCAACGATGACGCCCAGAAGGTGGATATTACTTTACTCTACTTCACCGACGGTGCTATGTTGTGGTGGCGTCAAAGGTATATGGAAGTCGAGTAGGGTTTGTGCTCGATAAAGACTTTGGAGGATTTCAAGAAGGAGATCAAGTCTCAGTTCTATCTGAAAAATGTTGAGTTTGCAGCGAGACGGAGCTTGCGACAACTCAAGCACAACGGGACAACCAAGAAGTATATTGCAGAGTTCACAAGCTTGTTGCTCCCGATACTAGCATAGGTGAGGAGGATCGCTTGTTCTTCTTCCTCGATAGACTTCAACCGTGGACGGCTCAAGAATTGCAGCGATAGAGTGCAAGACTTGAATACCGCCGTGGCAGCAGCCGTGAGGCTCGTCGAGTACATGGGGATGACAACGATACCAAGGCGAGAATGATGGAGGAGAGGGGAGAGCTCTCCTAAGAAGGGTTCGTCCGAAGGAAAGATGCACGAGAAAGTCCATCCGGAGCGAGTAGTTTCGTGCTTCATATGTGAAAAAAATCACTTTGTTCGGGATTGTCCGATGAGGAGCATGTGTGTCAATGTCGTCTAAAGCAAGTAGGTAGAGGACGAGAAGTCGAAGTGGGAGCGCACATAGTGCGCTTACTCAACGCCGTCAAGTCTGCCGTGTTGAAGACCCCGAACTGGGAGCTCATGTACATTGACATGAAGTTCAATGGCATGAGCACACAGGCGTTGGTTGACACGGGTGCCACTCACAACTTCATCGTGAACGCGGAGGTCCGTCGCTTGGATCTAGCCTTGGAGAAAGACTCAAGCAAGATGAAGACGGTCAATGCGGAGACGCGTCCCTTGCAGGGAATAGCCAAGGGAGTCCGCATAGCGATAAAAAATTGGTCGAATGTTGCCAATTTTACCGATGACTTCAATATGATACTGGACATGGATTTCCTAATTGCGGCGTAGGCAGTTCCAATGCCACACTTGGGAGTCGCCAGCTTCATTAATGAAGGCTCCTCGTGCATGATGAAAGTTGCAAGAGGCGAGCCGTCAAGAGAAAAATCTATCTCTGCCATTCAGCTCAAAAAGGATAACCAAAGGGAGACGGCATACCTAGCGGTGCTCGAGAGGAAGGAGGACTTCAAGGAGGAAGGTCTTTCGTACGAGACCAAGGGTTGCAAAGGGGCATCCCGATGACTCACTTCTGCGGAGGAAGTGATCGTTGTACCAAAGTGGGCACGGGTCTGGAGAGGATGGACTTCGAGGAGGAATGTCTTCCGTACGAGACCAAGAATTGCAAAGGGGCATCCCGATAACTCACTTCTGCGGAGGGAAGTGATCGTTGTAACAAAGTGGGCACGGGTAGGGAGAAGCACGTCGTGGATTACAAGGAGGCAAAGACGACAAAGTGGAGTGGCTCGTGCAAGGAATCGCTCAATATTCATGGTGGACGATCGGGTCGACAGACTTGCAAAGGGCCTCGCAAGCGCGAAGGTATGGAGAACTATGTGCAGCCACGATATGAGATGGATCGACGACGCGACAGCCCGTCAACGAGGGCATCGACGAAACATGTGGGGGGGGGATGTCTCTTCCAAGATCCTACGCCTCACCGAGACGGACTTGCATAATCTCCACGGACCAAGGTTATACTGGAAGCTTCAAAAATTCTCTAGAAGATGTGGAATCCTCTTGAAGACTCATTATCTTTCTAGAAGATGGTGGAATCCTTTTGAAGACCAATGATCTTTCTAGATGACTCATGATCTTTCTACATATACTAGAAACTTACTTATAAATATATAGACTCTAGAATAATTTCTGAAATATGTCGATTCCAAAAGCTTCATGTAAGCTCTTTGAGGCCCTATAAAGAAGTGGGAGGCTCATTTGTTCCTCACCAATCTCTCTCTCCCTCTTTTGCTCCACAAGTTTCTCATTATCGTCTTAGTGATCTAGCTAAGCATTTGGGGAAGATTGGCACGGGACTTTGAGTATGAAGCTTGTGCACCGCACGGGTCGAAGTGTAGCCTAAAACACTAAGTCCGTGAAACAGAGCCCTTATTCCTTCAATAAAGCAAGAATCTTGATGCACCACTGGCTAAAGCTATTCTATCCCGTGAACTTCTCAATATTCATATTGTTGAATCTAAACCCAGAGCTCCGATACAAATTTGTTGCGAATAGATCAACTATAGAACAATTAGATGGCCCGCACATGGAAATAAAATTAAACAATCACAATCATAAAAGATTTAGGGTAAAGTGCATTTAAACCCTCCTTAGATTTGCCTCGTTTGCAAAATAAGACCTTTTAAAAAACTTAAGCAGTTTGCACCTCCGGCAAAATATGTTTTGCTTAGAATGCCCCTTTCCGTCAAAATGACGTTAGAAATAGCCATTAGAAGTCATTTTTTGGGTAAATTAAATTTTGCACTCCCCAAAATACCCCTTCGAATGCTAACATTAACATTGTGGCTCCCCCCTTTCATTCTCTATATATAAGATTGTTTTGAAACATAAAACCCAAGCTTTCTATTTTCTAACTTTTTGACCGGTTGGTTGGAAAAATAACATTAAATTTTTTTCATCTTCCATTTTTTTTTTACTTATTTGCTCTCATTTAATGTATTGAAGCTTTTTCTTACCTACAGATCTCAAATCCAACTGCAAATTATGGCCAGTAGCTAGCAATCTTCATTCTCAAGACATCCAAATAGAAATTATGGAAGAACAATTTATTGCTATTGTGGATTAATTAGTCCACTGAAGACTTCATGGACACCAACTAATCCTGGAAGAAGATTCTACGGGTGTGCAAATTTTCCAACAAATTCTTGTGGTTTTCTACTATGGGAGGATGAAAAACTTTCAGAACACTATCAAATTCTAATGTAGAATTTAATGAAAGAATTAAAGGAGCACCGAGGCCAAGGTTTACAGCCTATTCCTAGAGAATCGACAGCGGCAGTGGCAGCAACTGAACCCGGACCATGTTTCAACATACATGTTTTGCAGTTTATTTTTGGATTTTTGACATGTTTAGTAATAATTAAGTTATTTGTTTAAGGAATACATGTGATGAAAATAAATTTGTACCAAGATTTACAATTCCAGTTTGAATTAATAAATAAATAATTATGATAATAGTCATGACTAATAAATTATTAAGACTATAATAATAATTATAATTATGATTAATAAATTATTATAATATATAAATTATTAACTATAATTATAATTATGATTAAATTATTATTAATTAATATTATAATAAAATTATAATTAATAAATTATTAATTAAGATTATAATTATTAGTTAATATTATAATTATTATAAAATATTAAATAATATAATATTAGTTACAGTTATCTAGCTCCAACTACGATTTACCAAACATGCCCTAAGTTAAATGGCTGGATAGTTCAGGACTAACCGAACATTTGTTAAAAGATTTTTTTTCCAGAGAAAATTTAAGATGAAAACCTACTATTTAGATTATAAACATTTATTCGAAAATGACGTCAAGCATGAGAATTCTATCTTTTTAAGAATGGGAGATTATTTTTTTGTCTCAGTCAACTTTTTGCCCGAGTAAATTCTTTTTTGTTTTTTGTTTAGTTTTCTTGCCTTTTTAATCTTTTGTTTTTTGTTTCCATTTTTTAGTTCTTATTTCATTTTTTTCATCTTTTTAAGAATCCTTTCTAGTTTTTTAAGAGCGACTTATATTTTTTTGGTAATTTTTTTTCGTTTCTTAAATATTTTTTGTTTTTTCAAATTTGTATAATTTTTTCTGTCTTTTTTTCATTTTTTTAAGATTTATCTTCATTTTTTTGGTTTTTTGTAATGTTTTGTCTGTTTTTTATTTTTTCCATATTTTAATAGTATCTTCTTTGTTTGTTGTTTGGTTTTTTTTTTCTAGTTTTTCATCATTTCCATTTTTTTAGAATTGATTTTTTTCTGTATTTATCAGTTTTGTTTCCCCCAAAAATATTTATATATTTGTTAAATAAAAAATAATTTATGAAAAAATAATTTTAAATTATAAATTTATAGAAATATAAAATTTCTGACTATAGTATTTAAATATCCAAAGTTTTACTACAGTAAATAGCTTTGGATTTTATTAGTAAGTGTAGAGAATCAAGTGGCAAATTACAATAGTCATTTATATCCAGGGATTTTATTAGTAAGTTAGATTCGATGGAGACTTGTAACCTCCCAAATACAAAGAATAAGGAAATAAAGATTCATGACGGATTGCTATTCCTAACAAGGAAACTATGATTCTTAATCCTAAATATAATAAGGAAACTATAATTCAAGGCATCCAAACACTATGGATAACCTAAAAGAAACAATTTTTGGTGCCACTTTTAACCACCCCCAGCACAGTTCACTCTCAGTCTCAGTATTATGTTTGCATCAGAGAGGACTGGTACGTGAAGCTATCACTTCTAGTCACTCTACTCAAAGTGTTTATAGATATTGTTCTTAAATTTTATCATGTCTTTTCTCCCTACACCAAAATCAGTAAGACACATCATGATCAATATAATTAAAATAAAGTTGACATCTGTTCCAGAAATCTTACTTGTTGAACTAGAACTCGAAGGCGTGCAAGCAGTGTCATAATTGTCAACGAAAAACCTTTGAAGAAGGATTTTGCAAGCAAGAAAGATATCTGACTGACAAAATTAAGGATATCATCAACAGTGAAGAATTGATTGCCACAAGAAAATGCAGTTATAATTATACATGCTCAGAAATATGACTGAAGCTAGAATGGTTTTTTTTAGAATAGAACGGTGGGATTAGAAATCTCCCAATGTTCCATCGATAATAATTAACGAAATATGACTAAAGCTAGCATGTTATAGGTGTTACTGAGCACCAAATTTAACTCTTCTGGTTTCTCACCTCCCACTTCTTGCTCAATAGACATTTTGAATTGATATAAGGGTTCACAAACAAAATGCACAAGAGAAAACAAAAGAAGAACATAAGACAAAGCTAACCCTATAAATTGCATTAATATGGACAACACTTGTGGAAAATCATGCCTAAAGTTTCTAGAAAAAATCAACATTTTGTACAACAATGATAAAATTAGTCAAGAAAGAACAGTTACGGAATCTGATCATCAAAGCATATTGTTAAACACACGAAACATGAAAAGAATCTAGTGGAATACTTAAGGCTATGATTAACTTCTAAATTGATTCATGTCTATGAAAACCCTTTTCTAGGCTGGGAATAATTTATTGGAATTAGTACTAGCTGCATTATCATCATCCAAACGTTCTCCATTAAAATTAGCTCAGCTATAAAGCAATAAAAGCTCTGTAAAGGATTTAACATGGTTTTTTTGACCAGCTGTCGACCTAACATCAATGCTCTATGTTGGTGGCATATTCCTACAAGGTAGCTATGAACATAATAGGTGTCATGCCATAAAAACTAGGCGGCCATTGGCAGTTAGGCAGACCTAACATTTTGGATACTCAATTGAAACAACTAAGAAACACCCTCCAATTTCTCCTAGACTATAAAGAGTCTAGAGGATGAGGTAAGAAATACATTTTGTTAAGAGACAACGGGTATTAAATTCAATTTTGGTCATTTTGCTATATGGAATAGGATGAGGTAAGAAATACATTTTGTTAAGAGACAACGGGTATTAAATTCAATTTTGGTTTAATTTCTAATATAACCTAGAATATAGTTGTAATAGACATGTTAATCCTTCCAAACCAAGCATATTATCCTTCCTCTCTTGGCATATGTTTCTCTATAGTACAAGCAAGGAATAGCCATAACATGGACATCAGTCTGCCATCCACTCCCTCTCTTCTATCCTCGTGTCTTACATAATGGTTGAGGCCTCTAAAAGTACCTACATATGAAGTAGCCAGACAAAAATTATCTAATATTTTTTGGTTTTATAGGATATAGACCTTATTGACAATATTATGGCCTACAGTAGATATATATATATATAGTTAAGTGACTTAAGTTCCCGTACAAGTTGGGCCAGGTCATAGTTCAGGTTCAGCTCAGGCAAACCTTACTTACCTCAAATGTTTACTTTAAAACGCACTGGAGAACTAATATTGCTAAACATATATGAGAATATAAAGCGAGAGTAGATATGAGATAACAACAAAAGGTAGTTAATGCTTTTGGCAACAGCCTCTCTTTGAAGCAATAACAGAAGCATTTTGGTCATCCATAAGAAAATGTGAAGCCTTACTGAAGCTGCACACCAGATACTTTTGCTAGGATGAAATGAAATGTGTGCTTGGAAGGTCAAACTAAAGCTGTTTAAAAAGTAACACCATAATTAATCAGCCACAGAAGATAATGAGTTCAATATTTAGAAAATTATTGGATTCTTGTCAAATTAGCCAGTACATAAAGGATACGTTGCCGCCTGCAAGATTGGTTCAGCCATCTGAAACAAGAAATCACCAAGTACAAAAGAATCAAAAATAAGAAAAGGTAAGTGCCAATAAAGAAGAGACAGATGAAGCTGATTAATCTCAAAAGGTGGTAAGTTCCACAATCAAATACTGCAGCATATATGTGAAACATCAACGGGTTCTTCTTGATAACCACAGATGTATTGGTCTCAAAAAAAATGGAATTAACAAATTCTGGAAGTAAACTGATCACCTAGTAACAACAAAACATAAGGACCTACTTATGAATAGGTTTTCAATGTTATATGTATTGCTACTAACCATAATGCTTCAGTGAAGTCACAAATGTTACTCGTAATAATGTTAAAATTTGGAAAAATCAAATTCAAGAGAACCGTTGATAGTAGTTTGGTTGGGGCTTATACAGATCTTGTGTTGCTTCTTAATTCATGTGTATATAAAGAAGGTAACTATACTGTTAAATCCTTTTATTCCAAACATAATTGCTCTGGTGTACTAGTTAAATCCTTTTATTCCAAACTTAATTGCTCTGGTGTACTATGTTCTGTAGGAAAAATTATACGGGCTTTACCTATTGCTATAAAAGTTAAATTCCTATCCTGCTCATATTTAAATACTAGTGATGTTTAATTACAAAAGCACATTAATTGTAACACTTCTTGTATCCTCTGTAAAGATCAGCCTGAAACAGCCTTGCATGTATTTCTGGAATGCAGTTTGTGTCAAGTATAAGGTTTCTATTACGAGCTATTGGCATATTAATTTGCTTCCTACAAGTGTGGAGCAGTGGTGGTCTTCATGGAGGATGGATTTTATTTCAAAGGATATGCGATTAGCTTTAGATTTAATGATGGCTGATTTGGTAGGTCAATTAGCAAAGAGAGGAACAGTAGAATATTTGATAATAAACTCACTTCCCCCAAGTACGTTTTATTTAATATCAACTCTAGCTAATTTTTGGTTGAGTTTATCATCAAATAAAAAGAAAGTCAATGTGCGGTTGCCTAGTATTCAAAAGATATCAGATGGGGATAGTTCTGAAGGAGAAAGGGTTCACAATGTTCAGTGATGCATTGCCAAGCTGAAAGGAAGGAAGTAATCTTTTCAACAGCAGTAAAGTGTCTGAAGGCTCCATTTAAAAAGAGAGAGAGAGGTAGGTCTATTAGTTGTGGAGGCGTCTATTAGTTGTGGAGGCTTTTGTTATATAGTGTGAGAAGGCTCTATTTTGGTTTATAGTCTTTTTTTTCTTAAAAAAAAGAAAAAGAAAAAAATGCAGGACTAATAGTTGTGGAGGCCTTTTTTTCTGACATGTAGTTTGTTATTTGGGTACTTTTGAGACTTCTAGTTGGAACTTGAAGATGTACTAGTTTCTATGGTTTAATAGTTTAAAAAAGAAAATAGGCGAGTATCAGCTAGGTTAGTCATGGTTGGTACTTTCCTGGTTTAGTCTTAACAAAAAGTTTTCTAGTATTCATTAAGAGAAAACAAGAAATTATAAATTTAAACAAACAAGTTTTGAAGACCGCTTTCTACAGTTTCAAGTATAGAATAAATATATAAAACCAAGAAGAGAGCAACTTATGAACATATATTAAAATAGCCTAAAACTTGAAAAGGGAGAAACACCATGCAACCGTAATAAAAAATAGTGAGTTAGAGATTTAACATTTAGTGGTTTAGGTATGATGAACTGATAAATAAAATTTGGTATGTTTCCTGCTTTGTTGGTTTTCTTTGAAGGAGGTTTCTTTTAGTTGAAAAGAGATTACAAAGGAAACCAATTATGAACTTTAGGCATGCTAGTTTTAGTATTAAGGTTATCTCAGTACTGTTTTCATGTATGTATCCATTGGAGGGTATCTGCAAAGCCTCTCTTTTTAGGCACGCTAGTTGATGTATAAAATTTCAATAGCTCTCCCTTCTCCCTACTGGGTGATGCAATTGATTTTTGGATGTGAAACCCTAAGGCTTGTGTGCAGCCATCCTCTACTTTTTTCCTTCTTATCTCCTTATCCGATCCCCAGCCAACCGTCATAAATAGCATTATATACAACTTTTCCCTTCATAAAAGAACCTAATTATACCTCCTATAACCAACTCTCCCTTCTTTCCCTTTGACAAATGATGCTGAATGTGAATAACATTTGCTTTTGTGAACATCAGTTGCAGCATGTAATAATGCAACGACCATTTGTTAAAGCAAGGCTTTATAAAACTACAAGAATAAAGAAACAAAAACTGCACCTGTGAGAGTAAACGTGCAACAACCAAGAGTCGCTCTTGATAGTTATGCCTTCTGCTATGATTCTTTTTCTTTTGTCTGCAATAATAACAATCATTAATATTAAGCTACACGGAAAAGTACACTGGACTATCAAGAGCAATGATATTAGCATTGAACTAACATGAAAACAGTACTAAGATAACCTTAATACTAAGACAGAAATATACTTTTGGTAAACAATTGAACACAAATCTGCTTCTACATAAACAGCAAACTCAAAAGCATTTTCCGTTCGCCCCTTGGCTTCGCCAGGATGAACTAACTATATGACAAGAGTAATGCTAGATATATTGTTAACGGTGAGTTATGAGAATGTTAGAATATTAAAAATGTAACCTTCACTACAACACTAGAGTTTGGTGTAGTGGCAGGACTTTAACATAGTAACATAGCAACCCAAGTTCGAATTCTCATAGCAACTTCACCACTAACTAATTTCAGATACTTGCGACTCTGTTTTGCAATTACACAAATTTCATGCATTAGGATATTCACTTTGATAAAGCCATTGGATCTCATGTTGACATCTCATTATCTCAATGACAATTGAAGCCAAGCTTGCATAGGGTTGTGACTTGTACATACTGAGTTGCAAGGATATTCCTCCCTCCAGAGGACGATATCTGTCTCTCTACCTTTATTTGATATGTATGAGACACTATACTTCCTCAACAATCTTCTCAAATAACGCCCTCACTTGCCGAGGTTCAATGTGGACAAAACATAATTGAGGTATCAGAACATTTACAGACCCTTCTAGAACTAATTCAAACCTAGTTGCTACAGAGAACATGCATAATTTTCGGCTTCGGTTATTTAAAAGGGATCACACTATGGACAGGCTCGCCTTTCAATCGGTTAGCTCAAATACAAATACTATTAAGATTCAATATGATAATATGTAGGTATCGTTCATGTCCATATATTACAATATCCATGCCCTACCCATATCCTAAATTTTTCGGAATATGTCGAATTCTGAATCCGTATCTGAATGTATGTCGGTGTCTATGCCAACTTGGACACTCTAAAAATGTGGGCCATGTCATGTCGGACTGATATCTGATGCAAACCAGACAAAACAGTAGGACACAACAAAATATGCACCGTGCACGTGCAACATATTGAACCCAAATGTGACAAAGTTTAAGCACAAAGTAATATGAGCATTACATAATGCATGTCTCGGATATCACGTTCAATTATATATAATCAACCTTACAAACCATATCCAACTGTAAGTCTACAGAAAGAAATCTGTATCAAAAGTCACTAAATAAAAGCAGTTGATATACCATAGCATAACTGCAACCAATCTTTAACTCAAGCAATGAAAATAGTAAAAAAAATCCCCCAATTTAAGAGTCCAACCCTAAACTCCAAACCTAACATTAATAACTACCATGGGTTTGGATTTGACCCAAATACCTCATAATCTTGAACGTTGAAACTGAATACATTAATTAAAAGTAAATTTAAAAACAAAAGAAAAGGTCAAAAACTTACTGCTTAGAAACATAAGCCTTTTGAGCAGGTTGCTTCCCATCAATGATTGCAAACAAAACACTGAGGATGTCCTCCAACCCTGCTGATTGCAGTAGCCTTAAATCTCTTTGAACCTACATATTAAGACATGTAGTTCAGTATAACAATGAATGAAAAACAAAAGTTCAAAAAAAGCAAAAGAAAAACCTTTAGAAGAGCTTGGAAGTACGGGCAGCGGCGATGCTGATTCTTGTTCTTGTATACGAGCCGGTTGAGGATACCAGATTCACTGTGAAGTTGGAGAAGGAAAGACTTCAGCCTTTCCTCCTCGAGATTTGTGCTACACCCTGATTCTGTCATGGAGAGAATTCTGACTTTTAAGGGCTAACTGTAGGGGATGTAAACATAGTCACAAGTTCAGCATTCGGAAACAATTTCACGAGGATGAAAAGTTTGAAAAATTACACACATTATGGAAGATGAAACAAAATTAAAAGCTGACAGAAAGCTTTAATACATAGAACATAATTCTACAATCCTGATTATGAACTTGGAATACTATGTGTCAACAGTTACTAGGTGTAGAAAACTAAATTGGAATATTTCATTGATGATTTAGTGTGTATATATCATGGTTTAAAGTATCGGCCGTTACCGATCCGATACGGCCGATACCGATCCGATATGGCCGATACCGATACGGTTTGGCATGTCCCGATCCGATACCGACCGATACCCGATACTGACCGATACCGACATTGGGGGTCTCTTTTTCGGTCAATTCGGCAAAGAAAATTAAACGAAAAAGACAAATCAACAAGGATTTAAAGCATAATAAGTTGTAAAAGAAGAAAATCAATCAATTGTATATAAACCAATCGGTAAGGGTGACTTCTATTTCATTTAATTTCAAAACTACTAAGAAATAACACTAAAAATACTTAAAATTATGCCTAAATGTATGAAATATATGTTTTAAATGTAAATAATTTATTAATAATTATTTGTTTTACGATACCAAAAAATCCGATACTTTGATCCGAAACCGCCGCTACAACCGATATCACCAATACCAATACTCAGCTACTTCCGATATCGCCGATACCAATACTCATAGGAATAGTCCGATACTGATACTGATACTGTGAACCTTGCAACCGTCAAGTAATCTTTTTTCTCTCCCTTCTTTGTTCGAGTTTGAAGCGAAGAAGCTTACGTAGAAGTAACCACTTCTTTACTCAAGCTTTCACATGGGAACTCTCTCTTCATATATCTATCTAACTTTTTTTTCTTTTTTTTTGGGGGAGGGGGAATTCTGGATTTTTACTTCTGATGCTGCTTTCCTTTTTGAGAATTTATGAATGTCTAATTTTTTTTGCTACTTTTCTTGCTGTTGTTGCTTCTGTTGCTGCATCTTCAATTATCTACGTCTTCTTTGTTAGGCCTAATGCCTAGTTAACTAATTGAATTCTGATGCATGAAAGTATTTCTAGCAACCATACAAGTCCTTGACTTTTCCGTACATGTTTACTGTGCAATAGTTCATAACTACGACGGACAATTCAAAATTCTCTGTAATTGAAGAGTTGTTTGATACATGGTAGTGAATTACATATCACCAAGGTTCATAGTATCGGTATCGGAATCGGTATCGAACTATTCCTACGAGTATTGGTATCGGCGATATCGGTAGTATCGGCGGTTTCGGATCGGAGTATCGGATTTTTTTGGTATCGGAAAAAAATAATTATTAATAAAATATTTACATTTAAAAACATATATTTTATACATTTAGGCATAATTTAAGTATTTTCAGTGTTATTTCGTAGTACTTTTGAAATTAGATAATATTGTAATCACCCTTAGCGATTGGTTTACATATAATAGATTGATTTTCTTATTTTACATGTTTTTACAATATTATTATGCATTAAACCCTTGATGATTTGTCTTTTTCGTTTAATTTTCTTTGCCGAATTGACCGGAAAAGAGACCCTCAATGTTGATATCGGTAAGTATCGGGTATCAGTCGGTATCGGATCGGGACATGCCAAACCGTATCGGTATCGGCCGTATCGGATCGGTATCGGCCGATACTTTAAACCATGCATATCACAAGCATACATGTACTTATTGTAACAAATCACAGTTCCAGTTTACTGCATTTTAGGACATTTAGAGCATTTACAAAATTGAATTTGATAGGACATTTCCCTCTCGAGAGAGAGACGCTATCGTCCATGGTTTAAAGTATCGGCCGATACCGATCCGATACGGATACGGTTTGGCATGTCCCGATCCGATTCTGACCGATACCCGATACCGACCGATACCGACATTGGGGGTCTATTTTCCGGTCAATTCGGCCAAGAAAATTAAACGAAAAAGACAAATCAACAAGGGTTTAAAGCATAATAAGTTGTAAAAGAAGAAAATCAATCAATTGTATGTAAACCAATCGGTAAGGGTGACTTCTATTTCATTTAATTTCAAAACTACTAAGAAATAACCCTGAAAATACTTAAAATTATGCCTAAATGTATGAAATATATGTTTTTAAATGTAAATAATTTATTAATAATTATTTGTTTTACGATACCAAAAAATCCGATACTTCGATCCGAAACCGCCACTACTACTGATATCGTCGATACCAATACTCATAGGAATAGTCTGATACCGATATTGGGAACCTTGCAACCGTCAAGTAATCTCTTTTCTCTCCCTCCTTTGTTCGAGTTTGAAGAGAAGAAGCTTACGTAGAAGTAACCACTTCTTTACTCAAGCTTTCACATAGGAACTCTCTCTCTATATATCTATCTAACTTTTTTCTTTTTCTTTTTCTTTTTTTTTTTTTTTTTTTGTGGGGGGGGGGGGGGGGGGGGGGGGGGGGGGGGGGGGGGGGGGGGGGGGGGGGGGGGGGGGGGGGGAGGGGAATTCTGGATTTTTACTTCTCATGCTGCTTTTTTCCTTTTTTGAGAATTTATGAATGTCTAAAATTTTTTGCTACTTTTCTTGCTGTTGTTGCTTCTGTTGCTGCATCTTCAATTATCTCCGTCTTCTTTGTTAGGCCTAAGTCCTAGTTAACTAATTGAATTTTGATGCATGAAAGTATTTCTAGCAACCATTTAAGTCCTTGACTTTTCGGTACATGTTTACTGTGCAATAGTTCATAACTACGACGGACAATTCAAAATTCTCTGTAATTGAAGAGTTGTTTGATACATGGTAGTGAATTACATATCACAAGCATACATGTACTTATTGTAACAAATCACAGTTCCAGTTTACTGCATTTTAGGACATTTAGAGCATTTACAAAATTGAATTTGATAGGACATTTAGCATATATAAAATATATATTATAGTATATTTGAGTAATATTCAGAAAACTCTTATAGTTTTACATGTTATCAGGAACCAACCCCCTCCTCCCCCCCAACCCCCAAACCCCCAAAAAAACAAAACTATTTTCATCAAATATCAACCATTAGAGACCTAATGGTTCTGTGAGTTCCTTCTTATAAGTACTCCAAATATTTTTGAAGGACAAATATCTCCCTTTCATGTTATGACTCTTTTTTATCTGATCAAAATAAAAATAAATTACTAAGAAAATAGATTGATTGCTCAATTGTTAATGACTCCAATCAAGATTATAAGATTTTACGGTTCGCATCAAAATCAAATGTACATGATAATTATCTTTTGTTTTTTCTTTCTTTCTTTTCATAAAATATGTGGGCTAGCCCATATGTGGGGAATGTTGTGTTTTATACCCATATGTGGGCTAGTCCCAAGCAAAGAATAGGAATGACAAACTTACAAATATTATAGTCTTGATTGGTGTCATTAACAATTGAGCAATCAATTTATTTTGATAATTATCCTGTACATTTGATTTCGATGAGAACCGTAAAGTCTTATAATCTTGATTGGAGTCATTAACAATTGAGCAATCAATCTATTTTCTTAGTAATTTATTTTTATTTTGATCAGTTGAAAAAAGAGTCATAACATGAAAGGGGATACTTTTGTCCTTCAAAAATATTTGGAGTACTTATAAGAAGGAACTCACAAAACCATTATGTCTCTAATGGTTGATGGGGTTATTTGATGAAAATAGTTTTTTTTTTTTTTTTTTTTTTTTGTGTGTGGTGGGGGGGGGAGGGGGGGGGGGGGGGGGGGGGGGGGGGGGGTTGGTTTCTGGTAACATGTGAAACTATGGGAGTTTTCTGAATATTACCCAAATATACAATAATATTATTTATATATGCTAAATGTCCTATCAAATGTCTACCCTTGTAACCCTTAGACTTTGCAAACCTTTGTCCCCAAATTTTTTACATGCTTATCATTTCCCAAAAACTTATGGTTGTACGTCCTCATGTAGTCGTGTGACGACCTCTCTTATTATCTACTCTGGCTACTACTGCTGCTACACTTTTGGATCATATGTTGACCCCATTCTTCTGGATCATGTGTCGACCCCATTGGATGCTTATGGTTCTTCTATGTTCAATTCTAGTGGTCCTTTCCCCCTCTACTTTCTGTAACAAACTGGACATGTTTCATATACTCAAGCGTGAGGGGGACTGTGAAGAGACAGTGAGTTTATGTAATCTACTTTAGTCTCACATCGGGTAGAGTTGTTAGTCTCACATCGGGTAGAGTTGTATGATGAAGGATGAAGGTTTTTCTCCTATATATACCATGGTTTAAAGTATCGGCCGATACCGATATGATACGGCCGATACCGATACGGTTTGGCATGTCCCGATTCGATACCGACCGATACTCGATATTGACCGATACCGACATTGGGGATCTCTTTTTCCGGTCAATTCGGCAAAGAAAATTAAACGAAAAAGACAAATCAACAAGGGTTTAAAGCATAATAAGTTGTAAAAGAAGAAAATCAATCAATGGTATGTAAACCAATCGGTAAGGGTGACTACTATTTTATTTAATTTCAAAACTACTAAGACATAATACTGAAAATACTTAAAATTATGCCTAAATGTATAAAATATATGTTTTTAAATGTAAATAATTAATTAATAATTATTTGTTTTACGATACCAAAAAATTCGATACTTTGATCCGAAACCGCCGCTACAACCGATATCACTGATACCAATACTCAGCTACTACCGATATCGCCGATTAGGCGATACCAATACTCATAGGAATAGTCCGATACTGATACTGTGAACCTTGCAACCGTCAAGTAATCTCTCTTCTCTCCCTCCTTTGTTCAAGTTTGAAGAGAAAAAGCTTACGTAGAAGTTAACCATTTCTTTACTCGAGCTTTCACATGGGAACTCTCTCTCTCTCTCTCTCTCTCTCTCTCTCTCTCTCTATATATATATATATATATATATATATATATATATTTTCTAGATATCAAACATATCGGAAAATATATTGGTTTGAAGCCCAAACCTACATATATTGACTATATATTGTATATATCTTTTTGAGACAAATTAGTAGATATATCGGTAAAATTAACATATCGGCAGGTATCTCCCGATATATTAAAATATCAGTATTAGAGGTGAATAAATGTTTGTGGTTTGGGTTATATCCTACCCGTTAACCAATCTTAAATCTAAAAAGTCTTAAACTTAACTCTGCTACTCGCCCTATCTCAATACCAAACCCGTTCCCTTATGAGTCTATTACCATCATCTCGACCTCCCTAGAACCAAATACAACCCCGATCCTATCCTAGCAACACCAGTCCTTGTTGTTCCACCATCCCTCCTCTCCGACTCCCTCCTCACCTCTTTATCTACTCTATCATGTCGACTCCCTTGATCTAATGCATCTTGCCGACCGATATTTTTTGATCCTCGACTTCCACCTAGCTCTAGATCCCTTCCTGATCTGCTTACTTCCACCTCGATCTGACCTCCTGCTACCACCTCATGACCCGGCTCCAGTAACAACATGACGTGCTTTGCCCCTATTGCTCCCCTAGTTGCCCCTTTCAGAATCCTCTCTATTTCTCCCCTAGTTGCCCCTTTCATAATCCTAGAAGTAGTTAACCTTTCAATCAACATCAAAAAAAGATAGTTAAGTAGACTATCCATACCAATTCCAAAACCCTAGCTGCCAACATCCCTTGATGAAACCCTAACCCTAACTAGCCAAAAACCTAGCAAAATGAAGACTACCCTCCAAGCCCTGGTGTCTACCCTTGTAACCCTTGGACTTTGCAAACCTTGTCCCCAAATCTTCTACATGCTTATCATTTTCCAAAAACTTGTGGTTGTACGTCCTCGTGTAATCGTGTGACGACCTCTTATTATCTACTCTAGCTACTACTGCTGCTACTCTTTTGGATCATATGTTGACCCCATTCTTCTGGATCATGTGTCGACCCCATCTTCTGGATTATGTGTCGACCCCAATGGATGCTTATGGTTTTTCTATGTTCAATTCTAGTGGTCCTTTCCCCCTCTACTTTCTGTAACAAACTAGACATGTTTCATATACTCAAGCTTGAGGGGGACTGTGAAGAGACAGTGAGTTTATGTAATCTACTTTAGTCTCACATCATGTTTCATATACACACTAAACCGTCAATGAAATATTTCAATTTAGTTTTCTACACCTAGTAACTGTTGACACATAGTATTCCAAGTTCATAATCAGGATTGTAAAATTATGTTCTATGTACTAAAGTTTTCTGTCAGTTTTTAATTTTGTTTCATCTTTCATAATGTGTGTATAATTTTTCAAACTTTTCAACCTCATGAAATTGTTTCCGAATTCTGAACTTGTATCTATGTTTACATACCTACAGCTAGCCCTTAAAAGTCAGAATTCTCTTCATAACAGAATCAGGATGTAGCACAAATCACGAGGAGGAAAGGTTGAAGTCTTTTCTTCTCCAACTTCACAGTAAATCTGGTATCCGCAGCCAGCTCGTATACAAGAAGAAAAATCAGCATCTCCGCTGCCCGTACTTCCAAACTCTTCTAAAGGTTTTCCTTTTGCTTTTCTTGAACTTTTGTTTTTTATTCATTGTTATACTATACTGCATATGTCTTAATATGTAGGTTCAAAGAGATTTAAGGCTACTGCAATCAGCAGGGTTGGAGGATACTAAAAAATTCGATACTCCGATACTATACCGTCGATACTACCGATATCGCCGATACCAATACTCATAGGAATACTCCGATACCGATTCTGATACCGATATTGTGAACCTTAGGAATTTAGGGTTGGACTTTTAAACTGGAGAATTTTTTAACTATTTTCATTGCTTGAGTAAAAGATTGGTTGCAGTTATGCTATGGTATATCAACTGCTTTTATTTAGTGACTTTTGATACAGATTTCTCTCTGTAGACTTACACTTGTATATGGTTTGTAAGGTTGATTATATATAATTGGACGTGATATCCGAGACATGCATTATGTAATGCTCATATTACTTTGTGCTTAAACTTTGTCACATTTGGGTTCAATATGTTGCACGTGCATTGATACAACAGGACATGATGAGGACACGACAAATACGGATACGGTGCATATTTTGTTGTCCTACTGTTTTGTCCGGTTTGCATTAAATTGATACAAGTCCGACATGACATGGCCCACATTTTTAGAGTGTCCATGCTTCCTTGCTTCTACCTAATTAAAATAGCTATGCTGTTATTTTGGGACTAATGGTGGTTGTCTCTGTCTAAGATGATGATTCATTTCCATACACAGGATATGGTTTGTCTTCGTCTCTTGAATGCATGAAAGTGTTAATGTATCTGAGTTGGCATAGACGCGGACATACATTCAGATACGGATTCAAAATTCGACATCTTCCGAAAAATTTAGGATATGGGTAGGGCATGGATATTGTAATATATAGACATGAACGATACCTACATACATATTATCATATTGAATCTTAATAGTATCTGTATTTGAGCTAACCGATTGAAGGACGAGCATGTCCATAGTGTGATCCCTCTTAAATAACTGAAGCCGAAAATTATGCATGTTCTCTGTAGCAACTAGGTTTGAATTAGTTCTAGAAGGGTCCATAAATGTTCTGATACCTCAATTATGTTTTGTCCACATTGAACCTCGACAAGTAAGGGCCTTACTTGAGAAGATTGTTGAGGAAGTATAGTGTCTCATACATATCAAATAAAGGTAGAGACAGATATCGTCCTCTGGAGGGAGGAATATCCTTGCAACTCAGTATGTACAAGTCGCAACCCTATGCAAACTTGGCTTCAGTTGTCATTGAGCTAATGAGATGTCAACATGAGATCCAATGGCTTTTAGTGGTGAAGTAATGGCTGCATGTTGGGGAGTGATCAGTTGTTCCAAATGTTCAACACTAACATATTACTCTGTTAGGTGATAGGTCGATGAAGATAACATAATTAACTCCAAAGCATGTTGAATTGAATATAATTTTGTTTTACTTGTGTACTATATTTTAAGTCAGTGCCTAATCTGGATCGCATGGAGGATTATACAAATTGATGAAATAGTATGAAGCATGCTTGAGCCATCAGGTTAAGTTTAAGAATCAAGTTCGAAGCCTAGCACCTAGTGCAGCATTTTTCAGTGACCAAAAGCAAAGTCATGTCAATGTCAAATTGTCAATAATTTCAATCAAGCAGATCAAATTTGTTGAACTTCGGTAAATCTTTGGGACAGGTCATTATGTGAGATTTGTATTGGGGATGGATGTATTCTGATCTTAAAGTAATTGATTGAGTATTCAAACTAATAGTTCATAGATCCGATTCTATGTTGAGAAAACTTGGAAGGGTATGAATTTCTCAAGCCGAAAGTTGGTGGGTCTTATATATACATGGGACCCTGGAGGACTTTTTCTAGATAAAGTTTCAGCTTTTTCCTTATTATACCCCTCTCTCCAAACTAGGGATCCAGCATTATTATTTATATTGAAAGAAGGTCCTTAACTTTTCTTAGTAGTAATTTTTCTAATTTTGCACACAGTAAATTATGGAGGTTTCATAAGCCTATGATTGTTCTGATGCATCATATAATTGTTTTATGTATAACACGGCTTTTTTTTTCCAATTTGCCTACTACTTGGAAAAAATATGCCACTATTTCATTTCTTGCACTCATTTATTTACCATTATTACCATATCAAAATAATTCTTTTTCTCGATATATAACTTGGCCTTGAAATTATGTTTTCGATTCTATGCCACTACACAATAACTTTAGAGTTGCAGTGAGGGTTATTTTTTTATATTATTCTAAGTTCTAACACGCCCCTACAAGTCGAAGGTTTATTCTTGACGGAGCAGACGATGGTATTAACTCTTTTCTTTAATCCCATTAACGTGCGTACATGAGAATTCGAACTTGGGTTGCTATGTTACTATGTTAAAGTCCTGCCACTACACCAAACTCTAGTGTTGTAGTGAAGGTTACATTTTACTATTCTAACATTCTCACAACTCATTGTTAACAATATATCTAGCATTACTCTTATTATATAGTTAGTTCATTCTGGAGTTTGTTGTTTATGTAGAAGCTGATTTATGTCCAGTTCTTTACCAAAAGTATATTTCAGTCGTAGTATTAAGGTTATCTTAGTACTGTTTTCATGTTATTTCAATATTAAAATCATTGCTCTTGATAGTCCAGTGTACTTCCAGTGTAGCTTAATGTTAATGATTGTTATTATTGCAGACAAAAGAAAAAGAATCATAGCAGAAGGCATAACCATAAAGAGCGACTCTTGGGTGTTGTATGTTTGCTCTCACAGGTGCAGTTGTTGTTCCTTTATTCTTGTAGTTTTATAAAGCCTTGCTTTAACAAATGGTCGTTGCATTATTACATGCTGCAACTGATGTTCACAAAAGCAAATGTTATTCATATTCAGCATTATTTGTCAAAGGGAAAGAAGGGAGAGTTGGTTATAGGAGGCATAATTAGGTTCTTTTATGAAAGGAAAAGTTGTATATAATGCTATTTATGACGGGTGGCTGGGAATCTACTGAGGAGAAAAGAAAGAAAAGGAGTAGAGGATGGCTGCACACAAGCCTTAGGGTTTCACATCCAAAATTCAATTGCATCATCCAGTAGGGAGAAGGGAGAGCTCTTGAAATTTTATACATCAACTAGAGTGCCTAAAAAGAGAGGTTTTGCAGATAGCCTCCAAGAGATACATACATGAAAACAATACTAAGATAACCTTAATACTAAGACTAGCGTGCCTAAAGTTCATAATTGGTTTCCTTTAAATCTCTTTTCAACTAAAAGAAACCTCCTACAAAGAAAACCAACAAAGCAGGAAACATACCAAATTTTATTTTTCAGTTCATCATGCCTAAACCACTAAATGTTAAATCTCTAACTCACTATTTTTTATTATGGTTGCATGGTGTTTCTCCCTTTCCAAGTTTCAGGCTATTTTAATATATGTTCATAAGTTGCCCTCTTCTTGGTTTTATATATTTATTCTGTACTTGAAACAGTAGAAAGCGGTCTTCAAAACTTGTTTGTCTAAATTTATAAATTCTTGTTTTCTCTTAATGAATACTAGAAAACTTTTCGTTAAGACTAAACCAGGAAAGTACCAACCATGACTAACCTAGCTGATACTCGTCTGTTTTCTTTTTTAAACTATTAAACCATAGAAACTAGTACATCTTTAAGTTCCAACTAAAAGTCTCAAAAGTACCCAAATAACAAATTACATGTTACAAAACAAAAGGCCTCCACAACTATTAGTCCTGCCTTTTTCTTTTTCTTTAAGGGAGAAAAAAGACTATAAACCAAAATACAGCATTCTCACACTATATAACAAAAGCCAGACCTCTCTCTCTCTCTCTCTCTCTCTCTCTCTCTCTCTCTCTCTCTCTCTCTCTCTCTCTCTCTCTCTCTCTCTCTCTCTCTCTCTCGTTTTAAATGGAGCCTTCAGACATTTTACTGCTGCTGAAGAGATTGCTTCCTTCCTCCCAGTTTGGCAATGCATCACTGAACATTGTGAATCCTTTCTCCTTTAGAACTATCCTGATCTGATATCTTTTGAATATAGGCATAATCTAGTACTATCCTCCACAACTACTAGACCTACCTCTCTCTCTCTCTCTTTAAATAGAGCCTTCAGACATTCTTAACGACGGAAATCTCTGCTTGTTAAGTTTTTTTGAGGCACTGGTTTTTGTCGGCTCAAAAACCTCCTAAATCCGGTATAATATAATTTTGGATAGATTTATAAACACCACAAATGTGAATTTTGAGGGATTTATTATTTTATTCCATTTATATCCTTACAACAAATATATAATTGTAACTACTTTACAAAAATAATTGTAACTACTAATACCCTTTACTATTTAATTTTATTCGTGTAAAAACTTTCAGACCCGCTTATTAGTGAATTACCAAGCATAGATTGGACTAGTTTAAAAGCCGCTACTTAAAAACAACTCAAAACGGACCCCTCATAACCGGTACTCTAAAAACACCTCATAACCGCTACCTCTACAATTGCCAAGCAGACCCTTAGGTCTTTCTTGTTTTCCACTTATTCTGTAACATTGGACCTGTAAGATGTCCATATTTAAGCTCAAACACCAGATTTTTTTCATTCAACACCCGAAAACTTAGTCCAAATACCAAGATTGTTTAACAAGATGATCAAAATGAAGTATTGATCTTTGAATAGGACTTTCAAGACTAGGACCCTGTTTGGTTCATTGTAATGTAATCGTAATCGCAATGTAATCAAATGGAAAAAATTTAGATGTATAAAATTTGACGATTGTGAGAAAACTGATTAGTTGGTTCTTGCAACTCTTGTAATCCTGAGAAAACTAATTTGATGCTTGTTAGCTAAGGTACATTTAATTACATGATCTGACATACCAAATTAGAAATATCCTAGGAAACTGTATCATTGCAGTCGTATACTCCAAGTCCAGATGAGTTTTTTTGACCTTATAACTTGATCTTCTTTTGACTCACGAGGTGATCAGTCCTTACTCTCAGAAATAATTTCCAATGTTGATGATCCCTTATCGACACTGACATCTTTTCCGAGATTCTGCCAAAGAACCCTGTCAGCATCACTAGATTCGCCTTCGTGTTTCTAACCAATGCATGTTTGCGTACATCAAAAGATCAAACAAGAAATTTATATATGCAGTTTAAGATGCTAAAAATTGATGCAATCCATTATCTAATCTAATTAAAATGTTGGAAATTGCACAGATAAAGATGCTGAAAAGTTATATATCACAGATTAAAATGATCAAGAACAAACGGATGGTTACAAGAAAAAAAAATCGGTAGCAGTATATTTGGTATTAGATTGCAGTATTCATGTGAATAAATCTAATATTTTACTAAAACCATTTATGTGAAACCTAGTTCATATATTTTTTTAGAAAAAAATTATTATAAGAAAAATATATATGAAACCATTAATGTGAACTCCTGGAGTTTGTATTAGATTGTAATGCATTCTAAGTTTATTGAGAAATTCCATGTTGTTTTGAAAGTGTACTTATTTTATCTATATTATTTTTAGAAAAAATGTACGACTTTTGATTAATGCATTCTAAGTTTATTGAGAAATTACATGTTGTTTTGTAAGTGTACTAATTTTATCTATATTATTTTTAGTAATATGGAGACCTTATCCAAATAAGACATTTAATGGGATCTATCGCCAGATTAGATATGCCCAAAAGTGTTCGACTCCAAAAGTGTTTGACTCAACAATTTGGGACAATAAATATTCTAACATATCGACAATATAATTTGCTTGGTTTACATGCGGGAGGGGGGTTGAAAATATTGGTCGCACAATCATGAAAGGAATATGAAGAAAACGAGAGACTGTCATGATGGAAACAAACCACAAACTGCAGACAACAAGATATAATCAAACTGCACACAAAAATATAAACTACAAATCTATGCAGAAAATCCAAACTGCATACTATAATCAAACTGCAAATCTATCCAAAAAATCCAAATTGCATAAAAGATGTAGTTATCTGTGCAAAGTGCATACAAAAGAAAATAATCAAACTACAGTTTTCCCTATGTTTTACTTGTAAACAAACCACAAACTGCAGACAACAAGATATAATAAAACTGCATTCAAAAAAATATAAATTGCAAATCTATACAAAAAATCCAAACTGCATACAAGATTTAATTATCAGTTCTTATCAATGTTATCATCAAACTGCATTAAAGATGTACTTATCTGTGCAAAGTGCATACCAAAAAAAAAAAAAAAATTCGAAACTGCATGCAAACAAAAATCAAATTGCATAAAACCAAAAATCAAATATATGCAAAGTGCAAACTGGCACTCTAGAGTGCAGCGTTTGTGCAAACTGGCACATTAAGCAATAATGTTGCCTGCAAACTGGCCATTGCGATGCAGCGTTTGTGCAAACCTGAACATTAAGCAATAATTTTGTCTGCAAAAACATTCCAGCCACAACTATATATATATATATATATATATATATATATATATATATATATCACAGAGATGGATAGAGTGATTCTTACAGTGATTCAAGAACAGATAATAACTTGTATGCAGTTCAAGAATCCAAGCCAAGACTCCAACACCCAAATATCTGTGTAATCCAGACCAGCAATATAAAAGTCTATGAGTAAAATTAACAATACAGATTTGTCTCAAAACAAATGTGTAAAATTAACAATACAAAGTATTTAACAATATAACTTACAAAAAATGTGTAATATGTTACATGAAATTTGCATAACAACATAAAAGTCTAAATTAAGAAAGAGTGAATTGCTATCAACCACTAAAATGAACATCATATGAAAAATGGAAGGAAAACCAGATGAGAATGTTGCATGCGTATAAAATAAATGCATACAACTGCTAGTAGACTATATGATGCCACTATTACTAGGAAAACAAATTAGTACACTAGACTATATATATTATACAATCATACAACTGTTAGTAGAGATATCTCCAAGTATGGAGAAAGTAATTACTCCTTCATACAATAAATAAGCTGATGCAACAAAAGATGGCTTCGGAATTACAAGCAACGGCATGAAAGAGACATGATTGCATATGATACGTCAAACTTGGAGGAACACTTTCAAAATAAGCATGACCAAGGCGAGGTAAGCCAGACATTAAACATTCACAATAAAGGGGATATTAAATGACAATACAGAGTTATTGTCATTGGTTTTATTTTCTCTCGAGAAACAAGAACAGCCTGCCGAATCGGCTGATCTATGAGAACTTTGTCCAAAAACTATATACATGGAATGTAAACTAATATTATTAAAATCTAAACTAAGCCATGTATTAAAAAAAGTGTAGATTTGTAGATATGGAACTCTTGGGTTAGGGTTTTTACGACAAACTTTGTAGATCTGGAGACTAGAGTGTAGATCTGTGGATCTGGAGAACTTTGTAGATCTGTAAAACTTTGTAGATCTGGAGAACTTTGTAGATCTGTAGAATACCAAAATAAAATCAGTAGAACTTTGTGGATCTGTATATCTAGAACATGAACTAAACTTAGAAAATAAAATTTTACTTACATGAACTTAGTAGATCTGGAGTCCAGATCTTCGTTTCTTGACAAATCCCCAAAAATTAGGGTTTGTATTGTACTTGGAGATAGAGAGGAGGAAAACCAGAAGAAGAGAGAGGTGGCTCTTTAGTCTTGAGAGTTGAGAGTTTGGACTCTCGGAGAGGAGAGAGGAGAACGAACGGAGACTTCGGAGAGAGAACGAAGGGAGACGTTGGAGAGAGCCAGAGGCGGCTCTTTTCTGAAGAGAGAACGTGAGGTTGTGAAATGAGTGAAGTAAGAGAACATGTCAAGGTTTTTTCTGTTTATTTAAGTTATTTCACTAAGGCTGTGTTTGATTGGGTTTTTTTTCCATGGAAAATATTTCCATCACAAATTTTCCACCAATTGTAGTGTTTGATAGCTATATTTTCCATGGAATTATTTTCCAAAAAATTATCATTTTCCATATTTTTTTCTAAAATGGTGGAAAATGAAACTTGTCCAACCCATAGGAAAATACCATTTTCCATGGAAAATAACTATTTTCCGTGAAAATAATGACAATCAAACACCTAAATTAATTTTTCCGTGGAATTTTTTTAAAATTCCATAGAATTTTTTTCCTAGAAAAATAATTCCATGGAATTAATTTCTTTTCCACATATTTTTCACCTTGCAATCAAACACATAGTAAAAATAACTTATACAAACAGAAAAATCCCTGACGTGTTCTCTCTCTTCACTCATTTCACAAACTCACGTTCTCTCTTCAGAAAAGAGCCGCCTCTGGCTCTCTCCAACGTCTCCCTTCGTTCTCTTTCCGAAGTCTCCGTTCGTTCTCCTCTCCGAGAGTCCAAACTCTCAACGCTCAAGACTAAAGAGCCACCTCTCTCTTCTTCTGGTTTTCCTCCTCTCTATCTCCAAGTACAATACAAACCCTAATTTTTGGGGATTTGTTAAGAAACAAAGATCTGGACTCCATATCTACAAAGTTCATGTTCTAGATCATCATATCTACAAAGTTCATATAAGTAAATATTTATTTTCTAAGTTTAGTTCATGTTCTAGATCTACAGATCTACAAAGTTCTACTAATTTTATTTTGGTATTCTACAAATCTACAAAGTTTGTAGTAAAAACCCTAACCCAAGATATCCATATCTACAAATCTACACTTTTTTTAATACATGGTTTAGTTTAGATTTTAATAATATTAGTTTGCATTCCATGTATAGTTTTTGGACAAAGTTCTCATAGATCAGCCGATTCGGCAGGCTGTTCTTGTTTCTCGAGAGAAAATAAAACCAATGACAATAACTCTGTATTGTCATTTAATATCCCCTTTATTGTGAATGTTTAATGGCTGGCTTACCTTGCCTTGGTCATGCTTATTTTGAAAGTGTTCCTCCAAGTTTGACGTAGCATATGCAATCATGTCTCTCCCATGCCGTTGCTTGTAATTCCGAAGCCATCTTTTGTTGCATCAGCTTATTTAATGTATGGAGGAGTAATTACTTTCTCCATACTTGGAGATATCTCTACCAACAGTTGTATGATTGTATAATATATATAGTCTAGTGTACTAATTTGTTTTCCTAGTAATAGTGGCATCATATAGTCTACTAGCAGTTGTATGCATTTATTTTATACGCATGCAACATTCTCATCTAGTTTTCCTTCCATTTTTCATACGATGTTCATTTTAGTGGTTGATAGCAATTCACTCTTTTTTAATTTAGACTTTTATGTTGTTATGCAAATTTCATGTAACATATTACACATTTTTGTAAGTTATATTGTTAAATACTTTGTATTGTTAATTTTACACATTTGTTTTGAGACAAATCTGTATTGTTAATTTTACTCATAGACTTTTATATTGTTGGTCTGGATTACACAGATATTTGGGTGTTGGAGTTTTGGCTTGGATTCTTGAACTGCATACAAGTTATTATCTGTTCTTGAATCACTGTAAGAATCACTCTATCCATCTCTGTGATATATATATATATAGTTGTGGCTGGAATGTTTTTGCAGGCAAAATTATTGCTTAATGTGCAAGTTTGCACAAACGCTGCATTGCAATGGCCAGTTTGCAGGCAACATTATTGCTTAATGTGCCAGCTTGCACAAACGCTGCACTACAATGGCCAGTTTGCCTTAAACTAGAGTGCCAGTTTGCACTTTGCATATATTTGATTTTTGGTTTTATGCAATTTGATTTTTGTTTGCATGCAGTTTCGATTTTTTTTGGTATGCACTTTGCACAGATAAGTACATCTTTTATGCAGTTTGGATTTCTTGTATGCAGTTTGATGATAACATTGATAAGAACTGATAATTACATCTTGTATGCAGTTTGGATTTTCTGCATAGATTTGCAGTTTATATTTTTTTGAATGCAGTTTTATAATATCTTGTTGTCTGCAGTTTGTGGTTTGTTTACAAGTAAAACACAGGGAAAACTGTAGTTTGATTATTTTCTTTTGTATGCACTTTGCACAGATAACTACATCTTTTATGCAATTTGGATTTTTTTGGATAGATTTGCAGTTTGATTATAGTATGCAGTTTGGATTTTCTACATAGATTTGTAGTTTATATTTTTCTGAATGCAGTTTGATTATATCTTCTTGTCTGCAGTTTGTGGTTTGTTTACAAGTAAAACATAGGGAAAATAAATAAATAAAAAATGATAACTTATGAGTGATAAAAACAGACTATTGCTTCTTATAAAAACCTGATTTATTGTTCACAAAACTATTATCTTATATGATTTTTTTTAATGTTTAGATGTCAATTGAAGCTAAGCCTATTGAGGTTGGGGTTGGGGCTGTTGGGGGGACAAGTTCCCAAGCTGAACCTAGTAGTTCTAAACTTAAGGTTAAAACCAAGCGTATTGGTAAAAGAAGGGCTCATTATTGGAGTGACTTTAAGGAATTCCTTGAGAATGAGAACCCTAAAGCAGAGTGTAACTACTGCAAAAAACAGTATTATTGTCACCCCGTAATTAATGGGAACAACTCAATCAGAAATCATTGGCTTATATGTCCCCTTAATCCAAAGCACAAAGGTCCGTCTCAATCAACATTGAATATGCAATGTGTTGGGAAAGGCAAATCAACACTAACTAGTTGGCAATTTAATCAAGAAGACGTAAGGAAGGCCTTGTCTTATATGCTAACTGTTGATGAGCTTTCTTTTCGCGTTGTTGAGGGTGAGGGTTTCAAACGATTATTTCGGTTGCGTGTCTGATGTTCAGTGTATCGTCGAGACTCGAGATGGACCGTTGCACGAGATTGTTACAATCTTTTACACTAGTGAAAAGTTAAAGGCGTATTTTAAGGAGTCCAATCAAAGAGTTTGTCTTACCACGGACACATGGACTTCCATTCAAAAGATAAACTACATGTGTCTCACAGCACATTACACTAATGATGATTGGGTATTACAAAAAAGAATTATCAACTTTTGTCCAATTACTAGTCATAAAGGTGAGGCCATTGGGAGGGACGTTGAGTCATGTTTGATTGAGTAGGGGCATTGACAAGATTTTTACAATCACCATTGACAATGCTAAAAGATGTCCCGTTGAAGAGTAGCAACTCGCAAAACTGTGAAATTTCATGGTGTTTACTTGCAAATTAGCCCATTTAGTCCCTTGAGCCTAATCGGTGATGGCGTGGTAGCGGAGCGCTGCAGCCACTCGATATGGTTCGGGGTTGCCGGAATTATATTAATGGCGTGGTAGCGAAGGTGTCACGCCCCGCTCCCAGAATACGGCGAGCCGAGTACGTAACATCATCCCCAAGCTACGTGACATACGAATACTCCAGGACCCATATTCGCGATTGTCGCCCGTAAGGTTCTAGGATAGGTTTTCACAGGTCAAATCTTGCAAATAAAATCGATATTATTTCTAAATACTTACATTCTAAGCTACAATTAGGAAAATGAACTACTCTACCAGTACAACAATTGACCCAATATATAATATAAATGTATACCTGAATTGACGATAAAGAAAGTATTTGATTTCCAACATAATTGTCTTCAATCGTCACACCTCGTTCTTGTTCTCCAGCTTTTCTTCAATGTACAATAGCAGCTTCTTGGAAGTATGTCAACGAATCTAGTGAACAATACTAGGTCGTCAAACGACATGCAAGCCCTCAGTCAAGGACGAGAAAATAAAATAAATAAATTGAGTATCTCTGAGATGATCGGATTCTCGAAATTCCAAAGTAAAGAAAGTAAGAAATTAAATAAGAGGGATTATAACGTTAACTTAAAATATGACTTTGACTAGATCTTGTTCTAGTGAATTTCCTCAGTGTTCGTCTTACGACTAAATCCTAATAATTCATAAATAACGACTACCGTCACAATCATAACCTAAATTCACTACCACAATCATGGTCAAGTTTCCTATATGATGATGCAGTTTAGAGAACACATTTGGATCACGAGCATTCTCTATTTTCCCGACAATAATCCCATCTACCCGGGACCAGGTGGTGTCTGGATTGGGTACGGTGCCTTAGATCCGACCCCCCCCCCCACATCTTGTGGGAAACTTGTATGCATTAACTTTTTCAATTCCGATTTTATTCTCGAAATTTACTGGACTGTTCTCTGTTGGTGAGCTAGGCCTCACCCTCCGACATCGCAAGGCCTTACAGATGCGGGACTACTGATCAGTTTTTTCTGTTGTTATTATATTGCAGGGATTTCGATAGATGTGATCCAGTTGTTCTCTCCCACCCCATGATGCAACTACAAACACATACAATAGTCTATTGACTTCTAGGTCTAATATCCAGTTCCAACTTAATTACCATCTCGTATGTCAAAGACAATACGCCATATGGTAATCTCTTGTTGGCAGAAGATTATCCAACTTATTACCATCTCGTGTGTCGAAATAACACGCCATATGGTAGTAATTGTTAGCAATGAATCATTCAACTTATTTTACCATCTCGTGTGTCAAAGACAACACGCCATATGGTAATATCTTGTTGACTATGAAACTGGATATAAACTTAGACTATTCACTTAGGTTTTCATAATTCTAGAACTTTCTAAATTTGGCTAACTCTCGAAATTATTGAAAATTTCGACAGAACCTCCTTTGTATTTCGGACTCCAAAAATTTCTACAAGAGACAATAATAAATAATAATAATACCCCGGGTTCGCCGACCCCTTCGGTGGAGCAACTCTCAACACCGGAACCACGCATTTATAAAATCCCGGGTACGCCGACCCCTTCGGTGGAGCAACTCTCGGCACCGGAAATCACATACAGTTCATATATCTATAACAAGACTATAGAAAGGATAGGAGTATTTCATTTTTACCTTGGCCAATATATATATATATATGTATACCTTAATGTTAGCAATCCACGAACTTGCAATATTTACTACAAAATCCAACTAAACAAGGATGTTAGAGTACCATAATTTATAATAAATTCAAAAGTCAAGAATTTAACATAAACAATTTATTTATCTCCAAACACGAATTTATTCAAGTAACTTATTCGTAAGATATTGATCATTCTATAGTTTAGAACGAAAACTCCTAAACAGAATATTGGTTCTAGTTTGGTGTAGGTAGTGCTATAATAAATGAAAACCGAACCTTGCAACGCACACTCTACTTATTTGATGAATTATAAATCTTAAGCCAAAATTTACTAAAATATCCATTTGGATTGATGCACTTAAGCCTACCTATAGTATGGGTACTTAACCAATTTGTGTTGTATTTCCATTTTACAAAAAAAATTATCATAGAAAGCATTCTAAATCATGCCAATGCTGAATTTAAAAATAAATTGCCAAAATACTCCACTTTTGGACCGATACGCCTAAGAAGCTCTATACCATTGATATCTAACTTATTGTACTAAGTATTCCTTGTCCAAAGTTGACATACATGCTTTTCTATACCATACACATGCTGATTTTTTTTTTTAAGATAGGTCTCAATCATCCAAACATCCCATTTGACCGATACACCTTTGAAATTATTAATCTAAAGACGCACTTACTAAGATGCTAGGTTTTATTAATCTAAAACCTTCTAATGAAACCTTTTAGAGCTAATATTTTACTCAACTTAAATTAATTTAAACCTTTTGAACTGTAACAACCCAATTTCAGACCATTATGGTCAATTCCGAGTAGTCGAAAATTCTCCTAATAAATTCATTAGGTTTCCTTCCTTGGAATTTCTAGAACTTTACATTTCTAGAGTGATTTATTAAGTGAGGATTCTGAATTTTGGTTAGAGACCCATATTGGAAACCGAAACAACCTTACATACTATTTTCACGTATCCAACTCTATACCTTAAATCCATATAGGACACAAGTTCGGATATATATATATATATATATATATATATATATATATATATAATCTCCATGTTTCAAAATAAAGTGTAAATATGTCATATATTTATTTAAATCAATTCCCGTTTATAATCGTATTCTATACCACTTCACAATTCCTATGATATC
This sequence comes from Iris pallida, assembly GCA_029216955.1. Lineage (NCBI taxonomy): Eukaryota > Viridiplantae > Streptophyta > Magnoliopsida > Asparagales > Iridaceae > Iris > Iris pallida. Next base: position 4,141,763 of record JANAVB010039212.1, read on the forward strand.
GAATCGTGTAGGACATACTCGTATAAAATTATTTTACATATACATATATACTCAGCCATGAATGATAAATATTGCATATTTTGATTCAACTCAATACACCGACTTGACACAAAGGGGTATCATTGTGTCCAATCTATGTCCTGGTATCATGTCGGTGCATCCGAAATACTACCAATAATATATGTTTGTAGTTACTTTCGAATACAACCATTTCAACGTATATGAATTACGACCGATTCGCGTGTCCAGACTATCTTTCCTAATAGACCGTGTCCACGTGTCCATATCACTGCTAATACACGTGTCCGAGTCATATCTTCAAGACATATATATGTATTCCAGATTTGTACATATAAAGGAATTAAATCCAAACAAAACATGACAATAGGCAAAATGGAATCAAGTAAAAGAGATGGGAGAGGGCTTGCCTTGGGAATTTGGGATTTGAATTTGGGGAATAGGGTTTTGCTCCGTCTTCTCCAATTTCTCCCTCTTTACTCCTTCAATTTTTCTTTTTTAGAAGAAAAAGGGGGGTTAGGGTTTAGTTTGATGATGATGGTGAGGATGGAGATGAAGATGATGGTGGTGGTGGAGGTGACCGATGGAGGAGGGGGTGAGAGGGGAGGCCGGCGGCCGTAGGCGGAGCTGGCGGCCGTAGGCGGAGCCGGCGGTGCTGGCGGCCAGGGAGGCCGGCGGTTGGCCGGTGGTGGCGGGGGTCGGGCGCGTGTGCGAGTGAGAGGGAGAGACCGAGAGAGAGAGAGAGAGAGAGTGAGAGTGAGCCGAGAGGAGAGAGAGAGAGAGAGTGGGTCTGCGGGAGAGAGGGGTGAGGAGGAAGGCTGTGAGCCCTCTCTCCCCCTTTCTTATAAGAATTTTTTTTCTTTTTCTTTTTCTTTTTCTTTTTCTTTACCAATAAATTCATGCATGTAGACATGTGTCCCCAAGTAAAATTATAATTTTGTTCATGCTTCATGCATGAGGACATGTGTATAGATTAGATGTCATGGTTAATTTACAAATATTTACAAGGACTTATATATATATATTTTATTTTAGAAAAAGAAATAGGTTTAATTAAAAATAAGATAATGATAATAAAATTAATGATAAAGATATTTTTTTTCCTTAAAAAAAATTATTAACAAATACAATATAGAGAAATAAACAATAAAAGTAATATTTTATTAGGTGGCTATTACAGAAGGGCTGCAGCCACTCGATATTGCTAGGGGTTTTCGGAAGTATATTGGGACCACCCGTCCAGTGGTTGCAAAACCCTAAGGCCTGGTTTGGTTCACGGAAGGGAAATGAATTCCCTTGTACTTTCCATGGGAATGGGAAAGTAAAATTCATGTCACATTTCCTTTTCCTTGTTTGGTTAAACAAGGAAGCCACCTAGGAAAGGTCATTTGATCCTTTCCAGTGTTTGGTTTGTGCAGAAAAGGAAAGCAAAAATATATCAATGTTCCAATAATATCCTTACCTTTTAAAAGAAAAATAGCATTATGAAAATCCAAAGAGACCTATAATACGAGGAGTTAATGGTAAAATAAGCAACAGCACATGGTTAGTTTTGTCATAATTTTTTGTAATAAATGTTGGGAAAGGAGGAGGGAAAATCAATCTCATAGGTCATGAGTGGAACCATATTCCCTCCCATTTTTCCTCTTGTCAGGAAATTGATTCCCAAGTTTGTGGTTACCAAACAAAAGAAAGGAACGACTTTCCTTTCCTGGTTCCTTAAATCCGTGAACCAAACGAGGCTTAAGGGTCTGCTTGGGAATGATGTTTTCACCGACTTTGGGGTGTTTTTAAACCGACCTTTTATGAAAACCCATACTTGTTAATTATTTTGATCCACTGGATTTTGTTGGCTCAAAAACTACCCAAATTCGGTGTAATGTAAACACACAAAATCAGTGGATTTTGGTGGCTTTATTATTTTATTTCATTTATATCCTCGCCAAAAATATATAAATATAACTACTAATTTAACTAAACCCTTTTTTTCTGTGTTTCTCTCTCCTTTCCGCGACTGCTTTTTTCTTTCCAATTGAAGGAAATGCAGGAAAGGCTTTTTGAAACCGGGGTTACCTTCACATCCCTAAACCCATATTTTATCAAAAATAACTTTTATTTTTATATGGACAAATGTAATTTTATTATTATATAAAACTTTCGGAACCGCTGATTAATGAATTATCAAGCATGGATTGAACTGGTTTAAAAGTCGCTACCTAAAAACCACAAAAAACCAAACCCCTCATAACCGTTCATTTCTGCTACTCTAAAAATATCTCATAACCGCTACCCTATAATTGTCAAGCAGACCCTAAGCCTTAGGCCTTAGGGGGAAGGATTTTTAAATAAAAATTTGTCATTCCTATGTGACAACAATTTTTTTTCCGAAGTCAAAACAGCGTTGGAGATGCTCTTAAGATGCGGTCGGGGACGGAGTTTCGAAAAGGAAACTGGGTTTTTGGTGGACTTGGGGGACATGTAAAGTGCAAAAAATTCCTCCTTAGATCTGCAATTTTGCATTTAAAACCCCTAGTTTTAAAAAATTCTCACATTTTCATTTTGGCTTAGTTTACACCCCTGTCGTTAACATAGTATTTTCAGTGTTATTTCTTAGTAGTTTTGAAATAAAATAAAATAATAGTCACCCTTACCGATTGGTTTACATACAATTGATTGATTTTCTTCTTTTGCAACTTATTATTCTTTAAACTCTTGTTGATTTGTCTTTTTCGTTTAATTTTTTTTGTCGAATTGACTGGAAAAGAGACCCCAATGTCGGTATCAGTCAGTATCGGGTATCGGTCGGTATCGGATCGGGACATGCCAAACCGTATCGGTATCGGCCGACTTTAAACCATGGACGGTTGCGTCTCTCGAGAGGGGGAGCCTCGCAACTCAACAAAAGGAGAGTTAAGTTTAAGACTTTTTAGATTTAAGATTGGTCAACGGGTAGGATATAACCCAACCCACAAACATTTATTCACCTCTAATACTGATATTTTAATATATCGGAAGATATCTGCCGATATATTAATTTTACCGATATATCTACTAATTTGTCTCTAAAAGATATATACAATATATAGTCAATATATGTAGGTTTAGGCTTCAAACCAATATATCTTTCGATATGTTTGATATCTATAACAATGCCCAAAATCAACAACCACCACCACAACCATCTTACCGCTGGTATATTCCAACCCGATCGTGACCTCTCCGGCTATCTCCTGTTCCAATGAGCACACGTCCAACCTGCTTTGATTTGATTCATGTCGACCAGTTTTCTACCAAGCTTGCTACAACCCTACCTCCTCTTCTGCATTATTATCAGCCCCTGTTTTTCAAATTTGGTTTAATTAGTGTTAATTAGATGTTAATGACCTATTAGCTTTAAAATGATTTATTATAATTATTGGGAATTTTTCTAGAATTTTTAAATAATTTTAAATGAGTTTTAATTACTAAAAATATAAGTTTACAATTTTACAAAATGTTTAATTGAGTTTTGCAATTATTTAGATTGTTTAAATGCTGTTTGCAATTTCCTAAATGTTCTATACAAATTTAATTTGCATATAAACAGAGCGGGAGGGGATTTGCAAATTCGTTTTTGCATTATACAGTGGGAGCGACCTAACTGTAATTACCTAAAACCTAGGGGCCTTACTGCAAACCTACCCTACCCCCCCCCCCACGCGACTTTCTCTCTCCTTCCCACGTTCTCCCGACCAGCTGTCCCCGACGACCGACGACCACCGACTTTTACCCGCCTTTCCCGGCCGACCTAGCCACTAAAACCGACCTCCTCCTCCCTATAAATACCCCCAGACCAAACCCTAACCCTAGCACACCACCACGACCCCCCCCCAACAAACCTCAACTCCTTCTTCCCCGACGAGACCCCATCGAAACCCTAACTCCGACGACCCCTAGCACCACCTCCACAGCCACCCTCACTGCCATCGACCCCCACCGAAGGGTTCGTCGAAGCAAGGCGAGTGCAGCACCACCCCAGGGCCGCGACCATGACACCCCTAACCGCCGGAAGCCCCCTCGACTTCAAACCCCGATGCCGGACACGTACGTGTCAGCTCTCTTTCGTGTCGTCTGTGTCTCGTTTTAACATATGTAATTCGCCTGGACACGACGACTCTAGTGGTAAGTTTGGACACGTCAAACTCGTGTCGTGCGTGTCGTGAATGACCCAGACACGAGACTCGTGTATCTTCGTGTCCTTAACTGTCAGGACACGAAGATTGTGCTATCGGGTTTATAATCCGTTAACCTAAACCCTAATAAATAAACCCTAACCCATTCCCTAACAAATGACTCGGACTGACCCCCTGGCCAGCCCGAGCGCGCTAAACACCCCCTTGCTCCTGGCCGAGTTCAAGCCCCCTTTCTTGTTTTATTTTTTTTTGTTTTGTTTTGTTTTAGTTTTATTATTATATATATGTATATATGTATTTGTATATATATATATATATATATATATATATATATATATATATATATATATATATATATATATATATAGATATATATATTATATATACTGTTATATATATATATATATATATATATATATATACTGTATTTATGTATATATATATATATATATATATATATATATATATATATATATATATATATATATATATATATATATATATATATATATATACATAATACAGTATATATATAGTATATATATATATATAATATTAATTTATATTTAGTATTTTATATATATATGTATATTTATTTTATATATTATATATATATATATATATATTATATATATATATATATATATATATATATATATATATATATATATATATATATATATATAATAAATATACATATATATATATAAAATACTAAATATAAATTGTATATATATATTATATATATATATATATATATATATATATATATATTAATATATATATATATATATATATATATATATATATATATATATATATATATATTCCTATATAATTATGTATATATATAATTGTGTTTGTTGTATATATTTCCAAATACAAATTTTAGTGCTAAATATTATTATGTAAAATTTCACAAGTTATTTTATTATATAACTTTGTGACTTGTATATTTTACCACTTCAAAATATATTATTTATATTTAAATTCCTGTGTTTTATTAATTATGACCAATTGATGTCCAAACTTAGCATGGGTTTTTGGGTCCAATTGTGTCTAATACATTCAGAGTCTGTACAAGTCATATTGGACTTGATTCATGGCTCTGGGTCCTGTATCTGGACTTCGGTTCAATTTCGAATACATGGACAAAATAGTAAATAATTAATTAATTATTTTCCAGAAAGTGTTACTTGCTATTTTGAATTTTTATAAATATTTTTATTGCTGTAAAAATTCTGGAAAAATAGTATTCAAATACTATGTTAATTTAGCTAATTTAATATATATTTTCCAGTATTTAATTCACAGTTTTGCCACTGTTTAGGCATATGAAACCAGAACTCATTTTCTGTGTACTTTTGTAAACTGATTTTTGATATATATAGATACTGGAGTATAAATTCCAGAAAAATTAGTATAAATTTCTATAATTAACAAGGATCATTTTGGTATTTTATTTTATATAAAATTGGGCTTTTGTCCATCTCAAAAATTGTTAGAGCACAGTGTACAGTTTGATTTATTTATTGAATAGTTACGACTTGCAATATTTTGTGTTGTTTTTAGTTATAGTCGTATTGAACCTCACCCTACACTAGTATAAAGACCCTAGAAAGTTAGTTTGGGTATTATGTCACCCCATATTGGTCTCCTATGCTAAAGTCATCATTTGGCTAGGTGTCCAGTCAGAAAGTCGTATTGCACCACTAGTGTCTTAGTGTTTAACTTAGTGTAAAAACTAAGTTTATGTATTATTTCTACAGTGACGAGTCACCAGGCTTCTATAGCATTTCTATCACTACTTTGCTTTGCTAAAGGCAAGTACTTCTACAAACTTTACATACTGTTACAACAATGAACTGTGATTCCAACCATGTTAAATGCTGATCCTTGGAGTAGCAAGTCAAATCTTCACATGTTGTATTACTTTCAGTTCCTACCATGTTTAGAACAGTTTTATATCTCTCACATGATTAGAATCTGGGTTATGGGGAAACTGATAGTTGAGTACGTGATCATGCCCCCTTTATCGTACCGAGCAAAGTTTCATTCTACATGTTACTGCGTCGTAGACCTTTATCTCAAAGCTGTATTTATGCGTATGTACATCTATCGTCTTTACACTTGTACGAAAGTACATTTTATTTTGTGCCCCTACACATTGTACACCTATTGACGATCACGTACCTGCTACAGTTTTAAACATTACATATACATCTGCCTTCATGACATATGTATCATTGCCATGATAGATTATGATATAACATGATTCCTGTTCATTTCATGTTTCGTATATTTAGTTTGCTAGAATCAGTACTTGCTTCCGTCCTGACAGGATAACGTTGTAGGTATTCTTACTGAGGAGGAGTTGTTTTGTGATTCCTATTATGGAGTTGCGTCCGAGGATCAGGCTTTATCTTACGAGGATGTACCTGCGGGAAAACTCGTCTAGTTTGCGTAGTTGCTCGAGATATCCGAGAGTAGTCATATTGTTAGACTATGTATTTTGTGTCTGGACCTGTATCCAGCTTTATATTTTGGACTTGTACTTGGGACATACTTATATATGAGATGACTTTTGTGTTTGGGACCTTTCTGACTCTTCATTATTACATATAGATTTGTTAGCACATTTTAGTCTTGTCTTGTTATCTTTAGAACAGCTTACTACGCTTTATCTCAAGCGTAGGCTGGACATGACTCGGCCCGGCCCAAAAATTTGGGTAGCGGATCGTGACATATTTTTAGTGGTGGCCCATGCAGGTCAGTGACTAAATTGTTTGGTTACGTCATTGTACCAAGCATGCCTGCAATTAGAAACTTAAGGTAACTAGACAACATTAGGAATGACGCTTAGAACACCTAGAGGAATACTAGGACTGCAACATAGAAAATGCATCACATGCTCGCTATTACAATTAGATTTTCTTGTTTATGATTGTTTACTTTAAAGAGTCCTTATAGGTCCTTTTATTTATTTAGATGGTGCTCACCCGTTCATCCCAGTATGTCACACCTGAGAATGGCACACTTCCTACCCAGTCGGTTGACCAGTTGACTTATGTACCTCCACCTACTATACTCTCCCACTCCACAAATCCACCAACCCAGATGCCTCCACCACCTTCCACATCACAGTCCCAGCAGGACCCGATACTCCCACCACCACCTATTACTATACCTGCCCAGGCTTCCGTCACTCTCGACGGGAACCAACTGCTCACTCTGATCCAGGGCTTTCTAACGACCCATCAGGAGCAGACCACCCTACTCCGTCAGAGCATGGAGCATTCTGAGGAATGTACCGCAGTCCCACCACCTGTAGAGCCACGACAGAGAGCAGGGACAATCAAGGACTTTATAGGTCTGAACCCCAAGGAGTTCTTAGGGACTGAGGGCATCGTTGTAGCAGATGACTGGCTAGACTCGATAGAGAGGAAGCTCTTTGGAGCTAGGTTGCCGAGTGACCTCCAGGTCGAGGCAGCAGGATTTCTGCTGACAGACTTGGCAGGAGTTTGGTTTCGGAATGAGCCACTATTCGTGAGAGGAAAGGCCACTTGGGATCAGTTCAAAATCCAGTTCAAGAAAAAATTCTTCTCGACCACCGCTAGGGTAGCCATGGGGCTACGATTCCAGAACATCCAACAGGGGAACCATTCTGTTGACGAGTATGCAGCAGAGTTTAGTCGTTTGAGCCATTTCGCTCCTAGTCTAGTTGCAGACCCTGAGGAGATGACGCGTAGGTTTTGCCATGGTCTAGTTCCAGACATTGGCATTCTTATAGTGGCGAACGGTACGACTGACTATTACCAGAGCCTAGAGTTGGCCCGGAGCATAGAGGAGCGTCTTCAGTCTTACAAGAGGCCGGCTCCTATACACCTTGAGGGACCCTCCAAGCGTCAGGCTTTCCAGCAGAGAGCACCGACGCCGCACCAGCAGACATACCGTCCTCCCACACCACATCACCCAACCCCGCCAGTTAGAGCCCCGGGACCCCGACAGCAGAAGGGAGGTGTGTGTTCATTCTGTAGAAGGCCAGGGCATGACTTCACCATCTGCAGGAAGAGGTTGGGGCAGTGTTTAGTTTGTGGGTCTACCACCTATCAGCTTCTGGACTGCTCAGTAGCAAGGGTACTAGGTGCCGGACCACCGACTAGAGGACCGCCGCTTCCGACTCAGTAGCAGAGGTTTAGGCAAAATCTGCAGCAGCAGAAGGGACCTCAGGGGAAGACTTATAGTCTGGCTCTTGAGCCGGAGCCGGAGCAGGTTTCGAAGCTCGATTATTTGGCTGACGTCATCACAGGTCATGTTTATTTGCATACTTTTCTAGCTCTATGCTTGTTTGATTCCGGTGCATCTCATAGCTTCCTGTCATTAGAGTTTTTGCATAAACATCACTTAGTAGCTACACCTACCGAGGAGATGAGTAGAGTAATGACGGGAGGCGGACCAGTGCCTATTAGAGCTATCTATAGATGCTCTATTACTATTGCTGGGAGAGAGTTTAGGGAACGATTCTTTATGATGCCACTCCCCAGGTATGATATCATATTGGGGATGGACTGGCTTAACTATGCCCATGCAGCTATAGACTGTCATGAGGGTAGTATTCTGTTCAATCCCCCAGACACGACACCATTCAGTATCAGGAGGACATGGCCGGAGATCAGCCTAGAGCCGAACTGTTGTGCGACAGTTGGGGAGATAGCACAGCCACACCCTATCACTAGAGAGTTTATGGATATATTCCCAGAGGATCTTCCAGGACTTCCGCCTGACAGAGATGTGGAGTTCACTATAGATTTAGTACCGGGTTCATCACCAGTATCCCGGGCTTACTATAGAGTGAACCCCAAGGAGGCCGTAGAGATGAAGGAGCAGATTGATGACCTGTTGAAAAAGGGTTTCATTCGATCTAGTGCTTCTCCATGGGGAGCGCCAGTGCTCTTTGTGCCGAAGAAGGATGGTACAGTTCAGTTGTGCATTGACTACCGGGCGTTGAATACTATCACCATTAAGAACAAATATCCTTTGCCCAGGATAGATGATTTGTTCGACCAGTTGAGTGGGGCGAAGGTGTTTTCCAGGATAGATTTGAGATCCGGTTACCACCAGGTGAAAGTCAGGGCTGCAGACATCCAGAAGACGACGTTTAACACGAAGTACAGACAGTACGAGTTTTTGGTGATGCCATTTGGTCTTACAAATGCGCCAGCTGTCTTTATGAACTTGATGAATAAGACATTTCACCAGTATCTGGACAAGTTCGTCGTAGTATTTATCGATGACATCCTGATATACTCGAAGACGCCGGAGGAGCACGCAGAGCACTTGCGGATAGTTTTGGAGATTCTGAGGCAGGAGAGGTTATATGCCAAATTATCGAAGTATGAGTTCTTTTTAGACCGAGTGGAGTTTCTCGGTCATGTAGTCACTAGAGAGGGAATCTCGGTGGATCCCAGGAAGATTGCTGCCGTTGAGACATGGAAGGCTCCGACGTCAGTTTCAGAGATCAGGAGCTTTTTGGGTTTAGCAGGCTATTATAGGAAGTTCGTCCAGGGCTTTGCTAGGATAGCTGAACCCATGATGAAACTGACGCGGAAGGATGCAGAGTACATCTGGTCAGAGGACTGCCAGGCAGCATTTGAGGAGCTGAAGAGGAGGCTGACGACCGCTCCAGTTCTGATATTACCTTCAGGGTCTGGAGGTTTCACCATATACAGCGATACTTCGGAAAAGGGGCTAGGATGTGTCCTACAGCAGCATGGAAAAGTGATTGCTTATGCATCTAGGCAATTACGGACTCATGAGCAGAACTATCCTATCCACGACCTAGAGTTAGCTGCGGTGATCTTTGCACTCAAGTTATGGAAACATTACTTATACGGAGAGCGTGTGGAAATCTTTACTGACCATAAGAGCTTAAAGTATGTGTTCACGCAGAAAGAGCTGAACATGAGGCAGAGAGGATGGTTGGAGTTGATGAAGGACTTCGACATCGATTTATAGTATCACCCCGGGAAGGCAAATGTGGTGGCGGATGCGCTGCACAGGCATCCGATGGCATGGTATCTGATAATAGATTGGCATTTGCGAACAGATCTGGAGAAGCTCGGTATCGAGATAGTTCGGTCAGGATCAGTGATACAGATGATGGCGCTTGACATTCAGTCACGTTTGATGGAGCAGATCAGGGAGGCACAGTCTACAGATGAGAGCCTTCACAGACTTCGAGCCTAGGCTTTAGCTGGATTGCTGGATGACTTCACCGTAGCAGAGGATGGATCCTTGAGGCATGGCAGCCGGTTGTGCGTGCCGAAGGGAGAGCTAATAGAGGCAGTCTTGCAGGAGGCACACCGATCGAGATATTCTATTCACCCTGGTGCCAACAAGATGTACCGTGACTTACGGGAACATCTTTGGTGGCACGGGATAAAGAGGGATATATCACGTTTCATTTCGAGATACCTAGTTTGCCAGCAGGTCAAGACGGAGCGCCAGAGGCCAGCTGGTCTATTGCAGCCGTTACCCATTCCCGAGTGGAAGTGGGAACACATTACGATGGACTTCGTCTCTGTCATGACCCGCACCCAGTGTAAGGGCACGAGAAGTAACGAACGCCCTTCCTACGCCGCAGTGTCGACGGTAGAATATTGTCCTGAGTCACCATATCTAACACAATCTAAATAAGCTATGAATAGAGAGTAAAATAATACGTAACTCAATCACAATACTAAGATGGAATAGAAGAAGAATCCCAAGAATGTCACACATAAATAGTCTAGGTGTAAATTACCAGAATAAATCTCAAGTACAACTCATAAAGTCTCAAACAGAAAATACAAAATAAAGTACTAAGTCTCAGTTAGACTATGGGCAAGTCCTCAGCGACTGTGGGATCCTCCTGTGGGTCCACGTCGCCAGTATCATCTAAGCCAATGCCATAATAAGTAGGACAATACTCCTCATCATCACCTATAAAATTTTCAACATGCCCAGTCAGGACGGAACGAGCACATATCTCTCACAACAGTTCATATCAGGAATGGACATATAAAGCAAGCTATAGAAAACTATATATGAATCGCTGTAAAGAGAAATCAACAAGAGAGAAGATATAAGCTGAGATATAATATGATAAATAAAGAATGTAACCTTCTACGTGAATCAGAGCATGAATTGGTTATGTAAACAGCTTGGGTTGCACATGGATACAGCTATGGAATACACATGGATACCTACTGGGGATAATGATAACATAACCAACTACACTCCCTCTGCCCCCAACCAATACACAAGGATCAAAGTATGTTATATTATTGCACATGGATAACAACTACTGTATACATGGAACTCATATGGTCATGAGTGTACATGAATAACATATGAGTGCACATGGATAAATGTGAATACATGGAGTACATGATGACCATGATAAAGTACATAAACATGACATACTCGATGTACCCGAGGGGATAACATCGCATAAAAAGATCCAGAGGGTACTAATTCGTGTGAACATCGTGTCAGCATCAAGTATACTAGTCTATAACAAGAGTATATATCCAAAGAAGCATGAAAAGATCAGAGAATGTACTCGCCTGGCAACCCGAACTGCTGATGATGAAAAGTGACTGGACTGGATTAATAAGATCCTATTTAAAACAACCACATGTCATAATACAGTCTAAAATATTATTAAAAAAAACCTTCAATACAAATTTTACATGATTTGGGTCAATCTAGTCAAAGTCAACCTTGGGTCAACTTTGGTCAACCAGACTAGTCAAACTAGGTCAAAGTTTGGTCAACTAGACTATAAGTCAAAATTTTAGGTCAGTACTAGTCTTAGTGTTGATTTTGGGTGTTGGGTTGGTGTTATCTTAGGTTTCCAAGGGAGCAAAATCCTAACAACCAATGCAATTCACATAACACTACTTTAACTCACAATACCCTATGTCTAGTATCCATACTTAGACTAATATCTACTAAAACTCTAGGCTAGGATGTTTCTTAGTAAGTTTTTCTAGTTTAAACAAGGAACTCTCAAATTCTAAATCCTCACGACTCAACCCAATGCACCCTCACACTAGAACACATGCACTAGGCCAAAGCCTTGCTACTGTAGCTGCCTATTGTTGCAGCAACTGCTGAAATGCAGCATGCCATGCTGCTGCAATTTCAGGCCTCACTGCTACTGCTACAGCAGTTAGCCTACACCCAATCCTTCATCACAAAACACACATACATATATATACATCTTAATACCAATTTCTACTTTAACTTCAACAAACAATTTAACTACCAACTAAACTAAACTTGGCATTACTAATCCTAACTATCAATCAACTAAACTTGGTATTAACCAATTCCTAACTAACAACCAACTAGACTTAGCATTAACTAAAATCAATTCTGAATCAAAGATCAACCTACCCATCCAATATCTGTTATAGGAAATTACCTATCTCTTGATACCTATCTTGATACATACCCGAATACCCTATGCCAAAACCAAAACTCGAACACAACCCTCTCTCTATGCAAACTAGCAAGTATCTCCTAGATAGGGTTATATAGGATTTGCAGGTTGATTTTACACAGAAATCACATCGAAATCTGATGGGAACAGATCAAACAGAAACTGAAACAGGGAGATTGAAACTCGAATACCCGATACTCAAACCAATTCCTAACATGACCTAAAAACATTCAAAAATCTAATGATAATCGAAACCAATGGTTGGTAACGTGTCACGTGTATGAACATGAGATTCAGGTGCAGTTGTGTCCAAGGAATAGGACACGAAGTGTCCAGGATACACGAGTATCAAAACTGGAACCCAGTCCTCGTGCACGCGTGTCATGCGACCTAGGGCTCGACATAGAACAAACTATGACACGTGGTCGCTCCTACATATAGCCCACATGTAGGGCTACTAGCCCACGTGTCTGCACTGGCCACACGATGCGTGTCCGAGTCGCATGACACGCGTATCCGGTGCCAAAACTGGGCGCGCGCGCGACAGTGCCAAACCCGTGCCGTATCGATTTCTCGCTCGACTCTCCACGAAACCTAACCAAATTTGTTGGGCATCACGACAGACCTTGCCCCTATCCACAACCCAAAAATCACGCGTCGAGTCGCCGTGTCCAGCGAGAACGGACACAGCAGCAGCAGGGCATCGAGACGCAGTCTCGTACTGCGTGTCCAACCCGAATTTAGGACACGATATGACACAGAAACCCTACATAAAATATATATACAATCTACATCTAAAGGCCTACAGGATCATGTAAAAAGATTCGAATAAAACTAACTCTCAATTCTTAGGATAATTCTATCGAACACATTAAACCCTAATCCGATACGTGTCTGACACGCTTATCAAACAGACACAAAATTTTACCAAACTACATGGGTGGGTCAAGGGTACCTAGATTCATGCTACCATGAAGAAAAATCAGGAAAAACTATAGTGTTTAGGTGTTTACCTATTGAGAGTTGAAATATCAATAAAACTGACTCCTCGAACAATGAGACGACCAGTTTCCACTGAGCAAACGCCTCCAACTCCTTGCTAGAAATGCTCCAACAAGTTCTCCTCCTTTCCATGATCACAATGCACTTCGTTTGAGGTGAAACGGAGGTCGGATGAGAAAGTTAGGGTTTTGGAGAGCTGGAAACTAGGGTTTTGTAAAAGGGGTGTCAAAACCAATATAAATGTTTATATAGGGAGGGGGGTTTCCTATTTAGCCAGCCATGCTAGTCCTTCTAGGGTTAGGGTTGGTTCATGGGCCCCTCTTTTCTATCTAAGTTGAGTTTAAGCCCACTAACAGAAAGGCTTAAAAGGCCAATTAATTAAATAGCCTAAAAATGGTCAAATGGCCTTCTAAATTAAACCAAAGCCTAAAATAAATTCTAAGTAGCTAATTGATCCTCATATGTCATGGTTAGCCTCTAATATGGATTTTCTAAGGTTAAACCAAATGCTAAATCAAACCCAAGTCAATAGTATCTAGAAAATCACAAAATGACTAAAATGACTAAAATACCCTTATTTCAAAAAGTGGGTGCTACAGTCTCAGGGCTTCCTCGTTCCCAAGGAGGGAAGGATGCCATTTGGGCCATCGTGGACAGGCTGACGAAGTGTGCGCACTTCATACCCTTCAAGGTGGGGCTCTCCACCGAGAAGTTGGCGGAGCTATACATGCAGCAGATAGTTCGCTTGCACGGAGTACCAGTGAGCATCATATCGGACCGAGATAGCAGATTCACGTCCCACTACTGGAGGAGCTTGCAGGAAGAGTTGGGCAGTCGGCTCAAGTTCAGTACAGCGTACCACCCGCAGACAGATGGGCAGTCCGAGAGGGCTATACAGACGTTAGAGGACATGCTGAGGACCTGTGTGCTGGACTTTGGCGGATCATGGGAGAGCCATCTGTACTTGGTAGAGTTTTTATACAACAACAGCTACCAAGCCAGCATCGGTATGTCTCCTTTTGAGGCACTATATGGACGACGATGCCGTACACCGCTCTTTTGGGACGATGTTGGGGACATAGTTATGCTTGGGCCAGAGATGATCACGGATGCAGTAGAGAAGGTCGGGATGATCAGAGACAGGCTCAGAGTCGCTCAGGACAGGCAGAAACACTGGGCCGATGCTAGTCGCAGACCGATGGAGTTCGTCGACGGAGATATGATGCTGGTGAAGATATCACCTACTAGAGGGACGATCCGGTTTGGACGAGGAGGCAAGTTGAGCCCCAGATACATCAGGCCCTTCGAGATACTTGGCAGGATCGGAGAGGTAGCTTACAGGGTTGCACTTCCACCCAATCTAGCAGAAGTTCACGATGTCTTTCATGTGTCTCAGCTGAGGAGATATGTATCGGACCCCAGCCATGTGCTAGATCATTCAGAGTTGGAGATCGGATCGAGCCTTGCAGTTACTGAGCAGCCAGTGGAGATATTGGATAGGAGGGAGAAGAGGCTGAGGAATAAAGTTATACCCTTAGTACGAGTAGCTTGGAGCCGTCACCCTCCAAGTGAATCTACTTGGGAGAGGGAGTCGGACATGAGGAAGAGATATCCTTACTTGTTCGACCCAACAGCTGCGAGGGAACCACCCGTTCCCGCTTGATACCTTAAAGGTTAGTCTTAATAATAGCCTTAGTCATTCTTTGCATTGCTTGTTATATTAGAATGATTGTAGAGTTTTCTATCCTTGTGAATTTCGAGGACAAAATTTTTCAAAAAAGGAAGACTTGTCTGCCTCTGTTTTTCAAATTTGGTTTAATTAGTGTTAATTAGATGTTAATGACCTATTTAGCTTTAAAATGATTTATTATAATTATTGGGAATTTTTCTAGAATTTTTAAATAATTTTAAATGAGTTTTAATTACTAAAATATAAGTTTGCAATTTTATAAAATGTTTTAATTGAGTTTTGCAATTATTTAGATTGTTTAAATGCTGTTTGCAATTTCCCAAATGTTCTATGCAAATTTAATTTGCATATAAACAGAGCGGGAGGGGATTTGCAAATTCGTTTTTGCATTATACAGTAGAAGGGACCTAACTGTAATTACCTAATACCTAGGGGCCTTACTGCAAACCTACCCTATCCTCCCCCCCCCCACGTGACTTTCTCTCTCCTCCCCACGTTCTCCCGACCAGCTGTCCCCGGCGACCGACGACCACCGACTTTTTCCCGCCTTTCCCGGCCGACCTAGCCACTAAAACCGACATCCTCCTCCCTATAAATACCCTCCAGACCAAACCCTAACCCTAGCACACCACCACGCCCCCCCCCCACAGTAAGCCTCCACTCCTTCCCCGACGAGACCCCACCGAAACCCTAACTCCGATGACCCCTAGCACCACCTCCACAGCCACCCTCACTGCCATCGACCACCACCGAAGGGTTCGTCGAAGTAAGGCGAGTGCAGCGCCACCCCAGCGTCGCGACCACGACGCCCCTAGCCGCCGGAAGCCCCCTCGACTTCAAACCCCGACGCCGGACACGTACGTGTCAGCTCTCTTTCGTGTCGTCTGTGTCTCGTTTTAACATATGTAATTCGCCTGGACACGACGACTCTAGTGGTAAGTTTAGACACGGCAAACTCGTGTCGTGCGTGTCGTGAATGACCCAGACACGAGACTCGTGTATCTTCATGTCCTTAACTGTTAGGACACGAAGATTGTGCTATCGGGTTTATTATCCGTTAACCTAAACCCTAATAAATAAAACCCTAACCCATTCCCTAACAAATGACTCGGGCTGACCCCCTGGCCAGCCCGAGCGCGCTAAATACCCCCTTGCTCCTGGCCGAGTTCGAGCCCCCTTTCATGTTTTATTTTGATTTATTTTGTTTTATTTTAGTTTTATTATTATATATATGTATATATGTATTTATATGTATATGTATTTGTATATATATATATTATTATATATACTGTTATATATATATATGTATGTATGTATGTATATATATATATATATATATATATATATATATATATATATATATATATATATATATATATACTGTATTTATGTATATATATAATTTATATTTAGTATTATATATATATATATGTATATTTATTATATATATATCCATTATATATATATATATATATATATATATATATATATATATATATATATATATATAAATTCCTATATATTTATGTATATATATAATTGTGTTTGCATGTATAATATAATATTTATGTGTGAAATTCATAACGTGAAATATTATCCAGAAGTGGAAGTGACATATCATTTGTACTCGAGGGGTTTCACGCCTAATTACTATCAGTGGACCGCACACGAAGAACTTGTGTCTTTAGCATCAGAGCCGGAGCCTTAAGTTAAGCCGTATATGCATGCGGGACCTAATTTTGATCGATGGGTCTGGGACCCGCCTGGAGGTTCTACGGGGACTGGATAGTTCTAGTTCTGGAGCTGCTATAATCTCGTTAGGCGTACTTTCCCTCTGAGTACTGACTATGAGTTTGTATGGTGTAAGGGACTTGCAAAGAAGATGCAATTGTGTGTTTACCGGCTTCTTTTTGGTCGTCTTCTGATGAGGGATCGAATTAGTGCTTTTGGGGTTCAGGTCCCTGACCCTAAGTGTGTGCTATGCAGTGTGGAGAACGAATTTATAAGGCATATTTTCTTTGAGTGTGACCTGTCATGGAAGATCTGGTCTGAGTAAAGCAGGGTGTTGGATGGATGTGATTCCGGAAAGGGGGTTGGAGACATCATCACTGTGCTCCGAGATAGCAGAGGAAGAGGACAGGACTGGTTCCAAACCGCCAGAGTTCGACTGGCTGCCGCTGTGTGGCATGTATGGAGGGAACGAAACCGTCGTATCTTTGAGGGGTTAATCACCCCTCTTGTAGGCATCCTCCATAACACTAAATTTGATATACATGCTATGGAGAACTGAAGGGTGGGAGTCCCACCATGATTGTTTGTTGTACGATTATTTTGTTGCATTTAAAAAGCGAGATTGAAAAGAAAGTATGTATGTTCTGTAACTGGCCATCTACGCTCTCGTGACTCTCTTGCAATGGTAATCTAGCTCTAGAAGAGAGAAATCTAAGTACAGTTGTTACTAAACCTTCCACGATACTAATCCAAAATGGTATATAATAATCCAACACGGTCGATACCTATCGGATATGACCGATACCAAATCCATAAGGCCAATATGAATCCTAGCTATACGGCCGATACATATCGGATAGGACGATACCAATTCGCTAAGACCAATACCAACCGATACGGCCCATACCAAAACGATGGATCGTTACTTCGTTGTTCGTACATGGATGTACTAGCGGATCAACCTCCTGTACCGTAGGTACTTATAAGTATTGACCGTATCGGATTTCCCCTGTTCAAGAATTTGACTTTTGGACAGGCGTTTTCTAGGCATATCTTTTATTCCAAACTCGTTCGTGATGTTTGTTTCAGCATCCGGAGCTTCTTGTGGATTTTGACTTTCGTGTTGACGATTCTGATTGTTGGATTTTGCCGCTTCTCGTACCACCCGCAGGCAAGATACCTTGCCTTATTTACTGTTTATAATTAGATGCATCTTTATTTATTATTTACTGCATATTTATTATCTGTTTTCAGTTGGATCCATTACTTGCTATTTTTAGTTCACTTTATTTTGCTTTCAGTTATTTTTCCTTCTTGCCTTTTTGTATGCATATGGACCTAGTCTTAGCGAACTGCCAAAAAAATTCACCAAGGATTGACAAAGGAGCGTTAGAGACCTCTTAGTGAGATTTATAGCACTAGTGTTGTCACAAAAGATTGGAATGTGCATAAAAGATAAGTGGTAGTCTTCAAGGGTTTGCTTCATCCACAGAATTTGTGCACAACAACGCCCAGCTGCGATGTATTCAGCTTCTGTTGTGGATAGTGAGACAGAATTCTGATTCTTGCTAAACCAAGAGACTAGAGTCTTTCCTAATAAATGACACGTGCCGCTCGTAGTCCGTACCAGGTTGTGGCAGCTTTTGAAGCGGAAAGCTCATGTACCTCTATCAGCATCCGGCAGGTCCCATCTCCAGGAATCAACAGACTGGTGAGGATCAATAGCGACCTGGCGGATCTCGTCTCCTAACTGTGATGTGTACTGGTAGTCCTCTGGTCTCCAAGTCCCATCTCTGAGGATAAGCTCGTATTTCAGCCCTCTACCTGTCTCTCTGCCCATATGCTCACCTAAGGACTCCAGCAGTGATCTATTGCTAATCCAAGGGTCAAGCCAAAGATCAGTTTAAATATAAATAATATATTTTGAAGTGGTAAAATATACAAGTCACAAAGTTATATAATAAAATAACTTGTGAAATTTTACATAATAATATTTAGCACTAAAATTTGTATTTGGAAATATATACAACAAACACAATTATATATATACATAAATATATAGGAATTTATATATATATATATATATAAAATATATATATATATATATATATATATATATATATATATATATATATATTCCTATATATATATATATATATATATATATTTTTTTTTCCTATATATATATATATATATATATATATATATATATATATATATATATATATAAATATAAATTCCTATATATTTATGTATATATATAATTGTGTTTGTTGTATATATTTCCAAATACAAATTTTAGTGCTAAATATTATTATGTAAAATTTCACAAGTTATTTTATTATATAACTTTGTGACTTGTATATTTTACCACTTCAAAATATATTATTTATATTTAAATTCCTGTGTTTTATTAATTATGACCAATTGATGTCCAAACTTAGCATGGGTTTTTGGGTCCAATTGTGTCTAATACATTCAGAGTCTGTACAAGTCATATTGGACTTGATTCATGGCTCTGGGTTCTGTATCTGGACTTCGGTTCAATTTCGAATACATGGACAAAATAGTAAATAATTAATTAATTATTTTCCAGAAAGTGTTACTTACTATTTTTGAATTTTTATAAATATTTTTATTGCTGTAAATTTTTGGAAAAATAGTATTCAAATACTATGTTAATTTAGCTAATTTAATATATATTTTCCAGTATTTAATTCATAGTTTTGCCACTGTTTAGGCATATGAAACCAGAACTCATTTTCTGTGTACTTTTGTAAACTGATTTTTGATATATATAGATACTGGAGTATAAATTCCAAAAAAATTAGTATAAATTTCTATAATTAACAAGGATCATTTTGGTATTTTATTTTATATAAAATTGGGCTTTTGTCCATCTCAAAAATTGTTAGAGCACAGTGTACAGTTTGATTTATTTATTAAATAGTTACGACTTGCAATATTTTGTGTTGTTTTTAGTTATAGTCGTATTGAACCTCACCCTACATTAGTATAAAGACCCTAAAAAGTTAGTTTGGGTATTATGTCACCCCACATTGGTCTCCTATGCTAAAGTCATCATTTGGCTAGGTGTCCAGTCAGAAAGTCGTATTGCACCACTAGTGTCTTAGTGTTTAACTTAGTGTAAAAACTAAGTTTATGTATTATTTCTATAGTGACGAGTCACCAGGCTTCTATAGCATTTCTATCACTACTTTGCTTTGCTAAAGGCAAGTACTTCTACAAACTTTACATACTGTTACAACAATGAACTGTGATTCCAACCATGTTAAATACTGATCCTTGGAGTAGCAAGTCAAATCTTCACATGTTGTATTACTTTCAGTTCCTACCATGTTTAGAACAGTTTTATATCTCTCATATGATTAGAATCTGGGTTATGGGGAAACTGATAGTTGAGTACGTGATCATGCCCCTTTTATCGTACCGAGCAAAGTTTCATTCTACATGTTACTGCGCCGTAGACCTTTATCTCAAAGCTGTATTTGTGCGTATGTACATCTATCGTCTTTACACTTGTACGAAAGTACATTTTATTTTGTGCCCCTACACATTGTACACCTATTGACGATCACGTACCTGCTACAGTTTTAAACATTACATATACATCTGCCTTCATGACATATGTATCATTGCCATGATCGATTATGATATAACATGATTCCTGTTCATTTCATGTTTCGTATATTTAGTTTGCTAGAATCAGTACTTGCTTCCGTCCTGACAGGATAACGTTGTAGGTATTCTTACTGAGGAGGAGTTGTTTTGTGATTCCTATTATGGAGTTGCGTCCGAGGATCAGGCTTTATCTTACGAGGATGTACCTGCGAGAAAACTCGTCTAGTTTGCGTAGTTACTCGAGATATCCGAGAGTAGTCATATTGTTAGACTATGTATTTTGTGTCTGGACCTGTATCCAGCTTTATATTTTGGACTTGTACTTGGGACATACTTATATATGAGATGACTTTTGTGTTTGGGACCTTTCTGACTCTTCATTATTACATATAGATTTGTTAGCACATTTTAGTCTTGTCTTGTTATCTTTAGAACAGCTTACTACGCTTTATCTCAAGCGTAGGCTGGACTTGACTCGGCCCGGCCCAACAATTTGGGTAGCGGATCGTGACAATTATCCCCAACCACAAGAATCAAGCTCTGCTACTCGTCCTATCTCAATACCAAACCCGTTCCCTTATGAGTCTATGACCATCATCTCGACCTCCCTATAACCAAATATAACCTCGATCCTATCCTAGCAACACCAGTCCTTGTTGTTTCACCATCCCTCCTCACCTCTTTATCTACTCTATCATGTCGACTCCCTTGATCTAATGCATCTTGCTGACTGATATTTTTTGATCCTTGACTTCCACCTAGCTATAGATCCCTTCCTGATCAGCTCACTTCCACCTCGATCTGACCTCATGCTACCACCTCATGACCCGGCTCCAGTAACAACATGATATGCTTTGCCCCTATTGCTCCCCTAGTTACCCCTTTCAGAATCCGCTCTATTTTTCCCGTAGTTTCCCCTTTGATAATCCTAGAAGTAGTTAACCTTTCAATTAACATCAAAAAGATAGTTAGAGTAGACTATCCATACCAATTCCAAAACCCTAGATGCCAACATCCCTTGATGAAACCCTAACCCCAAAAATCCTAGCAAAATAAGGACTACCCTCGACCACTCCCAACTCTGGTGTCTACCCTTGTAACCCTTTTGCAAACCTTGTCCCCAAATTTTCTACATGCTTATCATTTCCCAAAAACTTATGGTTGTACGTCCTCGTGTAGTCGTGTGACGACCTCTCTTATTATCTACTCTGGCTACTACTGATGTTACTCTTTTGGATCTTATGTTGACCCCGTTCTTCTGGATCATGTGTCGACCCCATTGGATGCTTATGGTTCTTCTATGTTCAATTCTAGTAGTCCTTTCCCCCTCCACTTTCTGTAACAAACTAGACATGTTTCATATACTCAAGCTTTAGTGGACTGTGAAGAGACAGTGAGTTTATTTAATCTACTTTAGTCTCACATCGGGTAGAGTTGTATGATGAAGGATGAAGGTTTTTCTCCTATATATATGCACTAAACCATCAATGAAATATTGCAATTTAGTTTTATACACCTAGTAACTGTTGACACAGTATTCCAAGTTCATAATCAGGATTGTAGAATTATGTTCTATGTACTAAAGTTTTTTGTCAGTTTTTAATTTTGTTTCATCTTCCATAATGTGTGTGTAATTTTCCAAACTTTTCAACCTCATGAAATTGTTTCCGAATGCTGAACTTGTGACTATGTTTACATCCCTACAGCTAGCCCTTAAAAGTCAAAATTCTCTCCATGACAGAATCAGGGTGTAGCACGAATCTCGAGGAGGAAAGGCTGAAGTCTTTCCTTCTCCAACTTCACAGTGAATCTGATATCCTCAACCGGCTCGTATACAAGAACAAAAATCAGCATCGCCGCTGCCCGTACTTCCAAGCTCTTCTAAAGGTTTTCCTTTTGCTTTTTTTGAACTTTTGTTTTTCATTCATTGGTATACTGTACTGTATATGTCTTAATATGTAGGTTCAAAGAGATTTAAGGCTACTGCAATCAGCAGGGTTGGAGGACATCCTCAGTGTTTTGTTTGCAATCATTGATGGAAAGCAACCTGCTCAAAAGGCTTATGTTTCTAAGCAGCAAGTTTTTGACCTTTTTTTCTTTTGTTTTTAAATTTACTTTTAATTTATGTATTCAGTTTCAACGTTCAAGATTATGGGGTATTTGGGTCAAATCCAAACCTTTGGTAGTTATTAATGTTAGGAGCATGGTTTAAAGTATCGGCCGATACCGATACCGGCCGATACCGATACCGGCCGATACCGATACGGTTTGGGTGTCTTTTTTTCTGCCAGTTCGACAAAGAAAATTAAATGAAAAAGACAAATCAACGAGGGTTTAAAGCATAATAAGGTTGTAAAAGCATGTAAAAGAAGAAACTCAATTTATTGTATGTAAATCAATTAAGAGTGACTACTATTTAATTTAATTTTAAAACTATTAAGAAATAACACTAAAAATACTTAAATTTATGCCTAAATGTATAAAATATATGTTTTTAAATGTATATAATTTATTAGTAATTATTTGTTTTTCGATACCAAAAAATTCGATACCGCCGATACTACTGATA
Organism: Iris pallida; assembly: GCA_029216955.1. Lineage (NCBI taxonomy): Eukaryota > Viridiplantae > Streptophyta > Magnoliopsida > Asparagales > Iridaceae > Iris > Iris pallida. Next base: position 4,165,075 of record JANAVB010039212.1, read on the forward strand.
TCGCCGATACCAATACTCATAGGAATAGTCCGATACCGATTTCGATACCGATATTGTGAACCTTGGTTAGGAGTTTAGGGTTGGACTCTTAAACTGGGGGATTTTTTAAACTATTTTCATTGCTCGATTAAAAGATTGGTTGCAGTTATGCTATGGTATATCAACTGCTTTTATTTAGTGACTTTTGATACAGATTTCTCTCTGTAGACTTACAATTGGATATGGTTTGTAAGGTTGATTATATATAATTGGACGTGATATCCGAGACATGCATTATGTAATGCTCATATTACTTTGTGCTTAAACTTTGTCACATTTGGGTTCAATATGTTGCACGTGCATGGATACAACAGGACATGATGAGGACACGACAAATATGGATACGGTGCATATTTTGCTGTGTCCTACTGTTTTGTCCGGTTTGCGTCAGATTGATACAAGTCTGACATGACATGGCCCACATTTTTAGAGTGTCCATGATTCCTTGCTTCTACCTGATTGAAATAGCTATGCTGTTATCTTGGGACTAATGGTGGTTGTCTCTGTCTAAGATGATGATTCATTTCCATACACAGGATATGGTTTGTCTTAGTCTCTTGAATGCATGAAAGTGTTAATGTATCCAAGTTGGCATAGACACGGACATACATTCAGATACAGATTCAGAATTCGACATCTTCCGAAAAATTTAGGATATGGGTAGTGCATGGATATTGTAATATATGGACATGAATATATCGTCCTCTGGAGGGAGGAATATCCTTGCAACTCATTTCCATACCTACATAATATATCATCCTCTGGAGGGAGGAATATCCTTGCAACTCAGTATGTACAAGTCAAAACCCGATACAAGCTTGGCTTCAGTTATCATTGAGATAATGAGATGTCAACATGAGATCCAATGGCTTTATCAAAGTGAATACCCTAATGCATGAAATTTGTGTAATTGTAAATCAGAGTCACAAGTATCTGAATTAGTTAGTGGTGAAGTAATGGCTGCATGTTGGGGTGTGATCAGTTGTTCCAATTGTTCAACACTAATATATTACTCTGTTAGTTGATAGGTCGATGAAGAGAACATAATTAACTCTAAAGCATGTTGAATTGAATATAATTTTGTTTTACTTGTGTACTATATTTTTAGTCAGTGCCTAATCTGGATCGCATGAAGGATTATACAAATTGATGAAATAGTATGAAGCATGCTTGAACCATGAGGTTAAGTTTAAGAATCAATGTCGAAGCCTAGCACCTGGTGCAGCGTTTTTCAGTGACCAAATGCAAAGTCATGACAATGTCAAATTGTCAATAATTTCAATCAAGCAGATCAAATTTGTTGAACTTCGGTAAATCTTTTGGCCAGGTTATTCTGTGAGATTTGTATTGGGGATGGATGTATTCTGATCTTAAAGTAATTGATTGAGTATTCAAACTAATAGTTCATAGATCCGATTCTATGTTGAGAAAACTTGGAAGGGTATGATTTTCTCAAGCCGAAAGTTAGTGGGTCTATACATACATGGGACCCTGGAGGACTTTTTCTAGATAAAGTTTCAGCTTTTTCCTTATTAGACCCCTCTCTCCAAGTTAGGGATCCAGTATTATTATTTACATTGAAGGAAGGTCCTTAACTTTTCTTAGTAGTAATTTTTCCCATTTTGCAGGCAGTAAGTTATGGAGGTTTCATAACCCTAGGATTGTTCTGATGCATCATATAACTGTTTTATGTGTAACATGGCTTCTTCTTCTTCTTTTTTTTAATTTGCCTGCTACTTGGAAAAAAATATGCCATTATTTCGTTTCTTGCACTCCTTTATTTACTATTATTACCATATCAAAGTAATTCTTTTTCTCAATATATATAACTTGCCCTTGAAATTATGTTTTCAATTCTATGCCACTACGCAATAACTTTAAAGTTGCAGTGAGGGTTATTTTTTTTTTATATTATTCTAAGTTCTTGACAGAGCAGACGATGGTGTTAACTCTTTTCTTTAATCCCATTAAAGTGCGTACATGAGAATTCGAACTTGGGTTGCTATGTTGGTATGTTAAAGTCCTGCCACTACACCAAACTCTAGTGTTATAGTGAAGGTTACATTTTTACTATTCTAACATTCTCACAACTCACCGTTAACAATATATCTAACATTACTCTTGTTATATAGTTAGTTCATTCTGGAGTTTGTTGTTTATGTAGAAGCTGATTTGTGTCCAGTTGTTTACCAAAAGTATATTTCAGTCTTAGTATTAAGTTTATCTTAGTGCCGTTTTCATGTTAGTTCAATGCTAATATCATTGCTCTTGATAGTCCAGTGTACTTTCCCGTGTAGCTTAATGTTAATGATTGTTATTATTGCAGACAAAAGAAAAAGAATCATAGCAGAAGGCATAACTATCAAGAGCGACTCTTGGGCGCACATTTGCTCTCACAGGTGCAGTTGTTGTTCCTTTATTCTTGTAGTTTTATAAAGCCTTGCTTTAACAAATGGTCGTTGCATTATTACATGCTGCAACTGATGTTCACAAAAGCAAATGTTATTCACATTCAGCATCATTTGTCAAAGGGAAAGTAGGGAGAGTTGGTTATAGGAGGTATAATTAGGTTCTTTTATGAAATGAAAAGTTGTATATAATGCTATTTATGACGGGTGGCTGGGATCGGCTGAGGAGATAAGAAGGAAAAGGAGTAGAGGATGGCTGCACACAAGCCTTAGTTTTTCACATCCAAAATTCAATTGCATCACCCAGTAGGGAGAAGAGAGAGCTCTTGAAATTTTATACATCAACTAGCGTGCCTAAAAAGAGAGGTTTTGCAGATAGCCTCCAATGGATACATACATGAAAACAGTACTAAGATAACCTTAATACTAAGACTAGCGTGCCTAAAGTTCATAATTGGTTTCCTTTATAATCTCTTTTCTACTAAAAGAAACCTCCTACAAAGAAAACCAACAAAGCAGGAAACATACCAAATTTTATTTATCAGTTCATCATGCCTATACCACTAAATGTTAAATCTCTAACTCACTATTTTTTATTTTGGTTGCATGGTGTTTCTCCCTTTTCAAGTTTTAGGCTATTTTAATATATGTTCATAAGTTGCTCTCTTCTTGGTTTTATATATTTATTCTATACTTGAAACAGTAGAAAGCGGTCTTCAAAACTTGTTTGTCTAAATTTATAATTTCTTGTTTTCTCTTAATGAATACTAGAAAACTTTTCGTTAAGACTAAACCAGGAAAGTACCAACCATGACTAACCTAGCTGATACTCGCCTGTTTTCTTTTTTAAACTATTAAACCATAGAAACTAGTACATCTTCAAGTTCCAACTAGAAGTCTCAAAAGTACCCAAATAACAAACTACATGTTACAAAACAAAAGGCCTCCACAACTATTAGTCCTACCTTTTTCTTTTTCTTTTTTTAAGGAAAAAAAAGACTATAAACCAAAATAGAGCCTTCTCACACTATATAACAAAAGCCTCCACAACTACTAGACCTCTCTCTCTCTCTGTTTTTAAATGTAGCCTTCAGACACTTTACTGCTGCTGAAGAGGTTGCTTCCTTCCTCCCAGTTTGGCAATGCATCACTGAACATTGTGAATCCTTTCTCCTTCAGAACTATCCCCATCTGATATCTTTTGAATACTAGGCAGCTGCACATTGACTTTCTTTTTATCTGATGATAAACTCAACCAAAAATTAGCTAGAGATGATATTAAATAAAACATACTTGGGGGAAGTGAGTTTATTATCAAATATTCTACTGTTTCTCTCTTTGCAAATTGACCTACCAATTCAGCCATGAAGCTAATCGCTTATCCTTTGAAATAAAATCCATCCTCCATGAAGACCACCACTACTTCACACTTGTAGGAAGCAAATTAATATGCCAATAGCTCGTAATAGAAACCTTATACTTGATGCAAACTACATTCCAGAAATACATGCAAGGCTGTTTCAGGCTGATCTTTACAGAGGATACAAGAAGTGTTACAATTAATATGCTTTTGTAATTAAACATCACTAGTATGTAACCTATTTTAAATATGAGCAGGATAAAAATTTAACTTTTATAGCAATAGGTAAAGCCCATATAATTTTCCCTACAGAACATAGTACACCAGCGCAATTAAGTTTGGAATAAAAGGATTTAATAGTAAAGTTACCTTCTTTATATACACATGAATTAAGAAGCAGCACAAGATCTGTATAAGCCCCAACCAAACTACTATCAACGGTTCTCTTGAATTTGATTTTTCCAAATTTTAACATTATTACGAGTAACATTTGTGACTTCACTGAAGCATTATGGTTAGTAGCAATACATATAACATTGAAAACTTATTCATAAGTAGGTCCTTATGTTTTGTTGTTACTAGGTGAGCAGTTTACTTCCAGAATTTGTTATCCCATTTTTTTTGAGACCAATACATCTGTGGTTATCAAGAAAAACCCGTTGATGTTTCACATATATGCTGCAGTATTTGATTGTGGAACTTACCACCTTTTGAGATTAATCAGCTTCATCTGTCTCTTCTTTATTGGCACCTACCTTTTCTTATTTTGATTCTTTTGTACTTGGTGATTTCTTGTTTCAGATGGCTGAACCAATCTTGCAGGCGACGACGTTTCCTTTATGCATGTACTGACTAATTTGACAAGAATCCAATAATTTTCTAAATATTGAAGTTCATTCCAGCACTGATTTTACCATCATTTGTTCAGGAGAGAATTTTTTGACCATAAAATTAAAAGTAAATTTTATAGGAGATTCCTGTATTTGTACTCATTATCTTCTGTGGCTGATTAATTATGGTGTTACTTTTTAAACAGCTTTAGTTTGATCTTCCAAGCACACATTTCATTTCATCCTAGCAAAAGTATCTGGTGTGCAACTTCAGTAAGGCTTCACATTTTCTTATGGATGACCAAAATGCTTCTGTTATTGCTTCAAAGAGAGGCTGTTGCCAAAAGCATTAACTAACTTTTGTTGTTATCTTATATCTACTCTCGCTTTATATTCTCATATATGTTTAGCAATATTAGTTCTCCAGTGCGTTTTAAAGTAAACATTTGAGGTAAGCAAGGTTTGCCTGAGCTGAACCTGAACTATGACCTGGCCCAACTTGTACGGGAACTTAAGTCACTTAACTATGTATATACACTTAACTATATATATATATATATATATATATATATATATATATATATATATATATATATATATACTGTAGGCCATAATATTGTCAATAAGGTCTATATCCTTGCTTTTGTGTTGTAATATTTCTTGGTTTTAGTGGGCCACAAACATTCAAGTTGAATATTATCCTTCCAATAAGAACTATGACCTGGCCCAACTTCCAAACCAAGCATATTATCCTCTTTGTATGGGCCACAAACATTCAAAAAAATTCATAATGAGAAGATCTATGGGGCGGCATCGTAGGAGATACGAGAAATCCTTTCGAGGGATATCAACGTTTTAGTCATTGATCAACAAAGTCAAGATAAAGGCTTGAGTCGTCTCACAATATAGCTGTGATTATCGAGTTCAGAGCTGCAACTCCAATGGATGATCTCATCAATGGTTGCCACACGAGTTAAAAGATCAACTTTGGTGGTAGTCAAGGGATTGATTTTGTGGTGTGTTGACGAGATGACTGTAGTGAGAAACGTACGAAAATGGATGAAGAAAATTTGACTGAGAGAAGGTGATTAAGGATCAGTGTACTGATAGTGATACTATAACTTCTGAGAAACAGAAAAGAAAATTTTGACTTGGAAAGGTTTCTTAGTAATTTCATGTCTAATTAGGGACAAGAAATCCTTTATGTAAAGTACATCAGTCTAACATGAAAGAATAATCACACCTATACAATGACTAATTATAGTGCAATATTAATTTGTTCCATGCAACTGGTATTATATGTGTTGTCATTCCTTTCACTTTTTGGCTTGATCTGTCATAGAGATGAATCCCATTCCATATAGCAAAATGTATCTCTTACCTCATCCTCTAGACTCTTTATAGTCTAGGAGAAATTGGAGGGTGTTTCTTAGTTGTTTCAATTGAGTATCCAAAATGTTAGGTCTACCTAACTGCCAATGGCTGCCTAGGTTTTATGGCATGACACCTGTCACGACCCGTTACCCAAATTGTTGGGCCGGGCCGAGCCATGTCCAGCCTATGCTTGGTAAAAGCGTAGTAAGCTGTTCTAAGAGTTTATATATGAATGATGCTAATGTTGACACAAAATCACAGTCAACCAAATATTGATACAATTAACGATATGATACTTGTAATATTTCAATAAAGACACATTAAGACTGGACTCAGTTCAAGACGGATGACAGCTCGTACCTGCAGCGCTCAAAGTTTTGAGTCTGTATTTTATACTTTTCTTGAGTCTAGATATATGTAAACTAAGTCGTACTGTGCAATTTAGGACTTTACCTATACCCATACCCAAAACCAAAAGCTCCACTAAATCAAACTAGCCCAGAAAGCCTAATGGACCAATTCTGTCTCCTGGAGACAGAGTTGGGGCCGAACTCTGCCTCCACACAGAGTTCGGGCCGAATTCTGTCCCCTAAAATCTAGGACCCAAATTTTTAGGGTTTGCTGGATGCTAGTTGTCAAACGGCCAAAATTTTGAATTCTTGACCCAAAATTCTGGCCGAATTCTGCCTCCTAGAATCCTATAAATAGGCCTTGAATTCTCACTTTTCAAATCATCCAATCTTCTCTTCTCTTCTCTCTAAAGCCTTATACAAGCCATACCCTTCTCATCTACTAGCCACAAGCTCCCTAAGCCTCAAAGTGCTCAGTACTTTTCAGTTAGGAGTTTGTGCAAGAGTTCAAGAAGTCGCTTGGAAAATTCCAAGCATCGCCACTGCGATCTCAGTAAGAAGTTGACGTGCTCTTCTGAAGAAAAGGTACGGGTGTAACTACTATTTCACAAATAGTAGATTTAATCCTGAGCTAGAGTTCTAAGGCCTGGACTAGTCCTCCACGAGAGAAACCAGGTTAAAAATCGACTGTGTTTGCGTATGCTTTCTCACTCTTTATTATTTCCGCATTTATTCTGATTATTTACTGTTGGTGAAAGAGTTTAATTTTTAATTGGACATTATTGTCATAAACTCTATTCACCCCCCTCTAGAGTTGCCTATTTGTTCTTCAATTGGTATCAGGGCTCTGTTCTCTCAACAAGGACTAACATCCTAGAGCTGATCCATGGCAACCACACAATCCATGATTTCCAATCACGGTGAAGGGCAGTCCACACATAGGCCTCCCCTATTTGATGGAACAAACTATACCTATTGGAAAACAAGGATGAGTTTTTATCTCAAGTCGCTAGACTTCGACCTGTGGACCATTGTTACCGATGGTTACAAAAAGCCCGCCAGGATAGTTGTCAATGGTGAACTCGTTGAGAAATCCCACGACGAATATTGTGACGAGGAAAAAAAACAAGCGAGTCTAGACACGAGAGCTATTAATGCTTTATTTTGTGCAATAGACAGGAATGAGTTTAACAGGGTCTCAACATGCACCACCTCTCACGAAGTATGGAGACTTCTAGAAGTGACGTATGAAGAAACCACCCAAGTCAAGGAGTCAAAAATAAGTCGTCTCACTCAAGAATATGAGGCATTCAAGATAAAGCCAAATGAGATGATCACACAAATGTTTACAAGATTCTTCGACATCATCAATCCCTTGTCTTCTCTCGGCAAATAATATACAAATCACGAGAAAATCCGCAAGCTACTTAGGAGGCTACCAAAGATTTGGAACCCTAAGGTGACAACCATTATAGAAGGGAATAATCTCACTACAATGTCCATGAAGACTTTGATGGGAAAGCTGATGACTCATGAGCTTGACCTCAAAGACTTCGAAGAGCCTGCTCCTAAGACAAAGGAGATTGCCCTTAAAGCTCACTGTCGAAGGGCTGATCCTGAAGAGACGGATGACGACAACTCGGAAGGTGATGATCAAGCTCTCCTTGTCCGTAACTTCAAGAAATTCCTTTGCTTCAATCGAAGAAAGAAGAAACCACAAGAAGATGACGAAAAAGAGCCAACATGCTACGGCTGTAAGAAGACTGGACACGTCCGAAAAGACTGTCCATTCGCAAAGAAGAGCAACCGATATTAGAAACCATACAAGAAGGCTTCCTCAAGAAAATATGCCAACACAAGCATTTGGCATGAAAGAGAAGCTAGTGACTCCGAGGAAGAAAAGGACTCTCCTCAAGACACCGCCAATGTATGCCTAATGGCAACATCCGATAAGGTAACTAGCGAAACTCTCGATGATTTCACTTTTGATGAACTTGGCGATGCATTCAATGATTTACTCAATGACCACAAGAAAGTCATTAGTAAATATAAACATGCCAAGGAGAAGATCAAAAGTTATGAAGTCGAGATTCAAAGACTCTCTTCCTTGCTTGATAATATTAGAGACACTTCACCCACGGAAGTCACAAATGAGGTGTCTAAGCTTAAGCTAAGCCTACATGATGCCGAAGCACGTATTAAAAAACAAACACATGAGATCACAACGCTCAACACTGATCTTGTTGAAGAAAAGAATAGACACAAGATCTCTATTACTAAAATTTATGGTCTGAATACTAAGATTAGTGAACTGCAAGCTGCCTCTAAGAAATTAGAGACTAGATTGGGAAAACATGCTGCTCAACCTCAAACCCAATCACATGAGACACACACAAAGCACAACACGACTCAAACTAGTCAAACACGTCATCCACCTGCAGCACGAAAATATGCTTACATGTACACCCACTTCCATAAAGCACACAAACTACATGCACGTAGAAATTATTCTCATAACTATCATTCTAATATGACACATAATCACCATGCTACACATAGATATAATCATCACTATGTTGCACATAAACAAAATCACCACCATACTGCATATAGATATAATCATCATCCTACTGCCACATATAGTCATCATCATGCTACTCTACACCACTCTTACCATGCTACATATAGACATCATCAACATGCTCCAAACATAAATAGGAATGCTATTTGTACCTATTGTGGATTACATGGATACATCTCACCACAATATAGAGTTAGGAGATTAGTAGATATGAATATATATGCATGGTTGCCAAAAACTAACTTTTCAGGACCCTCAAGAACATGGGTACCAAAGGTCACATCTACTCTTGATGTAGGTGGACCTTCCCTCCTCAACTAAAAGCAAGTAGATTCTCGATAGTGGATGCTCGCGACATATGACGGAAGACGCAAATCTTTTCGCATCACTATCGATGAAGAGGGAAGGGTATGTATCCTTCGACAACAACCTAAAAGGGTATATCATTAGTAATGGTACTATTGGTCATCCTCCTTCTCCTGTAATAAAGGATGTCTGCTTAGTGACCGAGTTAAAGCATAACCTGCTCAGCATAAGTTATCTTGCTGATCATGGATATGATATTAACTTTGGACAAAATAAATGCTATATTTATGATAGGTCAACGGGAGATATCGCTTTTGAAGGGATAAGAGAGGATAACATTTACATTTTCTATCTATCTAGAGATACTAACAGTGCAGGGAGATACCTCTATGCTCACAAGGATGAGAGATTACTGTGGCACCAGAGTCTTGGTCATGCCAATATGGATATTATATCCAGGCTATCGACTAAGAAGCTAGTTAGAGGCTTGCCCGACATCACATTCAAAAAGGACACGGTATATGCTGAATGTGAGTTGAATAAGGCAACCAAGTCCTCATTCCATTCCATAAACACTGTAAGTACTACTAGACCTTTGTAATTACTTCATATGGATTTATTTGGTCCTAATAGAGTAGCCAGTCTTGGTGGAAAACTCTACGCTTTTGTTATAGTAGATGACTTTTCTCGATTTACTTGGGTTTTCTTTCTTACAAACAAAAGTGATGCAATTTTTGTTTTCAAAATTTTTGCTAAAAAGTTCAAAACGAAAAAGGCTACATGATTACTCGAATCCGAAGTGATCATGGAGGCGAATTCGAAAATACTGATTTTAAAAAGTTTTATGATTCAAATGGTTTTAATCATGAGTTTTCTTGTCCAAGAACTCCTCAACAAAATGGTGTTGTGGAGCGGAAGAATAGGACTCTTGGCGATATGGCTAGAGTCATGTTGAATAAATTTTCACTTCCGAAATATTTTTGGGCTGAAGCTGTCAGTACAACATGCCACATTTTAAATAGGGTGCTCATTCGTCCTATTACGAAGAAAATACCCTATGAGCTTTGATTTGGAAGAACTCCAAATGTCTCATATTTTAGAGTTTTTGGTTGTCGATGTTTTATCCTTAACACCAAAGACAACTTAGGCAAATTTGATGCCAAAGCTGACGATGATATTTTCCTTGGCTATGCTGCCAAGAGCAAGGGATATAGAGTGTTCAACAAACACTCATTAATTGTGGAAGAGTCTACCAATGTGACTTTTGATGAGGATAACAGTACAGCAGCCACTCTTGATAATGATGTTGAACCATCAACTTCTACTCCGATGAATACCACCACCGAAACCAATTCTCTGGAGGGCTTGCCAAAGAAAATCTCTTTCAAGCCGTCACACCCAAAAAACTTGGTAATAGGTGAGGTTTCACGTGAAGTAAATACTCGATCATCATTAAGAGACTCTATTGCTAGCACTGCCTTCATTTCACAAATTGAGCCTAAAAATGTTTTAGAAGCTTTCAATGATGAATTTTGGATTTCTGCCATGCAAGAGAAACTCAACCAATTCGAGAGGAGCGAAGTCTGGGAACTTGTTCCTAGGCCGGCTAATCACTCGATTATTGGTACTAAATGGGTTTTTTTAGAAACAAAGTAAATGAAGATGGTTCAGTTACATGCAATAAAGCTCGTCTAGTAGCTCAAGGATACAACCAAGAGGAAGGTATCGACTACGATGAGACGTATGCTCCTGTTACAAGACTGGAATCCATTCGGATACTTTGCGCATTTGCTAACTTTCAAAATTTTAAACTGTTTCAAATGGATGTTAAAAGTGCTTTTCTAAATGGATTTATTAAGGAGGAAGTTTTTGTAAAACAACCCCCTGGTTTTGAAAATCATAAATTTCCCGACCATGTTTTCAAACTCAAGAAAGCGCTATATGGCCTCAAACAAGCCCCTCGAGCTTGGTATATATGAACGCCTAAGTAATTTCTTGCTTGAAAAAGGTTTTTCAAAAGGAAAAATTGACACTACACTGTTTATCAAAAGTTTTCAAAACACTATTCTTTTAGTGCAAATCTATGTAGATGATATCATATTCGGTTCTACTAATAAAAATCTTTGCCAAGATTTTGCTAAGTGTATGCAGAACGAATTTGAGATGAGCATGATGGGGGAGCTCACCTACTTCCTTGGATTGTAAGTCAAACAAACTTCGCAAGGAACTTTCATCAGCTAGTCTAAATATACAAAGGATATGCTGAAGAAATTTGATCTTGACAACGTCAAACCAATCAGCACCCCTATGGCTACTTCGACCAAGCTGGAACCTGATGAAAGCGGTAAACCTGTTGACCAACGTAAGTATCGAGGTATGATTGGTAGTTTACTTTACTTAACTGCTAGTCGTCCCGATATCATGTTTAGTGTTTGCCTGTGTGCCCGTTATCAAGCTAGTCCTAAGGAATCACACATGTCCGCCGTTAAGCGTATCTTTCGATACCTTAAGGGTACTGTTACAGTGGGTTTATGGTATCCCAAATCCACATCCTTTGACCTTATTGGTTATTCGGATGCTAATTTTGCGGGATGCAAAGTCGACCGTAAAAGTACAAGCGGCACGTGTCATTTATTAGGCAAGGCTCTAGTCTTTTGGTTTAGCAAAAAGCAGAATTCTGTCGTACTATCCACAAAAAGAAGCTGAATATATTGCAGCTGGTCGTTGTTGTGCACAAATTCTGTGGATGAAGCAAACCCTTGAAGACTACAACCTTTCTTATATGCACATTTCTATATTCTATGATAACACTAGTGCCATCAATCTCACTAAGAACCCTATATGTCACTCACGCACGAAACACATTAAAATACGTCACCACTTTTTGCGTGATCACCAGCAAAATGGCACTATTAACTTAGAATTTATTGACACTGATCATCAGCTAGCAGATTTCTTTACAAAACCACTTTCCGAAGAGCGTTTCAACTTTCTTTATCGTGAACTAGGAATTTTGGATGAAGCTGTTATTCATTAAAGTAACCTGCGTAAATATCGATTATGTCTTGATTCTTTTTGATGAAGTTGCTATAGGTACAAGCCGAAAGGGTCCTTCTGACAACAAGGCGTAAAAGCCTAAGCGACACGATGCACTAGTCCTCAGGACTACTGCTAGCTGGGATCCGGCCCCTGCAGCTACCCCATGGCAGCTTCAAAATATTGAATTGTGGCATACTTCCTTGTTTATTACATGGTATACTTTTATCTATCACATGCAAAATTCAAATTTTCCAACTTCATTTTTGATTCAGCTTTCACTTGTTGCTATTCTCTACTTGGATTTCTTAATTTTGTATGTGCATCCTTCCTTTACTTCATTCTTATTTGTCTCATTTTTTAAAACTTCTTTTAGCCTGATTTCTATTCTGGCCACAGAACCCAGAATTCGGGCCGAACTCTGCCTAATACAGAGTTCGGGCCGAATTCGGTCTGGTCCTTCCAGAACTGCAAGCGGGCTCAGCCGCTGATCAAAAGTTGATCCAATGGTCCTGATTTATTCCAACCATTCGAACCCCTACAACTATAACCGGGTTCTTCCTCTCTCTCTCCTCCATTGCCACCCTCCAAACTTCTCAAAACACCTCCTCTTCAAACCCTAACCCTAGTTCTTCCATCCTAGTGGATCTTTTTTCTCAAAATTCAAGGAGAAGGATTCTTGCTCCATTCTCTTCCATCTTTTATCAACCAATTGAGGTATAATTTTACTCTTCTCTCCATCTAAATTTCCTTAATTTTTTTATTATTCATGGCTCCCAAGTTGTTTAATAGAGGAAAGAGACTTCGAACCGAGGGTGCGTCCTCTTCGAATCCTCCTCCTCGTGTTGAACAACCCATTGAACAACCTATTCAACAACCCATTCACCCGTTGTTCAATCCACCTCGTCCACTCGACCCCAACACGTACGATGACCGAATATTTATGCCACTAGATGCTTCCAATGAGTGGTTTAGTAATTTTCGATCACGTCCCGTGTACGCGGGTCATCCTATCAACTTTACCATATTTTCACAATATGATTCACTATTCCATGATTTATGTCTTGATGAACTTGTCACTACAAATTTAGTTATCTATCGCAATGCCATTCAAATATTTTATTGCAATCTTACTCATGATAATACACGTTTATATTCACGTGTTGCTGGCATTGACATTTCCTTTGATAACTTTGACTTGGCCGAATACCTTGAAATTCCGGAGCCTAACTCATGGGAGAAACTTGTCGAAGCTCGCATGTTTCAATTCCCCGATAGGTCATCCCTAGAAAGCTTCAAGAACGATTTGTGTACACCTAACACACGTCCACGCAAGCTTCTTGCCAAATATCTAAATCCTTATTTTTATGAACTTCATTGCATTGTCTTCAACACTATTCTGCCCAAAGCAGGATCTACTGATGAGGTTACATATTTTGAGATTTTTGCCTTGTATCATCTTTATTTTCATGTTCCTTTTAATCTTCCATGTACCATGATGGACTGGATGATTAATGCTAGGAAGAAGCCAAGATTCTTGGTTTATGCTCTTTATCTTCCTATGGTATTTCGTGCCTTTCATGTCCCTCTTGATGAGTGCCTGCCCCTGCCTTCCTATCTAAGGCACGGCGGCTTCAGGCGGCGCTTGGCTCACCTGCTGCGTCTGAGTACTCCGACGATCAGCCTGACGCTCCTGCTCTTGGACAGGATGCGCCTCCTCCTCCTGCTACTCTTGTGTCACTACAGACTATGCTTCGCGATCGATTCACTTTAGAGGATGATCGCTGAACTCAGCTTGACTACCGTACCACCCTGCAGATGAGTGCCATCAGCAACTCATTGCACGACATTCGGTACTCCAAGTCCCGGCATCCTTCTATGCCTATTCCTATGGAGCGGGACCCTGCTCGCGATGGATACCGTATCGATGACCCTTGGGTTATCCGCTACCTGGATCCGGATGCGGCTTTCGTGGACCCTCGTCGTTCCTTCACTGATCCATCTGACGATGCTGGGCCTTCACGAGCTCCGTGATGGATGTGGATTTCTACTTGCTGCTGCTGCTGAGGATCTTAGTTTATGTTTTTCTGCATTTTGGATTTTTAGTTGATGTAGTTATTTTTTTCTGCACTTTGGTTGTATTAGAATTCTCTATGTGACTCTTGAGACATTTTATGCAGTTTATTATTATTATTTGGTGTGCTTGCCAGTTATTATTTCAGTTAAATGCAGTTTAATATTATTTCTGGTTGTTTGATAAATGCCAAAAGGGGGAGAAATATTCCTATATTCAATTATTTATATCATATCTTCTATCATTGTATATTTGTGCTTTTGGGAAAGAATATATTTATCAGGACAACAGGAACGGAGCAATGTTTACGGGGGAGCTATTGCTAGCTCTGCATTGATTACGGGGGAGCTACGCTACTGCTCTTTAATGTGTCCAGGTATGAACATTAAATATACAACTATTATTTTGTCAATTATCAATACAGGGGAGATTGTTGACACAAAATCACAGTCAACCAAATATTGATACAATTAACGATATGATACTTGTAATATTTCAATAAAGACACATTAAGGCTGGACTCAGTTCAAGACGGATGACAGCTCGTACCTGCAGCGCTCAAAGTTTTGAGTCTGTATTTTACACTTTTCTTGAGTCTAGATATATGTAAACTGAGTCGTACTGAGCAATTTGGGACTTTACCTATACCCACCCAAAACCAAAAGCTCCACTAAACCAAACTAGCCCAGAAAGCCCAATGGACCAATTCTGTCTCCTGGAGACAGAGTTCGGGCCGAACTCTGCCTCCACACAGAGTTCGGGCCGAATTCTGTGCCCTAAAATCCAGGACCCTAATTTTTAGGGTTTGCTGGATGCTAGTTGTCCAACGGCCAAAATTTTGAATTCTTGACCCATAATTCTGGCAGAATTCTGCCTCATAGAATCCTATAAATATGCCTTGAATTCTCACTTTTCAAATCATCCAATCTTCTCTTATCTTCTCTCTAAAGCCTTATACAAGCCATACCCTTCTCATCTACTAGCCAAAAGCTCCCTAAGCCTCAAAGTGCTCAGTACTTTTCAGTTAGGAGTTTGTGCAAGAGTTCAAGAAGTCGCTTGAAAAATTCCAAGCATCGCCACTGCGATCTCTGTAAGAAGTTGACGTGCTCTTCTGAAGAAAAGGCACGGGGTGTAACTACTATTTCACAAATAGTAGATTTAATCCTGAGCTAGAGTTCTCAGGCCTAGACTAGTCCTCCACGAGGGAAACCAGGTTAAAAATCGGCTGTGTTTGCGTATGCTTTCTTGCTCTTTATTATTTCCGCATTTACTCTGATTATTTATTGTTGGTGAAAGAGTTTAATTTTTAATTGGACATTATTGTCATAAACTCTATTCACCCCCCTCTAGAGTTGCCTATTTGTTCTTCAATTAAGTGTGCTAACATTAAGCCAAATAAGATTTTATCACAACACAGCTTCTATTAACGAAAGTAAACAAGTGTTAAGATTTATTACACTTCAAATGTATGAGACTGGAGACAAAGTCCAGTATCCAAATATATAAGTTCAAAACCAAAGTCTAAGTCTCAATATATGAAAGATATCTAATCAAGGTTCCCCGTTGGGGCCTCTTCTGGAGCTAAGGCCAGGTCCTCAAAAGCTGCACCATAGTATGTGTCACATAGCATTTCCTCCTCGGAAAGTACACCTACAACGTTATTCTGTCAGGACGGGAGCAATACTGATCATGTGATGGAAAGAAATAAAATAACATAATCATGGTGTCACGACCCGCACCCGTATTCCGGATACGAGACGTGTCCAAGTCCAGCCTACGCCGCATTGTCGGCGGTAGAACGTTGTCTAGTACATAAACAAGTCACAGAGGCAATCTAGATCTCATCCACAAAATATGATACAATCCACTAACACAAATGAAACTGAATAATAAATGATAATATAAATAGAGTATCCAGTTTATCAAGAATTTCCAGTTACGTCCGGTGGACACAAATCCACTACCAGTAGACGATAATAACATAGAAACATGGAAATGAAATAACTGAGTCCAAACTATCGAAGTACCCTCAGCTGCAGTGGTACCGTGGTCCAATGCTAGCTCCAACTGCTCGTGTGCACCTGGCTCAATACTCGGCCAAACCTGAAGAGATCATCAGGTCCTCAGAGGACTAGCAAGATACATAATATACAAGCCTTTCTAACAGTTTAACATGCATGAAAGAAATCCAAGATATAAGCAGAAAAAATTAAACAAGCGCGAGACATGAATGTAGGAACAACTACGTATAAATGAACTGCTGAAAACAAGTAAACAAGAAAATCAAGGTAATACCAACCCTCGCCCCGAATGTGGACTCGCAGGTTAGTTTCGAGACAAGTCACCCTCGCCCCGTGTGTAGACTCGCAGGTACAAAGGACAACCCTCGTCCCGTGTGTGGACTCGCAGGTTGGAAACAAACAAAATAAGAAAAATAGCAGTTCAATCTATAACGTGATCGTCCTACGATACAATGCAAACCAGTACAAGAGAAAAGCAGGTCCAATAAAGCTACAAGGCTAACTGTGAGCACTGGCAAAGCGCATGTCAGCGGTCAACTGAATAATGAAGCAGAGAAGCATATAAATAAAGCTGTAACGAAAGGCAAGGTATACTTGCCTGTGGTCCTGCGCTGCTGGCACGGGTCAAATGCTGAGCCAAGAACCCAATAAACCTGTTTTATGAATTAATAGGATCAAAATACAATTTGAGAGTACAAAATAACCTTTATCTAATTAGGTTTATTTAGGCTTCTAGGTTTAATCCTATTCTATTTGGTTTAGTTCCTCTTCAAGGCTGGGTCCCTTCCTAATGCTGACAGGAACCAAATGCCCTGCCTCCTATTCCTGCTAACCCCTACTGCCTACACTCACTGCACCCTCTGGACATGGACCCTTCACCCTCAAATGCACACGCATACACACTTTATGGCTGCTATTATTTATCATACACAAATACAAGGTTGCTCTACCTATGTCTATGCCCATATCACACAATTCCCTACATTCAGCCCTACAAGTTCTATTACACTCCCTCATACATTGACTGAAACTAGATCACTCTTGCTATCTGCCTTGTCATTGCCAGGTTCAGTATTTTTGAAACATGTGAGAGTAGGGTAGGCTTCAGGGATATGAATGCAAAAATCCCATTCTAAATCGATGGAAACATAGCTCTGAGTAGTCACTAAGGATAATTGCTAAATACCCCTCGTACAACATAGCATGGTAAGTGGGGTAGAGAGTATTACAACCTGAAGAACTATGATCATAGTGTGGACCCTAAATGCATCACCTGAATGTGGAAAATTCAATATAAGGTGTTATGCCACGAAGGTATAGGAGGGGAATCCTGTAGGAAGTCTTCCAATATGTTAACCCTTCAAAAGTCCTTACACAATAATCAACATTTAAACAGAAATCCTGATGGTAGGGCGCTGGTCACAGAGGTGACCACTCAACAGGGATCAATTCAGATACAGAAGTCGATGCTAAATTTTGTTATTATGACTGCTTTCTTCTTATGTAGAGAAAACATGCAGGTAAGGCCTAACAGTTATTCTAATAACTTACTGGTAACATCTAGTCAACACTAGATTAATTTCTTATTGTATCCAAAAGCTAAAAAGATTAAGGCAAGGCTAAAGTGAGTTATCAGTTGAGGTAGTGAGGCTCATCCCTTGATAGCATTGTATTAATCCATCTTTGCCTCAGTCCATTTCCTAAACTTGCCAACTTAACTGCTTGTACCATACTACAAAGGAAAGTATATAACTCAGTGCCACTAATCAGCGAGCATTCTCAGACTGAAGTAAATTATTGATTTACTTGTATATATATAGCTCAGTGCCACTATTCAGGGCCATGGTCCTTTACATTATAAGTTTTCTTGATGCCTCGTTCCCTAGACTGTCATTCTATCTGTAAACTAATACTCCATTGGTTTTGTCACTTCTCTGCTCCCACATACATCAATTGGTACTCGTTGCTTATGGTTTGGTGTTATGAAATTAATGTATCCACATGGTTATGCCGATATTTTATGGAAACCTCAAATGTGATATGCAAATTATGTGTCGGTATGCAACTGATACCAATTTAACTAAATTACATAAACAACCTAATGCAAACTGATAGTGCAACATAAATTACAGTGTCATAGTGTGACTGTTACCTTAGTGGCTTGGCCATTGATACCTATCCCATCTCTATTGATACCTTACTGGTATCCCTGTTAACACCATATTCGAGATGTCCCCTCTCAACTTGAATCCTGATACTTGGATAATGACTCATGCATTAAGGCATTAAGACTTTTCACAGGTAAGGCTTAAAATCAACATTGAAGGCTACGAGGTACCTCGAAGTGATCATTTGCATTACTTGCATCAAGTATTACTCATGATGGCAACATTGAAGAGGATGCTATCAGAACAACTGAAGCACAGATATGCTTGAAGTCACAGGACACACTACTTCTACTTAGTAGTTGATAAAATATCACTCTCCACATGGTTACACTACATCCCTCTGTTTTTCATATTGGAAATCCTAACAGAAGTTTAATCGAATACCTACATTCCCTTCTCCTATGAATCCTTGCACTCGTAATGATTGACACTCCCCCTTCCCATGACCTAAGTCATTGACCATAAGCCCCCAAACCACACAATGGTGATCTTAAACTGATGCATAAGGCTGATACCAACTTAGTAAACTTATGGAACCTTCCCTTTTCTCACTACATTCACTGGAACATGCAATCTAAATCATGGTGAAGACATAACTGATCACAAAGCTTGGGTCTGAACATGTAACGAATGATGTACAACACACCTGAATTAACACAACATGAGTCCAAAGGACTAAAATGCAGTCCACATGTTGACTGTTACCTTACTGTACATGGCTAATCTGAACATATAAGATATCTAGGACATCCTATCCAACTGAGCTTTAGACAGGACAAACAGTATCAATACTGGTACTGGAGTCAAATCTGTGTACTCATAGCAACCTGGTACCAATAGTCGGCTTGCTGTCCCGTACCACTCTGTGTACAGAGGAATTTGCACTCGACCCAATTCGTGTAACATAAAAATGTTCACAGATGTAATCTATTAGGTGGATCAGTACTCCTGGTTCCCGTTGAACTATTAAGCCATACTCTCAATCTAGATAATGCAACATATTATGTGAACTGGTACCCCTTTAATGAAACTGACACCAAGGGATCCTCCCCTATAGCCTACAGCTTCGACACAGTAACACGATATGTATAACCGGTTAGAGCACAAGCTAATGTGATTGTTATCTGTCCCTATATTGTTCTGGCTCCACATTCAACTCATTCCTGAGTCGATATGACAATGCATCTAAGTTTAAATTATTCCCATCTTATACAAGTATTGCACCTTCCTTGATTGGTTACAGGTTTGGATGTTCTTGATCTCCCCTGCTCTACGCTCTCTTAGCGTAACCTAGAATTGATCCCATGCCCATGTTACAACTAACCTCTCTTTCTAGAATCCATTAGACACTTAGCAACCCTTACTACTAAAGAACATGGTTCACTCAAATAAGTTGCAAGGAATGAAAGATATGGAATACAAGGAAAATACCTAGAAACGAACTCGAAGCTCTGGCTTCCGACTTCTGGATCTGAACTTCGTGAATTGGGAGGCGCTGGAGAGAGATTCTAGGGTTTGATGGATGGAACGATGGCATGCTCCTATCTACACATATATAGCTAAATCGAATCCCTTAGTGATAAGGAGAAGGAATTTGATTTGGTGATCACCCTTATCGGGTTTTCCAGCCGTTTGGAATTTGAACTGGTTCAGTTCTATCAATTTTGATTTAAACCAATATTTGCAGTCCAGTCCTTGCAATCTAGGTATTTGCAAGAAGACCCTCCCCCTCCATTTATTTAAGACATATTAATATATACTTTACATAAATCCATTAATTATTCAAAAAAAAATCTCTATGCATTAATTACTAATTCAGCAATATTTAATAACACATAGAAAATAGAGATTTTGGGTCAAGGGCTCACACATGGCATAACTTGATTTATCCAGTTTTAGATACAATTTATCATGGCAATATATATATTTGTTTTAAAGTTTAAAACTGTAGCATGTACGTGATCGGTCAATAGGTAGTAGGATGTACTGTGGTACATATCAATTTTTGAAGTACATATACGTACACTTAACGGCATCGGTGTATATACATACACAAACGCGGGATCAGACATACGATAAAGTTGCATATAGAATGTAACAGTGCACGATAAATACATACGGAGAAGGGGGGCATGATCATGTACTCTACTAACAGTTTTCCCATAACCCATTTTACAACATGTGAGTGATACTAAGAGTAGTATTGTCACGCCCCAGAACCAGAATACCGGAGAGCGGGAGAATGACTCAGCCAGCTATGTATTACGGGTAGATGAATATCGTATAATACGATCAATGCTGTCTAAGAGACGAGGGGGTGCATACTACATGAAAGTCTCACTAGGGTTACTCAACATCTATTGTCTCAATCGTTCAAACAAGAAGCAGTAATAAAGAACATGTAAGATAAAGCAGTAAGGCGTCCCAAACGCTCGGTCAAAATGTTCTTGAGATATGGCTTTACAAAACATAGCCAGAGGATATAGCAAGATATACACAATCGTTATCAGCTGCAGTCTGACTTAGTTACAATTATGTAAAAGTAAGTACAAGACAATCCGACTAACATATCGGTGCCAAGCGGCAAAATGTAAGGTAAGTAGCAAAACGAACAGGGAAGCAAGGAATCCACTCGTGTCCTCCTGCGATCATCCCTCTAGTATTGACCATCTTGGAGGTATAAGTAAGCTGAGTCCTCGGGAGTTGGCTCTAATCTGGCCATGCAAAACCAGAGAGGTTAGACCTCTAATAGCAAGTACCATAAGGAAGCACGACATGAGGAATTGAAATCAGTGATAAGGGTTAAGAATATGATACATAGGTCTCTGCTTGCTACTGGGGTTCACACAACATCACGACACTTCAAGCCAACTTTCCAACCAAACAAGGACAGAAGTTGATCCGTCATGTCCTGACATTCTGATCACCTCAGTAGTTAACAGAGTAAGTACAATACACAAACAAATCAATTTAAACGGCAATACAACTACTACGGCTTGCTAACTGTAAGTTCCAAGTTATCATAGAAATATGCAATAAGAAATTCCTCAGTTCTTACCATGTACAAGCAAGGCTAGTCTACCCAATAATCAATTACGCCAATCATGAATTAGACGTGTCCCAGCGGGAAGCCCGTCATCAATATATATAAAATATAAACAGATACCACTCCCTGCCCGTGTGGCAGGTATGCAGTATCTGTGGGAACCAGCCGGCATGTTGGAGCACTATTTGTCCCGAGATGGCTGCCATGTAAGAACTCGGGAATCCATTCTCTCCATGTAATCATTATTTTATTTAACTTAACAGTCCCTATGTTAATTAAAATCTCATGCCGTAGATCATGGTCATTCAGAATGAGTACTTTCGTACAGAGTACGATATGCATAACTCTACAACGATGCCCGTGCGGTTAGGTTGTAGGTCTTACATAGCGTAATACAACAATCAAACATAGCCACAGAATAATCATACCTTGAATGTAAGGTACACGTGCTGCTTTTGTAGAAACAAGTTGAAGTCTGCACGTATCCGTATGCTAATGTTCGGGATCGGCTAGTCGATTGCAATGGTTCATGGTTAATATGAACGTGTCTCATTCAATTTCAATAAGACGACTAGCCAGTCTCTTAATTCCAACTAGGAACGCATGATCAATCATTAGTTGTGGTAACAATAAATGTCAATTCGGGACAAAGCATGAGAGTCAAACTATCATTTAATATGGTCGAGTCTATAACTCTCAGGGTTAAGTTCCAGTCATACTGGGTATCCATAAACCAATCGAGACACAGTGCACACTCTACACAACAATATGTATTAAAATATTAACATATCATGATTATATCGAGTTCATGTCAAAAAGGCGTAAGGATATAATAAGGGGTGTCACGCGCCCAAGGAGTACGCTAAGGAAATACGCGCATAAAAAAAATACGCGTAAAGGAGTAACGTTACGCGTAAACTTGTACGCGTAAAGAGTTAAAGTTTACGCATGAATGAATATGCGTAAAGGAATAATGTTACGCGTGAAAGAATAACATTACGCGTGAACTAATACGCGTAAAGGAATAATGTTACGCGTGAATAAATACGCATGAAAGAATAACATTATGCGTGAACTAATACGCGTAAAGGAAATTCACCAAGCCAGAGGAGTACGCGTAAGGAATAGAGTTACGCGTAACACTTGTATGCGTAAAGAGTCGAGTTACGCGTAAAGCTTGTACGCGTAAAGAGTGAAAGTTTACGTATGAATGAATACGCGTAAATGAATAACATTACGCGTGAATAAATACGCGTAAAGGAAATACACCAAGCCAGAGTAGACTTGCGTAATCCAGATTCACGTTGACACGAATGATCATGGGCGTAGAGCTCGATACTACGCGAGCACGTATAACGTAGGCGTAAAGTTTAATGCTTACGTGAGCACGTATAACGTGGGCGTAAAGGATCTCCAGAACTCTAATTCCTATGAAACTTTCAATCTAAGCCACAAATGGGATTTCCATATGTCAGAATGGCGTATAACACAAATCTCAACAGCCTGGAACGATCAAACTTGAAAATAAGGAAGTTTGATAGATCAAAACCACCAAAATTCGAAAATGACAAATTTCTAGATCTACTAAAAATAAAACTTCAAAATGCAAAATGTCAAGTTCTACACTATCTTAGAATCACGAGAGGAAGATAAATGAACCATAAAAATAGGTTCTCATGTGGAAGCAAGATGCACTTGCCTAAGCTCTAGGTAGGTAGAGAGAGTTATGAGGAAGAAGAAGGAGAGTAAATGAAAATAAGTGAAGAGAGAGAAAGTAGTTGGGCTTTAAATGGAAATGGTGGTAGGTAGGGGGTTGGGTTCATGATGGACCACCAAATCCGGAAATAAACCAACCCAAGGCGAACCCAAGAGCAAAACTAAAGCAGAAAATAAAATACAGAAAAATATTTAGCGAAGAATTAAAGAAATTAAATACAGAACAAATGCATGATAAATATTAAATAAATATATTCAAGTAGTACACATATTAAAATACGTATTCTGGGAACTGGGAGTGACAAGTATAGAGCATGGCATGTACTGAGAACCAGTAAAAAGCATGTGAAAATATGACTTGCAGTTTCCATAAGACAATATTCTAACATGATTCATTCATAGTTTATTGTTACATGCAGTAAATAAGTTTGTAGGGGTACTTGCCTTCAGCAAAGAAAGAATAAGAATATGAAGGTACAGATGTCCAATGTCCTGTCAAAATGATATACAACTCAGCCTCTAAGTTATGATTAAGATTACACTAGTGTTGTGACACAGCTCCTAATAGGACACTAGCTAGGTGAAGCTCTAGTAGTCCAAAGTGAGGTGTTACAACATCTAGACTAACAAGTAGGTCTCTACACTAAGGTAGGGTAGAGTCTCGATACTAAGATACCCCAAAAACCCACAAAAACACACAAGTCATTATTAATCAATTAATTAAATAGACTGTACACTGTGTTCCAATAATTATTAAAATAGTTATACAGCCCTAAAATCGGTTAAATAATATACCAAATTGATCCTTGTTAATTATAGTAATTTAATATAAATTTTCTGGAATTTATAATCCAGTGTAAATATTTTTTAAATATCAGAATACAAGTGTACATTGAAAATGAGTTCTGGTTTACTATTTTTAAACAGTGTCAAAACAGTAAATTAAATCATAGAAAAATTATATTAATTAATATAGTATTTTATAGTAATTTTTCTAGAATTTATTCAGTATTAAAAAGTTGTCTGAAAATTCAAAGTTCATAAATCACAGATTCTGAAATTAAATAAATTATTATTTAATGTATTTATCCGCGCATTTAAAATTGAACCGAAGTCCAGATACGGGACCCGAAGCCATGAATCAAGTCCAACATGACTCAACTAGACCTCGAATATGTGTAGGCTCACCTAAGTCCGATCAACCCGTGCTAGGCTTGGACTTAGAGTGGTCGTTTGCACAAAGTACATAAAATCATAAATAAATGCAGAATTTAAATATATGTAATTTAAAGGAATTTAAATTGCAAAAATTAAAAGCGTACATATTACAGTATAGGCACTGTATTTATTTACATATTACAGTATAGGCACTGTATTTATAATGGCATAATTTAAATGACAGAATTAAATGACAGAATTTAAAATACATATTACAGTATAGGCACTGTATTTATATTGACATAATTTAAATGACAGAAATTAAATAATAAAAATTAAATAACAAAAATAAAAATGCAAGTTTAAAATATAAATATAATTTTATATAATATATTCCTCCAAAAAAATACAAAAGAAAATTAATATTATGTTGATATCATTTTATCATAATTTATTTAGGCATATATATATATATATATATATATATATATATATATATATATATATATATATATATATATATATATATATATATATATATATATATTATATAAATATAATTTTATATAATATATTCCTCCAAAAAAATACAAAAGAAAATTAATATTATGTTGATATCATTTTATCATAATTTATTTAGGCATATATATATATATATATATATATATATATATATATATATATATATATATATATATATATATATATATATATATATATATATATATATATATGCCCCCTCCTTCAGTCTCCATCGAACATCCTGCTCTTCCGCCCCCTCCTGCTCCTCCCCAGTCGTCTTTCCCTGGATAATATATATATATATATATATATATATATATATATATATATATATATATATATATATATATATATATATATATATATATATATATATGACCCCTCCTTCAGTCTCCATCGAACATCCAGCTCTTCCGCCCCCTCCTGCTCCTCCCCAGTCGTCTTTCCCTGGAACCCCCTCCCCTGTTCCCCTTGCGGCCCTAGCCTGCGCAGGCGCTCCGGGGGCCCGGCCTCATGCCGTCGTACCACAGGCCACCGACGCCGTAACCGCGGTAGAGAGCTCTCCCGCTGTCGCTCCCTCCGCTGTCGTCGCCGCGCCTTTGCCCCCTGGTGGTTCTTCTTCTGCCGCCCTTCCGCCCCCCTCGCTCTCCCCTAGCGGGGCTATGCCCCCTTCCTCTTCTAGAGCTGGCCAGCCTTCCTTCGCCGCAACCCTTCGTCCGGATTTATTCTCCCAGAAGGGCCTTTTAATCCCAGACGTCAATCTCCCGGATATCGAGTACCCGAAGGAATCCCCTATTCCCACAATTCTATTCTCCGATTTGGAATTGACCTCACTTTCATCCTCCTTCCCCCATACCTTTGTCCTCAAATTTTCATCAGGATGCCCCAAAATTGCCAAAGTACAAGAGGTTATTACCAGCTGGAACCTCTCAGCGAAATACCGCGTGGCTCCCCTCGATCCCAGACATATGCTCCTCCACCTCTCTTCCGAGGTTGACCACAGGTCTGTGTGGTCCAAAGGCACATATCGGGTGGACTCCCTCCAGATGAAGATCATCAAGTGGTCATCCGATTTTACCACTCATGAAGATTTAGCGAAGGTTGCAGTTTGGGTGACGCTGCCGAATCTACCACTCATCTGTTTCGTTCCAGCGGCCATTCAGCATATTGCCAACTCCTTCGGAACATATATCGCCACAGCCCCTGAAACCACCAACCTCACCAAGGCCAACTATGCCAAATTCTGTATGGAACTCGATCTCTCCTCTGAGTCCCCCAACTTCATCAGTATCGAACTTAGCAATCACATCCACACCGAACAGATTGTATATGACAACCACATTATGTTCTGCAACCACTGCCATTTACGTGGCCATACCCCAAAACACTGTCATCGTCTTCACCCTGAACTCAAGAAGAAACTGGCTCGGAACAATCACTCAGAAACGGATAGGAGGAGCCCCCGGTCCCCTCTCTTACCACCCCCGAACTCGCATACCAGATTTGATTCCAGTGACGACAAATCAGACAATAGCGGTAGCCCAAGCAAAACCTTCAGCCCTTGCGAAACTCGAGCTCTAACCCTCTTCAATAAGTTTGATGCTCTTGAATCGGAAGACGAAGGCACCCCAACAGAGACGGTCGATAACACTATTAATGAGGAGGGGCCGCCGGAATCGACCTTAACCTTATTTGATCCCAACATCACAGAGATTACCCCTCATTTGACAGCCATTGTGGAGACCAATGACTCCAGTGCTGCAGAGCAAAACATCATCACCCCAGACCAAGTGGTAGAAGCATTATCGATCCTCGGACCAGACCAGGTACAGAGAGGTCTTCAGGTCCAAGCAGCTGGTTATTCGCTCCAGCAAACTCTGAAGCAGATCGAAAGCTCCAGCGATGCCCTAGTCATTCCCCCGGAGGAGCCCGTGCTGGACTCCACTGGAGATCAAATCGACCACCCCAGTGAGGCCGCCACCAAAATCCAAGCGAACTCCAGCAACATACCAACCCCGTCTATGGCTGATAAATTAACATCGAGCAGGAAAATAGAAAAGAGGGGAACAACAAAAGTCCAAACTATCCTCACCAGATTCGCCTCCAGGCGGAACAAAAAACACCCTCCCCATCCTCATTAATGATTAACATCCTTTCCTGGAATGTTCGTGGTCTGGCCAACAAACCCACTCTGAGGAGAATTGCCATCCTCCGGAAGATACACAAAATCGATATTCTCATTATTATCGAACCCAAAATCCCCTCCAAAAGATTAAAATCCATACAGCTACAGCTCGGTCTCCCCCAGGCCTTAGCTGGGAGTAAAGACATCTGGATCCTCGGCACTGAGGACGTCAACTTTGGAGTTATCCACGACTCCAGGCAGGACCTCTCTTGTTGGGTGGAACACCCTTTCCTTTCTAAACGTTTCATCCTCTCAGCAGTGCACGGCAGCTGCGAAATTGCAGAGCGGAAACAGCTTTGGAACAACCTTCTTGACATTCACACCAACAACATTGTTTCTCCGTGGCTTTGAGTTGGGGACTTTAACGTTATCACCACCAGAGAAGAGAAAATTGGAGGCCGTCCGCCGCCGAATTCAGCCATGCTAGATTTCAATAACTTCATATTCAATGCCCACCTATCCTCTCTCCAGTTCACTGGCAATACCTTCACCTGGTGCAACATGCAGGAAGGAGATCGCCGCCAATACTCCCGTCTAGACAGGGCCCTCACGAATGTCCATTGGGACGGTTTGGGGATCACTACCAGTCTATCCCACCTCAATACTACGGAATCTGACCACACACCCCTATTGATTGAAATAAACAACTCTTGCAACCCCGTCAAGAAGAACTTCCGATTCCTCAACTTTTGGACCGAGCACCCTCAATTTTTGGACATTGTTCAGGATGCGTGGAATCGGGTTGACTCACCCGACCCCCTCGTTCGTGTTAGCATCAAGCTTAAAGAAATGAGGAAAGCCCTGACCATTTGGAGCAAACAAGCCTACGGGGACATCTTTCAAGCTGTACGGGTGGCAGAGGACGACGTCTCTCGGGCCGAGACCAAGTTCGCTTTGGACCGCTCGCCGACTGCTAGGACGGCCATGAATCTTACCAAAGCTATGCTCAAATTCAGGATCAGAGTCGTGACCGAGTTCTGGAAGCAAAAAGCGAGATTGAAATAGGACAGCGAGGGGGATAAAAACTTAAAATATTTTCATGACTGCGTCAAAGGTCGCAGAAAGCAGCTCTCGATTCACTAAATCACCGACGAAATAGGAAACATCCTTACCGATCAAAAGAACATCCAAACGGCCGCGACAGAGTTCTACTCTAAGTTATTCGCCAAAGAGACGGTCCATCAAGATAACTCCTTCCTGAACGTCATCCCACACCTTATCAGCGACACTGACAATGTTCAACTGGAGTCGCTCCCCACCATGCAGGAGGTGACTGACGCGGTTTGGGCCCTGGATGCGAACAGTGCTCCCGGCTCGGACGGGTTTTTGGGGGTGTTCTTTCGCACCTGCTGGGATATCATCAAACAGGACATCACCGAGGTGACCATTGCATTCTTCGAGGGAGCCACTTACCCCAAAGCAATTTCAAGCGCCAAGCTTATCCTTATCCCGAAAAACTCCAACCCTGAATCTTTTCGAGACTTTCGCCCCATCAGTTTATGCAATTTTACGAACAAGATCATATCCAAGATAGTTGCAACCAGAATGGCCGGACTACTCCCCAAGATCATTTCCGAGGAGCAAAGCGGCTTTGTTCGCGGAAGAAACATCCAGGACAACATTATGCTAGCTCAGGAGCTTATCACCTGCATGAAGTTCCCAGCTAGAGGGGGCAACATCGCAATCAAACTAGACATGGAGAAAGCTTATGACAGACTTGATTGGCAGTTTATCATCTGGGTCTTCAGAGCTTTCGGATTCTTGGAAAATTAGACCAACACCGTGTGAAGATCCATTAGCAACTCGTGGTTCTCTACGGTTATCAACGGTCAAGCCGATGGATTCTTTAAATCCACTCGAGGAGTTAGACAAGGCGATCCTCTCTCATCCACGGTTTTCATCATTGCGGCCGACGCCCTCAGCAGAAACCTTAACAACATGATTAATACCCCCAACTTCCAACACTATCATACCTCCAGCGGTTGTCCCTTTATCACCCACCTGGCCTTCGTCGACGATGTTTTAATTTTCTCGTCAGGGGATATTGGAGCGGTGGAAGTGGTGCACCACACACTGCAGAGATACTCCAGATGCTCCGGGCAGAAAATCAACCCCGCCAAGAGCGTAATTTATGCCCACCACAACTTCAATCGAGAGTTCGTGCGCAGCCTCTCCAATTTAACGTCCTTCAATGTTACCCATCCCCCCTTCAAATACCTTGGATGTCCACTGGTGTACGGAAAATCCAGCTCTGGCATTTTTGAGGATTTGACCGCTAGAATCAGGAAAAAACTCGAGGGGTGGCATAATGCAACTCTATCCCCAGGCGGCAAGATGATCCTTATCAATCATATTCTCTCCTCCATTCCAATCCATACTGTTTGCAAAAATAAAAGTATAAAACTTTATTGATACAAACTGTAATAAAGATTACAAGAATTCTGGGAAAATTACAACTATAGGAATCCAATCTTGATGACGATTGCTCTATCCCTTGGACGATGTGAACTTTGAAGACGAAGCCTTTGAAGTTGAAAACAACTCTGGAAACTGAAGGCAAAAGCCTCTGAAGTTGAAGACAAAAGTCTCGAAAGAATGCAGCAGCACTTTGGCAAGAACTCCTGAACTCTCTGATTTATGATCTCTGATCTTGATCCCCCTTTGAAATAAAGACTTGAAACTCTATTTATAGAGTTCTAAAAATAACTAACTTTCAGTTATTTTGGACTGCGCAAGCTGATTTGTGCAGCAACTGGTTTGCGCAGATATGGACTGCACAGGCAGTTACTGGATCGTGGGCCAACTATTTGAGACACATGGCATTATTTGATTGAAATGCGCATGATCGTGCATAGACAGTTGCCACATAATGAGCAATTGATGGCATGAATGTCACATATAATTTGTCAGTTATGTTGGTAGAATGCGCAAAGTGAACTGCGCAGACTTTAGTTTGCGCAGACTCAGACTGCGCATGAATGGTTTGCGCAATCACAGATTGCGCATGAATGGTTTGCGCAATCACGGATTGCGCTGCCACCTGTCAGCCGCCCTCGAGCACTGTGCGGCTCCATAAACGAACAGTCTCCTCGTTATTCGTGTTGTCAGCTGTCAGGAAGATCTGATTTGATTCAGTCAATGATGACTTCTGCCACGTCAGCCTGCACAGTTGGGAACATGCGCAAACCAACCTGCGCAAAGTGATGTCTGCGCAATCTGTTGTCTGCACAACTCATCAAAATGATGAATATCTTGAATTTTTGACTTTTGTTGATTGATGCAACTTGATTTTTCAGGACCTACAAGACCCCCTTCAAAGTTTTCGAAAGTTGATTGTATTCAAAATTTCGAAATACTTTGAATTTTTGAATGTTGAATCATTTTGCGCAACATGATGAGCTGTTAAGAAGTCCGCCAGCGCTTGACCTTTGACAGACTTTTGTGGAACATACACCATGTCATATTGAGCTAGCAGGATTGCCCATGTAGCCAACCGAGAATTAAGTGTACTCGGTTTCTTCATGAGTACTCGGAGAGGGTTAACTCGAGATATAACATGAATATTTTGACCAATGATATAATGCCTCGTCTTTTGCACAGCAAACATGAGAGCCAGGCATTCTTTCTCGACCGGACTATAACGATGTTCAGCACCAATCATAGTTCGGCTAAGATAGTAGATAGCCTGTTCATGGCCTTCTTTGTTCTTTTGGACAAGTAAAGCACCCAATGAATGGTCCATAGCACGGACATACATCAAGAATGGAATACCAGAGATAGGTGGCACCAAAACTGGTGGGCTCATAAGATATTGTTTGATATCGTCGAATGCTCGTTGACACTCTTCAGTCCAAATAAAAGATACACCCTTCTTCATTAGTTGAGTGAATGGTCTGCAGCGTCCAGACAAGTTCAAAATGAATTGCCTGATGTACGCAAGTCGGCCTTGGAATCCTCGTAGCTCTTTTAGGTTGCGTGGAGGACGCATCTCTTGGGTGGCTTTGATCTTCTCGGGATCCACGTGTATACTCTTAGAGGTAATGACGAAGCCGAGAAATTTGCCACTAGAGACACCCAAGAATGACTTGGTGGGATTCATCTTGAGCTGATGTTGACGCATGAGATTAAATATTGTTCTCAAATCTTGGATGTGATCTTCTTTTAGACGACTTTTGACAGCAATATCGTCAACATAGCATTCGACTGTTTTACGAAGATGTTCTCTGAAAATGGTACTCATAGCCCGTTGGTAGGTTGCACCAGCGTTCTTGAGACCAAATGGCATCACTGTGTAACAATAGACTCCTCGAGGAGTGCAGAAAGATGTATGCTTTTCATCTTCAGGATGCATTTTAATCTGATTATATCCGGAGAATCCATCCATAAAAGATATTTGCTCGAACCCACAAGTATTGTCAATCATGACGTCTGTGATAGGAAGAGAAAATTCATCTTTTGGACATACTTCATTAAAATCTCGGAAGTCGATGCAGACTCGAACTTTTCCAGTTTTCTTCAGAACGGGGACGACATTGGCTACCTAATCAGGATGCTGCTCTTCTCGAATAAAGCCACAAGCGATGAGCTTCTTGACTTCATCATCAATTGCGTCCATCATTTCAGGCTTAAATCGCCTTTGTTGCTGTTTGACCGATTTAGCATTAAGAAGAATGTTCAGTTTGTGAGTAGCAATCTTGGGATCTAAACCTGGCATGTCTTCGTAACTCCAAGCAAAGACGTCTATGTATTCTTTAATAAGAAGAATCAACTCTTGCTTATCTGCTTCTGGAAGATTCTTGCTAATAAAGATTGGCCGAGGTGACTCTCTTTCCCCTACATCAATTTGAACTAATTGATCTTCAGTAGGAGGTTCACGTTGTTCAAAACGAAGTACCTATTGGTTATCCATATGTTGAGCCCAAGGATCTGTTTCCGGACTTTCTTCAACATCTTCATCACAGCCTCCTGGTAGTTCAACGGAGACCATGTTAGAAGATACGATTATACGATGGACTTCACCGATGCTGGTATCGGAATTCCATGATCTGGAATCAGAAGAATTATAACGTTCTTCACTATCTGATTCAGAAGCCGCTGGGGATAACAGTAGAGAAGAAGTATATCCGAGACCTTTCTTGGTCCTGCCATAATACATTTGTGATTTTCCGTTTGGAACTATTATACGAATGGGAGTTCGTCTACCTTTACCATAGTTAAGGCCGCTCTTGAAGTCGTAACCCATCTTTCGGAGGATGTTTTTGATTGTTGACTATAACGATGGAACTGGAGACGTCCCGTATCGTTAACTTTGCTATCATCCGTATAGTTAATCTTTGTTTCCGGTTTTTTATATAAAAATGCTAGACTTTTACCTTTCTTCAAAGAAGGGTGAATACGGTAAGAATCATCTGGATCTTCAAACGAGACTTCTGTCTGAAGAGATTGTACGACTCCCAGTGTAATTGATTGGAAGCTATCTAACATATCCAAATAACTTTTAGTATAATAAATAACATCAATATACTGGAAAGTAAGTGCTTTTTCATTGATTTGTACATCAGTATTTACAACAGGACCTTTAACCTTAGCAGGTTTGGTCAAATTGATTACAAGAGGGTGAGAAGAAGAACGTGGAGGAGGCTTGTTACGATGGAGGTCGATAACAAGTGGCTCAGAAGAGGTGAGCTCCCTTTTTTCCTTGTTGCAATTTAGATCAACAACAAGTGGCTCAGAAGGAATGAGCTGCTTTTTGTCTTTGTTACGACGTAAGTCGATAACAAGTGGCTCAGAAGAGGTGAGCTCCCTTTGATTTTCATCAGCATCAACTGATTTCTTTTGAACTGGTAAGTGAATAACCAGTGGCTTGGAAGATTGAGGATGAGAAACTCGCCCCTTAACAGGTATGATAAGAGTGTCTTGAGGTACTACTTTTTGATCTTCTTCAGTATCCATAGCCAATACCACCTTCATAAACTCATCCTTGTACATACGAGCATCGTTGCAATAAGCTTCAACACCCTTGAAAGGATAAAGGTTCGCAACTTCCTTGTGAACTTGTCCTTTGTCTCAACGTATTTAAAGCATTGATGAAGAGTTGATGGAACGACATTGTGTTCATGGAGGAATGGCCTTCCCAGGAGAGCATTGTAAGAACAACCATGATTGTCAATGATATAAAAGGTCACCTTTGTGCGAAGATTGCCTATTTGGAGTTTTAGACGGATCTTGCCCAAAGGTTCACTCTTTCCTTGGTTAAATCCCAGAATAGTAGTGATTGTGGTTGAAAGACTATGCACTGGTATCTTCAATGCATCTAGCATTGTCTTTAGCATAATACTAAGTGCAGACCCTGGATCTATCAGGATACGATCAACCTTCATTGAATCTACATATCCTGTATAGTAAAGAGGACGATCATGTCTATTATCTTCCATTAGCATATCATCCTGAGTGAAGGTAATGTTTGGGATCAGTTCCAAGACACTATGACAGTGATGACAAGAGACTGGTTCTGATTCTGGCTTCTTGAGAAGAGTTAAGCAAGTTTCAGCCTGCATCAGAGCTTCACTTAGAGTTTCTTGTGTCTCTTTGGAAAGACGCAAAAGTTCAAATATTGACAACCTAGCCGGTGTATTGGCTAATTGGGCCAATATATCAAAGTTGTAAGGCTTCTCAAGCCCAGTAGGAGATGACTTCTTTAGGGGTTTGTCAAATCGAACTTGTTGCTTGCCTTTGTCAGCCGTTGTTGGCTTGGGAGGAATTGATACTACAACTGGTGAAGATGTAGAAGGGACTTCTTCAGCAGATACGGGTTGTGCCGGAGCAGGTTCGGAAGAAGAAGCAGGATCCTTTTGACCTTCAGAATGATCTTTCAAATAAGCTTTCCCTGATCTGGTGCCTAACAGAATCTCTTCGTCAACAATGGGATCAAAAGATACCATGTTGCAGATCTTAGTTTTGCCTTTAGAACGAGTTTTCTCCTTGGAAGAAGAGGACACCTCGAATTCTGTAGTAAGATCAGGATGGATCCACATAATTTCACCGTTATCAAGAGATAAGGGAACAAGACCTTCATTGGATGGAAGCGGGAGATTCTCAATCTCAAGGATTGCTTTAGGAATTGGAATGACACCGTGCTGTATCATCTGCGGAGGGAAATCCCCAAACTGGACTGAAACCATATTTGCAGTAACAGTCTTCTCATCTTGTTGTAGAGTGACTACACCAGCATTGACAAGCTCTTGAATCTTACCTTTGAGCACATAACATGCTCGAGTAGGATGTCCAATAAATCGGTGATAGACACAATACTTGGGATGATCAGTCTTATTGACTTCATCAGGTTTCTTTGGATCAGGGAGTTGAATTTTATTGCTTTTGAGTAGACATTCAAAGATACTTGCAGTGTCATTTTCGTCAAAGGAATATTCTACCTTCGGACGAGGTTCCCTCGGTGGAGGTACAGAAGGAGTAGGAGTAGATGTAGGTGGGGCCACATTGACAGCCAAAGATTCTTTATTTTTGTTCAAGTTAATGTTCAAAGTTTCTTTCGCTTTGCGATTGTTCTGACGATTGTTACCACCTGAATTTTGATGCTCATCTCGATCAGGGTTAGACATTTGTACCCCCAATTGTTTGAACTTGTCGGCACTTACTTCAGCAGCTTTGGCGTTGACGATGAATGAGGGCCAATCTTGGAATTGGGTTGATCCCGTCCACATACTAATAATAGGCAAAAGATTTTCCTTACAAGTATCAATAGTGACAGCAGCTGGAGTTCCAGGAGGCATTTTCAACGCTTCACGACGGAACCGTTCAATAAAGCTCTCAGCAGTTTCATTATGTTTTTGTTTGATTTTGTTGAGAGCTGACATAGTCATATCATTAAATCCTTTATAGAACTGTTCCAGAAAGATTTGTTTGAGACCTGAAAAGGATGTGATGCAACCATCGGGCAAACTTCTGTACCAGTCGTATGCTACGCCGGCTAAACAACCGACGAACACTCTGGTAAGAAGAGCGTCATTTGGCTGAAGTTGAACAGTCATTACCTCAAAATGATTGATGAATTGACTCGGGGAAGTACTGCCATCGAACAAAGAGATTGTAGGGATTTTGTACTTTGGGGGAAACGGGACGTCCTTCTATTCAACCGGATAGGGCTGTTTAATCCCCAACCTTTGTAGATTGTCTTTCTCTTTAAATGCTTCAAATTGGGTTCGTAAGAGTTTGACAGCTTCATTAGCGTCTTCTGATGAAGAAGAAGGAGCAAGTTGAGTTGTAGTGGTAGGAGGAGGAACAGCGTTGTAAGCACTACCCCCAGCTCCTGACTGGCTAGGCGTAGTTTGTACTTGCACTTGTACAGGAGGCATTTGGGGAGGCACTACCCCCAGCCCAGTATTGGCAGGTATTGAAGATGCTATGATCTCTGGACTAGTAATAGGTGCAGTTGGTGGTGTAACATGCTGTGCTACAATGATAGAATGCATACTAGCAACCATCTCAGCCATGGTTTTTAATTTGTCTTCGAGTGCAGCAATTCGCTGTTCCTGATTTGCGGAGGTTGAAGCATCTGGATCATCGGTGACAACATAAGCCGTCACTTCTCTTGGCACAGTGGAAGATACTGTTTGTTCAGAACTTTCACTGTATGTATCATAATCAGAGAACGAATCATCTCCTGACTGGAAAACAGGAAGATGACTTGAAGGATTTTGAGGAAGATTCCTTTGACCGATTGTATCTCGGCTTCGAGAACGGGTATGTTGAAATACTCCTTCAGAAGATTCTTGAAGTAATTCCAAATACCGTTGGCTTGGCTTGCGGAGTCTACCATGCTTAGAGCATCTTTTACCTCCAGTGTCTCGGGAAGTCATGTTAACAGAAGCATACAAAACTTCGTCTTCTTCTGACATAGGTTCAGATTTAGCAAAAGTTAAACGATCGAAGACAGATCGTTTTGTCGTTTGACAACAGCATTGGATGATGACTTTATGATTACAGTGATGATCAGATGGTTGAGATGGAGATGTTGAGACATTATCCTGTTTTTGTCTTAGATGTTCTCGAAGATCTACAACAGGACGAGGAAAGTTCCGAGGGATCTGTTCTTTGATAACATTTGGAACATGATTCCGATTCTTCAAATGTTTAGTCCCTTGAGTATACAGGGAAGTACTCACTTCATTGGCATAAGTGTCAGGATTTTTGACCTTGGAGATTTGTTTCTGATGATGTTTGACCTTTGGCATCGGCTGTTTGCGTTTTACCGAAGTGGATCGGTTAAGATAAGTTCTGAGGTCAGCAAATTCACCCCCAGGAGTTTCTGTTTGAGACACTAACAGTTTTCCCTGTCTGGAACGACAAATTTGGAGAGTCGGGAGATCCTGGAATTCTGCTATCGGAGTAGGTAGAATACCTCTTTGATTAGTACAAGTACTCTTGTTATAAAGGAAAAAAGAATCCTTGTTTGCCAGAGTTCTTGAATTTATTGGTGCCGAGACACATTGAGATGGATCCTCTTCAGTAAAGACTGAAGAAGACTGAGAAAAGACCAAAGGGCCTTTTCCTTTATTTTGAGATGAAGGGTTAGCTAAAGAGCGTTTCCCTCTGTTATCTTCCAAGTCATGAGACAAGGAAGTTTGAGAAAAGACCAATGGGCCTTTTCCTTTGCTTTGAAGAGAAGGAGGAATAGTCAAAGGACTACCCTCAGTGGATTGCGCAGAGACAATAGGGTGTTTAGGAAGAGGAGTAGAATCTCTTCTTTTATTGTGAGAAGAAGGAAATTTAGCGAAAAGGCTGTTTTTCTTGGATTGCGCAGACTTGGTTTGCGCATGGGTGGAAGGTGCACTAGTCATTTGTGCATTAGAAGCTTTGGTAGGAAGTGCATCAGGAGTCTTTGTCTTAGAGTGCTTGGGATGCATTTTAGTTACTGGAGTGCTATTTTGTGCAGGAAAAGCCACTGCCAATTACGCCAGAGTCATAGGAGTCTTCTGTTTTGACAAGGCAGCATATGAAGTAGCTTGCACAACAGTTGCAGCAGACTGCGCAGCCTTGACTGCAACAGATTGTGCAGCAGTTGCTGAGACAGACTGTGCAACAGTTGACACAGCAGTTTGTGCAGCAGTCTGACTAGCAGATTGTGCAACAGTTAGCACAGCATCCTTGGTGGCAAAACTGTCAGATTGTGCAGCAGACTTGGAGACCCAAACTGAGCGCACTTTGCTCTTGGCAGAAGTGACTGCAGTACGGGGAGTGGTCTTGGAGTTGAGCATCGCCTCGTAGGCTGTCTGGTTGACCTTAACAACCAGCGTCTTCTGCGTCTTCCCGATAGACGCTACGTCACATTGAGTTGCTACTTCCTCGTCGGAGGAGAAAGTTGTCCCCAGCAGAGTCGCCATTTTGTTTGCAAAAACAAAAGTATAAAACTTTATTGATACAAACTGTAATAAAGATTACAAGAATTCTGGGAAAATTACAACTATAGGAATCCAATCTTGATGACGATTGCTCTATCCCTTGGACGATGTGAACTTTGAAGACGAAGCCTTTGAAGTTGAAAACAACTCTGGAAACTGAAGGCAAAAGCCTCTGAAGTTGAAGACAAAAGTCTCGGAAGAATGCAGCAGCACTTTGGCAAGAACTCCTGAACTCTCTGATTTCTGATCTCTGATCTTGATCCTTCTTTGAAATAAAGACTTGAAACTCTATTTATAGAGTTCTGAAAATAACTAACTTTCAGTTATTTTGGACTGCGCAAGCTGATTTGCGCAGCAACTGGTTTGCGCAGATATGGACTGCGCAGGCAGTTACTGGATCGTGGGCCAACTATCTGAGACACATGACATTATTTGATTAAAATGCGCATGATCGTGCATAGACAGTTGCCACGTAATGAGCAATTGATGGCATGAATGCCACATGTAATTTGTCAGTTATGTTGGTAGAATGCGCAAAGTGAACTGCACAGACTTTGGTTTGCGCAGACTCAGACTGCGCATGAATGGTTTGCGCAATCACAGATTGCGCATGAATGGTTTGCGCAATCACGGATTGCGCTGCCACCTGTCAGCCGCCCTCGAGCACTGTACGGCTCCATAAACGAACAGTCTCCTCGTTATTCGTGTTGTCAGCTGTCAGAAAGATCTGATTTGATTCAGTCAATGATGACTTCTGCCACGTCAGCCTGCGCAGTTGGGAACATGCGCAAACCAACCTGCGCAAAGTGATGTCTGCGCAATCTGTTGTCTGCGCAACTCATCAAAATGATGAATATCTTGAATTTTTGACTTTTGTTGATTGATGCAACTTGATTTTTCAGGACCTACACATACTTTGGCCATGTGTTCCCCACCCAAGAAGGTGCTGACCTCGATCGAACAGATCTTTTATAACTTCTTTTGGGTACAGGACAAAGGCAAAGACAAGCATCACTGGACGAGCTGGGACTCTATGTCGCTCCCTACTGAAGAAGGGGGCCTGGGATTCACCAAACTCTTCCACATTGTTAAAGCATTCTCGTTGAAACTGTGGTGGACTCTTCGGACTAGCAACAACTTATGGACCAGGTATATGAAGGCCAGATACTTCAAGCACATTCACCCAACTGTCGCCATCTCCAACAGCCGTTCCTCTGCGGCGTGGCGTCGTATCCTCGACGGGCGAGCCAGCGCCAAACCTATTATGAGACTCAATTTGGGTGACGGTCAATCGAACCCTTTCCTGGAGAGATGGGTTGGGGTTAGCTTGCTACCGAGTATCACGAAGATCCCTCGTGACTGCAGGATTTGCGACCTATAGGATCACAGCAGTAATGATTAGAACTGGGATAAGATTCGTGATTGGTCTGGAAACGACACCGTGGAAAACATCCGCCGAAGCGGTGTGAGGATCGGAAACGACGAGGACGGTTGGAGGTGGTCACTCAAGGCCTCGGGGGCATTCTCGATGCAGTCGACGTGTCGCGCTGTTCGAGCTAATGGGAACCCGAATCCTACCATTGCCCCCTTTTGGCAAGCTTGCATACCTAAGAAGTGGTCCTTCCTGATGTGGAGAATCATCAGGAAGAAACTGCCCACAGACGACATCCTGAACACCTTGGGGATCAGCTTAGCATCAGCCTGCAATTGTTGCGCTGACCGTCAGATGGAGACTATTGACCACATCTTCTATCAGGGGGGGCTGCCAGGTCACATTTGGAGTATTCTCAACCATCTGGGTAGCATTGAGCCAGGCAGTGGGCGCTTCCACGATCTTGCAAACTCCTGGGGCTCGGCCTCTCATGGACACCAGATCGTCGCAGCGGCCGCCACGTGGGTCATATGGAAGAATCGCAACAAGGCTAGATATGAAGGACACCAATACTCTGCCAACCAGCTCATCCGGGAAATCTTTTGCCAATGCCGTAAAAGGATCACCCGGTGTGCACACAGCTCGAGGGCATTATGGTCCTCAGTCCTCCCCTAGCTTTCGCCGGTTGCTGGTTCCCCCTTCCTCCTGTCTTTTTTTGGTGGTATTCTTGTATAGGCTTCAGTATTTTGCGCCTTGTATACTTGTATCGGCTTCGGTCTTCGAGCCTGGATTAATAAAAAGGAGGGTTTTATCAAAAAATATATATATATATATTATATATATATATATATATATATATATATATATATATATATATATATATATATATATATATATATATGTTGGCCCATTATATATATATATATGTTGGCCCATTCCATGGTCACACCCGATTTCGATAATCAACATACACTTAAGTCAATACACAAAATATACAAACTACTCCTAATCATTTCAGGAGATATGAAATCAATATCAACGGGCGTTGTACTGCATCAACAAAGCATAGACATCATCAAATCTTAAGTTGACTCATTTTATATTTTATTCTGTATTTTTATATTTTATTGAGTCTAGAATTTATTTTGTAAAATCAACTCGGTAATACTGGCTTAGGGTTATCCCAGTCCATATTTCCAAAAAGCTACCCATTTTCATTTATATATCTTTTACAAAATATTCCAAAATACTTTCTTATCAACTGCTTTGATAAATATTTCGAAAAATCATTGACAGAACTCAAAACCGAGTTCGGTCCGAGTTCGGTCCGAACTCTGCCCGAGTTCGGTCAGTTCAAATTCAAATGTTAGTTGCCTCCAAATCTGCGAGTAACGTCTCTATGCGAAATATTTGCATCAGAACTCTGTCCGAACTCTGTCTGAGTTCGGTCCCAGAAAACACCTATAAATAGAAGAGAAATTTTCATTTCAAATCACTCATTCATTCTTCATCTTCTCTTCTCTACTCTTCAAGTGTTTTCAAAATGTTCTAAAGCTTTCAAATTATACCTATACATCTCTTAGCCAAAAGCCAGTAATATCTATGTTGATTTAGAGTTTTTGGTGTCCAAGAGTTGTAAAGAGGTCGTTCCAAGTTCAGAAACTATTCTGTTGTGGAGCCGGTCGTGCGCTCGTCACCAAGCACGGTGTCGTGAAGTCGGTCATGAACTTGTTACCAAGCACGGTGTTGTAAGATACTGCAAGCTCTCATTTAGCTTGTGCCATAGTGGATTAACATCGAGCAAGAGTACTCGAGACTGGATTAGTCCTCTCAGAGGGATACCAGTATACATCGCTGTGTCACTGAGTTTGATCTCTCTATCTCTTGCTGTATTTATTTACTGTCTCTTATTTTCTGCCTTAGTTAATTTTTAAATTGGTGATTATTTTTTCGCTGCACACACACACACTCTATTTACCCCCCTCTAGAGGTGCTCAACGGTCCTACAATTGGTATCAGAGCAGGTGATATTCTTATATAACAAACCTCAGAGTATATATATGGCAGCCGTGAAATCAATATTCAACGGTGAAGGGCAATCCACAAATAGACCCCCACTTTTTGATGGTACTAATTATACCTATTAGAAAACACGGATGACTTTCTTCTTAAAATCTCTTGACTTTAATCTTTGGTCTATAGTCATTGTTGGTTATAAGAAACCAGCACCCACAGTGGTTGAAGGCCAGCTTGTAGACAAGCCTCATGACAAATACACTGAAGCTGAAAAAGCTAATGCTAGTCTAGATGCTCGTGCCATCAATGCACTATTCTGTACAATTGACAAAACGGAGTTCAACAGAGTTTTAACCTGTAAGACGTCTTACGAAATTTGGAAACTTCTTGAGGTAACTCATGAAGGTACTTCCCAAGTGAAGGAATCCAAAATTAGTAGACTAACACAGGAATATGAATCTTTCAAGATGAAACCCGGTGAGTCAATTACACAGATGTTTACTCGTTTCCTTGATATAACTAATCTTCTGCAATCTCTTGGCAAGAATTACAACAATCATGAGAAGATTAGAAAAGTGCTGCGGGCTCTAACCAAGAACTGGAATCCAAAAGCCACAGCAATTATTGAAGGAAACGATCTCACCACTATGTCCTTGGAAACACTGATGGGCAAGCTCATGACCCATGAACTTGATTTGCAAGAGTTTGAAGAAGCAACACCAAAAGAAAAATCTATTGCTTTCAAAGCTCAAGCAAGAAAATCAACATGCAATGACTCTGATGAAGAATCATCAAGTGGTGATGAACAAGCCCTACTTGTGAAGAACTTCAAAAAATTCCTAAAGTTTGAGAAATCAAGCAGAAGGAAGAGAGATGTCCAAGAAAGCAATGAAGATGAAACCATTTGCTTTGGATGCAAGAAGACGGGGCACATGAAGAAGGACTGTCCAACTTCAAAGAAAAGCAGTCTATATGACAGATCAAGATCAAGCAGAAAAGCAACATCCGGTCGAAAGTATGCCAATACGAGTATCTGGCATGAAAGTGATGCCAGTGATACAGAAGAAAAGGACAGACCCTGTGGCAATGCAAATGTCTGTCTTATGGCATTTGATAAGGTATCCTCAAACCCTCTATATAATGATTTTACTTTCGATGAATTAGAAAATACCTTTAGCGAATTACTTGAAGATCACAAAACTGTGCTTGACAAGTATAAACAATCTTGAAAAGAGATTAAGGCATACACAACCGAGATTGCTAGACTGTCCAATCTTATTGAAGATATTAAAGAGACGTCTACTATCGGTAACATGGAAGAGATAGCCAAACTCAAGGTAGACTATCATGAGGCTATCCTCAAAATTGAAAAGAAAGAAAGAGACTATGTCAAGATGCAAGAATTATATGACAGAGAAGAAGAAGCACTTAGTAACAGAACAAAGACTCTCAGATATGACTGCTAGATATGAAGAGTCTATTGCAATTTCTAAAAAGTTAGAAATCAAGTTAGGCAAATAGGCAATACCTGTGACACAGCCTAAGTTTAGTCCTAATGCTAAGCATACACCTAAGAGGACTAAAAATAAGAAAGCACAGAAGAAACACAACTATCACCATGCTTTCACTTATAGGTTCTCCAAGAAACCAAACAAGCATGTAAACACAGTTTTGACCATATCTGATTCTAAACTTACTTGCACTTATTGTGGCACGCATGGACACATATCACAGTATTGTTTGGCAAGGAAGCTTGTTGACAATCACACTTTATTCTGGAGGCCTAAAACTAATCAGAATGGACCCTTCAGTAAATGGGTACCAAAGGATTCATCTACTTGTCTTATAGGTGGACCCTCAACCCTCTCATGCTAGAAGCAAATAGATCCTCGATAGCGGATGTTCGCGACACATGACCGGTGATGCATCTTTGTTCGCTACGCTATCGATAAAGAAAGAAGGATATGTCTCCTTCGGAAATAATTTGAGAGGTGATATTATTGGTAATGGTACTGTAGGTATTTCTCCTTATCCAGTAATAAAAGATGTTTGTCTAGTAACAGAATTGAAACATAACCTACTGAGCATAAGTTATTTGGCTGATAATGGTAAAGGTATCAATTTTGTGAAAGATAAATGTACCATATATGATATGTCATCTGGTGATCCCGTATATAAAGGGATTAGAGAAGACAATATTTATGTTTTCTTTTTGGAGAATACTAATAATG
This sequence comes from Iris pallida, assembly GCA_029216955.1. Classification (NCBI taxonomy): domain Eukaryota; kingdom Viridiplantae; phylum Streptophyta; class Magnoliopsida; order Asparagales; family Iridaceae; genus Iris; species Iris pallida. The sequence continues at coordinate 4,208,286 of JANAVB010039212.1, forward strand.
CAGGTAGATGCCTAGTAGCTAATCTAGATAAAAGCTGGCTATGGCACATGAGACTAGGACATGCAAATATGGATACTATCTCATGACTCAGTACTAAAAAGTTGGTAAAAGGACTCCCTGAAATTCCATTCAAGAGAGACATGGTATGTGTTGACTGTGAAAAGAACTAAGCACATAGATCCACTTTTAAATCCATCAACGCTGTAAGTACTTCCAGACCTTTGCAGTTAATTCATATGGATTTATTTGGACCTAGTAGAGTCGCTAGTCTTGGTGGTAAGCTCTACGGTTTTGTTATTGTTGATGATTTCTCTCAATTTACTTGGGTTTACTTTTTATCAAACAAAAGTGATACTATTTTTGAATTTCAAATATTTTATAAAAATGTACAAAACGAAAAAGGCTTCATGATTACTCGTATCCGAAGTGATCATGGTGGCAAATTCGTAAATTCTGATTTCAAAAAGTTTTGTGATGATAGTGGATATTACCATGAATTTTCTTATCCTAGAACTCCCCAACAGAATGGTGTTGTGGAGTGGAAGAATCGTACTCTAAGCGAAATGGCTAGAGTCATGCTGAATCAGCATAATCTTTCTAAGTATTTTTGGGCAGAAGTTGTTAGTACAGCCTGTCATGTTTTGAATAGGGTGTTAATTCGACCAATCTCGAAGAAAACACCATATGAGCTTTGGTTTGGAAGGATTCCAAACATTTCTTATTTTAAAGTTTTTGGATGTCGCTGTTTTATCCTGAACACCAAGGATAACTTGGGAAAGTTCGACTCTAAAGCAGATGAAGGAATATTTCTCGGATATGCTGCTAAGAGTAAGGGATATAGGATTGATATAGGATTTTTAATAAAAGATCTATGATTGTTGAAGAATCTATTAATGTTACTTTTGATGAACTAAATAGTCACAGATCTAGCGACAGTGATGATAAAGATACACATGCAAAGACTGAGAAGAGTTCTGTGGAAGATCTGACCCAAAAGTTTGATTCATTAAAATTCTTGCCAGATCATCCAGAAACACTCATTATAGGTAATGTATCTAAAGGTGTAAGTATACGTTCCTCTCTTAAAGATTCTGATATAGCAGCAAATGTAGCATTCATTTCTTAAATAGAACCTAAGAATATAGATGATGATTTTTCTGATGAGTTTTGGATTCATGCCATACAAGAGGAACTAAATCAATTTGAGAGAAACCAAGTTTGGGAACTCGTTCCTAAACCTATTGGTCAATCGATAATTGATACCAAATGGGTGTTCTGAAATAAACTCAGTGAAGATGGACAAGTTCTACGCAACAAAGCACGTCTAGTGGCACAAGGTTATAATCAAGGAGAAGGAATTGATTATAATGAGACTTATGCTCCTGTTGCTAGACTAGAAGCCATCCGCATGTTTTGTGCATTTGTATGCTTTAATAATTTTAAATTATTTCAAATGGATGTAAAAAGTGCATTTTTAAACGGTTTTTTAAAAGAGGAAGTTTTCGTGAAACAACCCCCTGGTTTTGAAGATTTTCAAAAACTTGATCACGTCTTCAAGCTTAAAAAAGCACTATATGGACTCAAACAAGCACCTCGTGCTTGGTATGAACGCCTAAGCGCCTTCTTACTTGATAATGGTTTTTCAAAAGGTAAAGTTGATACTACCTTGTTTATCAAATCTTTGAATGATGATATTCTCCTTGTGCAAATTCATGTAGATGACATAATATTCGGTTCTACTAACGAAAAACTTTGTCAAGATTTTGCTAAGTATATACAGAGTGAATTTGAGATGAGTATGATGGGAGAGCTAAACTTCTTCTTAGGACTACAGATCAAACAGCACTCAAAAGGAACGTTCATCAACCAAGCTAAGTACACGAAGGACATACTGAAAAAGTACGACTTCGAAAACGTAAAGCCAATCGGGACTCCTATGGCTACATCTACAAGGCTTGATTCTGATGAAAGTGGCAAACCTGTCGATCAGCGTAAGTATCGAGGTATGATTGGTAGTTTATTATATTTAACTGCTAGTCGTCCTGATATAATGTTCAGTGTTTTCATTTGTGCACGGTATCAGGCAAATCCTAAGGAATCACATCTAAGCGCCGTTAAGCGTATCTTCCGATACCTTAAAGAAACTTCTACAGTTGGCTTATGGTATCCTAAAACCAAATCCTTTGACCTGATAGGTTATTCGGATGCGGATTTTGCCGGATGCAAAGTGGACCGTAAAAGTACCAGTGGCACATGTCATTTCCTAGGAAAGGCCTTAGTCTCCTGGTTTAGTAAAAAGCAAAATTCTGTAGCATTATCAACTACTGAGGCTGAGTATATCACCGCAGGTTGTTGTTGTGCTCAAATTTTGTGGATGAAACAAACCTTGGAAGACTATAATCTGCACTACACTAAGATTCCTATATATTGTGACAATACTAGCACTATAAATCTGACTAAGAACCCTACTTGTCACTCACGCACAAAGCACATAGAGATACGACATCATTTTCTACGTGATCATCAACAACACGGGGATATCTGTTTAGAGTTTGTTGACATAGATCATCAACTAGCAGATATATTCACGAAACCATTGGCTGAAGATCGGTTTAACACATTGAGGCGTGAGCTCGATATACTTGAATTTTCAGATTCATAATGTAATAAGGTAGTTAATTTTAATTTTATAACTTGAAACTTTAACATTTACTTAACAGAAATTATTTTTGGGTACAAGCCTAAAAAGGGTCTGTCTGTCACCACGACTACGGTCGAAGCGAAGCGGTACTTAAGAGTTCCCCGGTGAACCTCCGTTAGCTGGGACAGAACCCCTACAGTTAACCCATTAATAATGTACGTTACTAAATACAAAGTCAAAAGTCATAAAACTAAATTTTAACCACCAGAACTGCATTTATTATCTCGGGAATGCAAGTAGCCGAACTCGGGCTGAACTCTGACCGAGTTCGGGCCGAATTCGGGCAGAGTTCGGTCGGCACTGTTATGTTTCCAGAAACGAACAGCCGGCCCTAATCTAAAATCCCTAAATTTCTACTATATATATAATATTTTTTTAAATTATACGGATTTGAAATTTTGTATTGTACGTCGCGTAGTCGTATATTAAGTCGCACACGAAATTTTATTTTGCTCGACGAGTGCGAATATGTGCGAGCGTACATATTTTAGAAAAATATTTTATTTATTATTTTATAGTTTCAAAATAATGTATGCAATAATTATTTTACTATCATTACCAAGTTGTTATTTTATTTACTAAAAGCCTTCATTTATGCAATTATTAAGAATAATTAATATTTTTATTGTATACTAGAAAAACATAATTACGAAAAAATTATTTGTGCATATGTATACATTTGTAATTATTTATTGGTTTATTTTAAATATTAATATAATTTTCAAAATTATTATTATTAGTATTTTTGGAAAATATATTTCGAAATTATTATGGCAATTTAAATCTTGATTTGAATTTATGTATTTATTTAAATAGTTAAAAAATTAAAATTTGATTTATTGATTTGATTTTAAACTAAGGGAATTAAATTAGATATAATTGGATCTGGATTTGGATTTGATTTGATTGATTTTAAATTAATACATGAATTATCTACTTTGGGTTTTAAATATTCTTAATCCTATCCAAATGGGAATTCCCACATCCTATAAATAGGCAGGTAGTCCCCCATTATTTTTTTCCATAATTCATCTCCCATAAATGTTCTCCATAAATCTACGTGCATCGTGTCCGTGTCCATCCATAATCTTATTCCATTTTTATAATTACATCAATTCCTCGTGTCGGACACATCCCCGACACGACTTCGAATCCACCCGTGTCTCGCAGGACACAATTCCCTAAACCCTAACTCTAACCCTAACCCTAACCCTAATTTGGTCGGAACCACGACCAACTACCTGTCGACGACCCTCGTGACTCGCAGCTTCCTCCCAGCTCCATCTCCGATCAGGAGCCAGCCGCCAAGACTCCCCGACCGACCCTGCCTATCCTCCACCATGGAGCACCTCCGGCCAACCCGTCTCCGTTCTCCTCCCCGACCGACACAGCACCCTCGCCCAACCATCGACACACACCGCCACTCGCTGCCAACAAACCCGCCACCGCGACCGGCTCCCCACCTCCGGCGGTCCACCTCCGGCGGTCCACCTCCATAACCCCCGGATCCCCGTCGACAACAGAACACCCCACCAAAACCACCATCATCACCGTCACGGCCTCGTCGCCGGAGCCGTACCCAAAACAAAAACCCAAAATATCTCCAAAAGTAAACACACGCACACACCCCTTACCTCGTCGTCGAACCCTCCGGCGCCGAGCCACCTTGGTCGACCGAACCTGGCCGCATCTCCGCCTGCGTCTTCTGCCAGCCGCGCCCATCAACCCCGAGCCTCCGCAACCTTCAGCCTCCGGCCGTCGCTCCGGCGAACCGACTCCTTCCGTGCCGAGAAGCCATGGCGCCTCCCCGAGCGCCTGCTGCTCTCTCCACCTACGCCCGAGCCCCGACCTCTCTTCCCGACTTCATCCGCCGCTCCCCGTCGGAAAAATCCTCCAGATCCGCCGAGACCCCTTCTTCTCCACCGAAACCCCGTCCCGTCGACTTCGCCTCCTTTCCCAGCCTCTCCGCCTCGCCGCTGAACTCCGGCGCAAACCCCCTCCGATCTCTCCCCTTCGCGCTCGTCGTCTTCCCCAACCTCCCGTTCCTCACTCTTCTCCGCGCGAGCCACCGCCTATCGCCGTCCCCTCTGAAACCCATCGACCTCTCACCCCAGCTCACTTCGTCCTCTCTCTCTTAACCCTGTTCTCTGTCTCCTCTCTCTCCCTTAACTCATTAAGGAGAGGAGACAGCTGGCACATTTTTTTTGTTCTTCTGTTACGTTTTTTTTGTGTGTGTGTGTTTTATTATCGATTATTATTATTATTATTATTAGTTATTATTACTATTACTGTTATTATTATTATGATTAATTTATTGTTAGTGTTATATTTAATCAGTATATGTATATTATGGTTGTTATTATGATTATATTAAACTAATAATATTATATATTGTTAGCATTATTACTTTGTAATTCTTCTAGCTGTATATATATATATGATTAATATTTAGGATATTTAAATGTCGTTTTTAACAAAGGAGTATTATATTTTACAAATTGGAGTTTAGGCAAAAAAAAAATATTTTTAGAATTTCTAAAATATTTCCTAAAAACTTATTGTTTTACTTATTTTAAACTATAAAGTGTATTTGACAAAATTAAGTTTTATCCTTAAAATAATTTTCCCAGAATATTATATAAATATTTGAATAGTAAAAAAAAATATAGTTTCAAATGTAATAAATATTTTCCAGAATATTTATTTATGTATCCAAATTTTCTTTTATTATCCTCATGTTCGTATCCAAGTCCTATTCTTCCTATTCCTTCGCCCAATTCAAGCCTACCTTATGTCCACCCAAACTAATTTGACCCTTCTGGACCCAATGAAACTGTCCGTGCCACCATCAGAGGTCACCTTGTGTAGTTGTTGCACCGAAGTCGCAGTTCGTGCAATCTTGACCATCGCAGCACACCAGGCGTACTACCAGACAAGACACCTTGCCATTTGCTGTTTATTTATTTTAGCTCATATTTCATGCATTGTTCATTATTTTCTTATGCAAAATAAACTGTGATACATGGCATAACCTGTTAGAACTTACTGTTCATTTTTATTTCCTGCTATGTATTATTTTTCTTACACATTAAACCAAGATTTAAGGGACCACCTTTGTGTGTCGCATTCTTGGCCTTGACACGTCGTACCACGAAGTTGTGTGTCGCATGTAGAACACGGAAGTGCGTGATTGGCTGGCCACCAGTACGTACAAGCCGTGCGATATGAATAACCGCTAATAGAGGTTGCATGCTAGTTTGACTTAGCGGTTATAGTGGTCTTGTGTTGTGGATACAATATAGTAGACATTGGGCGGAGAGGACAATTCCTTAGCGTATGAGCTTCGATGCACTTTCCCTTGTGACCCGGACTCTCCGCTGGAGATACGGGGTTGATGATCCATGATTACTGACGGCCACTGATGATTCTGCGGAACGTCATGCTCTTACTGATGGGGCCTCTGGTGCCCAAGGGGGACTACGCCAATCCTATTTAGCCAGGGCCCATGCATAGGAAGGATTGTTCTTAACTACAGGCTACCTTTATCCGTTAGGTATGAGTACTTTTGGTTTGGGTACTTGTATCTGACCGTGGCTCGGAACAATAACTTGTCGCGGATTAGTTCATCACATCTTGTCCTTGTTTGGTTGTAGGTGTGACTTAATACTTCGATGAGAAGGTATTGAACCTTGTTGGGGTCCGGATACCATATTGGATTCATAGCATGGAAAGGTACGTCACCGTGAATTAGTTTACCATCTTCTGTCCTTGTTTGGTTGGGGGGATGGTACGCTCGTTCAGTAGGTGCATATTGGACCATGTTATAATTCGATTTACTTATTTATTTGAGAAATATTTATTCAGTTTATATGGCATGATATTATGTGTCTTGTTACGTCCCTCTGAGGACCTGGTTATCTCTCCAGGTGTGTGCTATTGTCTTTCATAGGTGTTTTAGCTCTAGCCGTGATCATCGCTACTTCTTCGAGGATGATTCCACTTAGATCGTCTTCGCTTCGCTCACCAAAATTATTTATTCTATCATGTATTTTTCCTTTACTTGTTGGTAGTGGATTTGTCTCCGCCCAACATATTGTATCAAGACAAATTCATAGTTGATTATATGATATCTTTTATTCATTTATTTTGTGTGGATGAGATTAGTTATGGTTCTACTGCATTTTACAGCTTATGTATTCATACAAGGTTTTCATATATTGGGGTGTACTTCGTATGAGTACAGCTGGCATGTCTACGTTCCTAGTCCTACGTATTTTGGGACTGGGGCATTACATGTTTTTGTGGTTGCCCATGCAGGTCAAGATAAATTGTTTGGTTACTTTACCGTACCAAGCAAGCCTGCGTATAGGATTAGAAGTCTAGGCTCTCATCCACATACTTGACCACTTTTCTTGATTTTATCTACCGTTTGACTCATCAATTGCATCTTGCTTGCTTCCTTCCATCCCTATTCTCATCTTCCCTTCGTGCTTGCTAGAGATTGACCCTACTAGTTAATTGTCCCAAAACACCATTAGTTTAATTCTTTAAGTTGGGTAGAATACCTTATGAACTAGTAACCCCTTTGACCTAGTGACCTATATTAGCAAGCTTATTTAGATCCTAGAATCTAGAGGACCTAACCCGTCTAGCCAACCAAGGACTTGGACAAGAAGACTATAGGACGACTGTATGACTTAGAATCATTCCACCTTCTTTAAATCTTAATCTCTCGTGCCTATGTATTTACCATTTTGACTAATGATGCTAATATAGCCTAGTTTTTGCAAGCTTATTCTTTATCGAGTTTGTTCATGACATATGCTATTGAGCGCTCACTAGCCTATTGTCTAATCAGAACCGGTACATAATGGTCTGATCAACCAAGTGTACTTTGGTTTGCTTTTGTCTATTACTCTACGTGGATGGGGACATAATTAAACTTGGCCCTTACAATCCCATCTACGACTGCCTTGACAATTCTTTTGAAATTATTCGAACGTCTTTGAATCACGTATTCGTATTCGATAACGCCTCCTTCGAACTCTATATTGCTTTCGCCTTCACCTATTTTAGAAGGACGAAAGCGTTATACTAGAACTTCCTCTAGCCATCCTATCGACTACGACCATATCATATTATTTTTCTATGATCTAGATCGTAATTTCTTACAGCATGATTTTGTTATTGATCGTTCCTCATCGATACCCCTTGTGTCTTCTCACGCCCCCACGAATTCTTAATTTCGAGGACGAAATTCTTTTAAGTTGGGTAGGATGTAAAACCCCTAAATTTCTACTATATATATATTTTTTTAAATTTATACGGATTTGAAATTTTGTATTGTACGTCGCGTAGTCGTATTTTACGTCGCGCACGAAATTTTATTTTGCTTGACGAGTGCGAATATGTGCGAGCGTACATATTTTAGAAAAATATTTTATTTATTATTTTATAGTTTCAAAATAATATATGCAATAATTATTTTACTATCATTACCAAGTTGTTATTTTATTTACTAAAAGCCCTTCATTTATGCAATTATTAAGAATAATTAATATTTTTATTGTATACTAGAAAAACATAATTATGAAAACATTATTTGTGCATACGTATATATTTGTAATTATTTATTGGTTTATTTTAAATATTAATGTAATTTTCGAAATTATTATTATTAGTATTTTTGGAAAATATATTTCAAAATTATTATGGCAATTTAAATCTTGATTTGAATTTATGTATTTATTTAAATAGTTAAAAAAATTGAAATTTGATTTATTGATTTGATTTTAAACTAAGGAAATTAAATTAGATTTAATTGGATTTGGATTTGGATTTGATTTGATTGATTTTAAATTAATACATAAATTATCTACTTTGGATTTTAAATATTCCTAATCCTATCCAAATGGGAATTCCCACATCCTATAAATAGGCAGGTAGTTCTCCATTATTTTTTTCCATAATTCCTCTTCCACAAATTTTCTCCATAAATCTACGTGCATCGTGTCCGTGTCCATCCATAATCTTATTCCATTTTTACAATTACATTAATTCTTTGTGTCGGACATATCCCCGACACGACTTCGACTCCACCCGTGTCTCGCAGGACACAGTTCCCTAAACCCTAACTCTAACCCTAACCCTAACCCTAATTTAGTCGGAACCACGACCAACTACCTGTCGACGACCCTCGTGACTCGTAGCTTCCTCCCAGCTCCATCTCCGATCAGGAGCCAGCCGCCACGACCTTCCGACCGACCCTACCTGTCCTCCACCATGGAGCACCTCCGGCCAACCCGTCTTCGTTCTCCTCCCCGACCGACACAGCACCCTCGCCCAACCATCGACACACACCGCCACCCGCTGCCAACAAACCCGCCACCGCGACCGGCTCCCCACCTCCGGTGGTCCACCTCCATAACCCTCGGATCCTCGTCGACAACAGAACACCCCACCAAAACCACCATCATCACCGTCACGGCCTCGTCGCCGGAGCCGTACCCAAAACAAAAACCCAAAATATCTCCAAAAGTAAACACACGCACACACCCCTTACCTCGCCGTCGAACCCTTCGACGCCGAGCCACCTTGGTCGACCGAACCTGGCCGCATCTCCGCCCGCGTCCTCAACCAGCCACGCCCATCAACCCCGAGCCTCCGCAACCTTCATCCTCCGGCCGCCGCTCTGGCGAACCGACTCCCTCCGCACCGAGAAGCCATGGCGCCTCCCCGAGCGCCCGCTGCTCTCTCCGCCTACGCCCGAGCTCCGACCTCTCTTCCCGACTTCATCCACCGCTTCCCGTCGGAAAAACCCTCCAGATCTGCCGTGACCCCTTCTTCTCCACCGAAACCCCGTCCCGTCGACTTCGCCTCCTTCCCCAGCCTCTCCGTCTCGCCGCTGAACTCCGGCGCAAACCCCCTCCGATCTCTCCCCTTCGCGCTCGTCGTCTTCCCCAACCTCCCGTTCCTCATTCCCCCCGCGCGAGCCACCGCCTATCGTCGTCCCCCCTGAAACCCATCGACCTCTCACCCCAGCTCACTTCGTCTTCTCTCTCTCTTAACCATGTTCTCTGTCTCATCTCTCTCCCTTAACTCATTAAGGAGAGGAGACAGCTGCCCTCACTTTAGCACATTTTTTTTTGTTCTTCTGTTACACTTTTTTGTGTGTGTGTGTTTTATTATCGATTATTATTATTATTATTATTATTATTATTATTAGTTATTATTACTGTTACTGTTATTATTATTATGATTAATTTATTGTTAGTGTTATATTTAATCAGTATATGTATATTATGGTTGTTATTATGATTATATTAAACTAATAATATTATATATTGTTAGCATTATTACTTTGTAATTCTTCTAGCCGTATATATATTCTTCTAGCCGTATATATATATATATATATATATATATATATATATATATATATATATATATATATATATATATATATATATATATATATATATATATATATGATTAATATTTCAGGGTATTTAAATGTCGTTTTTAACAAAGGAGTATTATATTTTACAAATTTGAGTTTAGTCAAAAAAAATATATATTTTTTTAGAATTTCTAAAATATTTCCTAAAAACTTATTATTTTACGTATTTTAAACTATAGAGTGTATTTGACAAAATTAAGTTTTATCCTTAAAATAATTTTTCTAGAATATCTATATAAATATTTGAATAGTAATATATATATATATATATATATATATATATATATATATATATATATATATATATATATAGTTTCAAATGTAATAAATATTTTCCAGAATATTTATTTATGTATCCAAATTTTCTTTTATTATCCTCATGTTCGTATCCAAGTCCTATTCTTCCTATTCCTTCGCCCAATTCAAGCCTACCTTATGTCCACCCTAACTAATTTGACCCTTCTGGACCCAATAAAACTGTCCGTGCCACCATCATAGGTCACCTTGTGTAGTTGTTGCACCGAAGTCGCAGTTCGTGCAATCTTGACCATCGCAGCACACCAGGCGTACTACCAGGCAAGACACCTTGCTATTTGCTGTTTATTTATTTTAGCTCATATTTCATGCATTGTTCATTATTTTTTTATGCAAAATAAACTGTGATACATGGCATAACCTGTTAGAATTTACTGTTTATTTTTATTTCCTGCTATGTATTATTTTTCTTACACATTAAACCTAGATTTAAGGGACCACCTTTGTGTGTTGCATTCATGGCCTTGACACGTCGTACCACGAAGTTGTGTGTCGCATGTAGAACACGAAAGTGCGTGATTGGCTGGCCACCAGTACGTACAAGCCGTGCGATAGGAATAACTGCTAATAGAGGTTGCATGCTAGTTTGACTTAGCGGTTATAGTAGTTTTGTGTTGTGGATACAACACAGTAGGCATTGGACGGGGAAGACAATTCCTTAGCGTATGGGCTTCGATGCACTTTCTTTTGTGACCCGGACTCTCCGCTGGAGATACAGGGTTGATGACCCATGATTACTGACGGCCACTGACGATTCTGCGGAACGTCATGCTCTTACTGATGGGGCCTCTGGTGCCCAAGGGGGACTACGCCGATCCTATTTAGCCAGGGCCCATGCGTAGGAAGGATTGTTCTTAACTATATTTCACTTAGAACGGTAGGCTACCTTTATCCGTTAGGTATGAGTAATTTTGGTTTGGGTACTTGTATCTGACCGTGGCTTGGAACAATACCTTGTCGCGGATTAGTTCGTCACATCTTGTCCTTGTTTGGTTGTAGGTGTGACTTACTACTTCGATGAGAAGGTATTGAACCTTATTGGGGTCCGGATACCATATTGGATTCATAGCATGGAAAGGTACATCACCGTGAATTAGTTTACCATCTCCTGTCCTTGTTTGGTTAGGGGGATGGTACGCTCGTTCAGTAGGTGCGTATTGGACCATGTTATAATTCGATTTACTTATTTATTTGAGCAATATTTATTCAGTTTATATGGCATGATATTATGTGTCTTGTTACGTCCCTCTGAGGACCTGGTTATCTCTCCAGGTGTGTGCTATTGTCTTTCGCAGGTGTTTTAGCTCTAGCCGTGATCATCACTACTTCTTCGAGGATGATTCCACTTAGATCGTCTTCGCTTCGCTCACCAAAATCATTTATTCTATCATGTATTTTTCCTTTACTTGTTGGTAGTGGATTTGTCTCTGCCCAACATATTTTATCAAGATAAATTCATAGTTGATTATATGATGTCTTTTATTCATTTATTTTGTGTGGATGCGATTAGTTATGGTTCTACTGCATTTTACAGCTTATGTATTCATACGAGGTTTCCATATTGGGGTGTACTTCGTATGAGTACAGCTGGCATGTCTACATTCCTAGTCCTACGTATTTTGGGACTGGGGAGTTACACCTAACCCCTTTATATACCCCTCTTCCTCTCCTCTTTTTCACTCACCAACTCGAGAAAATTTCTCCTTCCACCTAAAAACTCTTTCCTACTCCTCATTAGCAAGCGTTCTAGGTGATCTGGTGGGCTACCCAACCTCTTGTTCTTTCTCCTCTTTAAAGGTAATTTACTTCCTTTCCTTCTATCTTTTTCAAATGGCTCCTAAGCGTCAGAGGGGATCTACTTCCCAAGCCGGATCCTCCTCTTCTGATTATATTCCGGCTAGTCTGTTCAGTCCAGCATGACCATTAGGCTCAGAGGATTATGACTCAACCCTATTCTCCGACAAAGAATTCTCTGACCTATGGTTCGACTCTTTTTCCGGACGTAGAATTTGTTATGGAGCTTTTGTTAATTTCACAATCTTTTTTGAATATGCTCCTACTTTCGACAATCTAGGCTGCTGAGATTTTTTCGAAGTGGCCGAAAATATTTTTGATAATGTTGTCAGGATGTTTTACTGCAACTTGCAAGTAAAACCCAATGGCAACTTTTATTCTTGCGTTGCTGGGCAAGAATTAGAGTTCAGCGCTACTGACATTAGTGAATTCTTTCATGTTCCTGATGTTGGTGCTGCTTTGGTGGACATTAACCATGTCCAATTTCTATAGGATGTCACCCTTGCCTCTTTCAAGGAACTTATTTGTCATCCCAACCCCATTCCTCGGAGAGTATTTTCTAAGAATCTAAACCAGAACTTTTATGAACTCCATCGATTTATTTTCTCTGTTCTCCTTCCTAAGAAAGGATCTACCGACGAGATCACTTTCTTAGAACTCTCCGCCATGTATCACATTCACTTTGGAATTCTTTTTTCTATTCCAAAGACAATGATGGACTGGATGCTGAACTGCAGAAATGCAGGACGCAACCTAGTGTATCATATGTACTTGGCAGCCATCTTCCGTAGGTTTGATATTGACCTTCAAACCTGTGCATACTCCTCCACTCCCATTGAGCTCACCAGATCCCGCAGATACCCTGCTCAACCTCTGCCACCTGGTGCTCAGCCTGCTCCAGACATCGGTGCCGAGGCTCCTGCTTCTGATGCTGCTCCTGCTCCAGCCCCTGCTCCGGGATTTGATCCAGGCTTCTATCAGAGATTTGATGACTTTGTTGCTCTTTCAGCACATCGTCATCAATCTTATGATGACTCGGAGTTTCGCCACATTTATCAGGCCCAGGTGTTTCGGAACGGACTTGCGGATCTCCATTACAGCCTATCTCATGATCCAGTCCGTCCCGTCACCATTCTGCCTCACCCAGACTTCCCAGGTCCTCGATTTGGAGACGAGACATCTTTTCAGTACTTCGACCCCACTGCAGCCTACTTTCCTCCAGAGGCCCCTGGCGGTGATGATCCGACTATGTGATGCTGACTCAGCTATTGGCTAGTGGATAGTAGTTAGATGATGATCTTTTGAGTTGATGTAGTTTTTTTTGTCTAAACTTCATAGTTAGACATTTTAGCATTTCTGATTGTACTTTGGATTTGTAGTGAGACATTTTTATATTTCAGCACTTTCATTTCAGTACTAGTTATCTGTCTCTATTATGTTTATGGTACTTTATTATTTCACTTTGTCTGTTGTTTTTGTTGGCTTCACACATTACGGAGGAGCCAAGTTCATTTTTTTTATTGACAAAGGGGGAGAATGAGTACCATACCAAAACATTTTTTTGTTGCAAATCAAACCATCATTTGCTCAGGTATTTGTTTGTTCAGATATTTGTTATATTTTTTTTAAGATATATTTTGTTATAGACTCAAGTTTGTCAATTATCAAAATGGGGGAGATTGTTGGCCCATTCCATGGTCACACCCGATTTCGATAATCAACATACACTTAAGTCAATACACAAAATATACAAACTGCTGCTAATCATTTCAGGAGATATGAAATCAATATCAACGGGCGTTGTACTGCATCAACAAAGCATAGACATCATCAAATCTGAAGTTGACTTATTTTATATTTTATTCTGTATTTTTACATTTTATTGAGTCTAGGATTTATTTTGTAAAATCAACTCGGTAATACTGGCTTAGGGTTATCCCAGTCCACATTTCCAAAAAGCCTACCCATTTTCATTTATACATCTTTTACAAAATATTCCAAAATACTTTCTTATCAACTGCTTTGATAAATATTTCGAAAAATCCTTGACAGAACTCAAAATCGAGTTCGGTCCGAGTTCGGTCCGAACTCTGCCCGAGTTCGGTCAGTTCAAATTCAAATGTTAGTTGCCTCCAAATCTGCGAGCAACGTCTCTATGCGAAATATTTGCATCAGAACTCTGCCCGAACTCTGTCTGAGTTTGGTCCCAGAAAATACCTATAAATAGAAGAAAAATTTTCATTTCAAATCACTCATTCATTCTTCGTCTTCTTTTCTCTACTCTTCAAGTGTTTTCAAAACGTTCTAAAGCTTTCAAATTATACCTATACATCTCTTAGCCAAAAGCCAGTAATATCTATGTTGATTTAGAATTTTTGGTGTCCAAGAGTTGTAAAGAGGTCGTTCCAAGTTCAGAAACTATTTTGTTGTGGAGCCGGTCGTGCGCTCGTCACCAAGCACGGTGTTGTGAAGTCGGTCGTGCACTTGTTACCAAGCACGGTGTTGTAAGAGACTGCAAGCTCTTATTTAGCTTGTGCCATAGTGGATTAACATCGAGCAAGAGTACTCGAGACTGGATTAGTCCTCTCAGAGGGATACCAGTATACATCGCTGTGTCACTGAGTTTGATCTCTCTATCTCTTGCTGCATTTATTTACTGTCTCTTATTTTCTGCCTTAGTTAATTTTTAAATTGGTGATTATTTTTCCGCTGCACACACACACTCTATTCACCCCCCCTCTAGAGGTGCTCAACGGTCCTACAATATATATAAACATATATACAAATATATATATAAATAATATTTAATTAATTTAATAATACAGAAATTTGCATATGACAGTACTATACAGTATTTATGTAATATTATATATATATATATATATATATATATATATATATATATATATATATATATATATATACTAGTCATAACCCGTGCCCATAGGGCATAGTTCATTTAAGGTATTCCCCCTCAAAATCTTGGACCCCCAATTTTAAACGAACAATAATAATTTTGAGGCCCCCATCAAAATATTAAATCCCAACCACTGCTGGATGTGAATTTTCTTTGGATTCCCCATAAAACCCCACTCTCAATAATGCTCATCCACAACCATTATGAGGCCCCCATTAAAATATTAAATCCCAACCATCAAAATATTAAATCCCCATCTTTGGATTCCCCATAAAACCCCACTCCCAATAATGCTCTTCCCCATAAAACCCCACAACCGTTGATTCACCAAGATTAAATCCCAACCTCTTTATCTTGGCACAGTCAGCCCTAGGATTCAAAAACCTTTATGTTTTGTATAATATATATATATATATATATATATATATATATATATACATACACACACACATAAACAAATAAAACCTAAAAAATACACATAACTAACAAAAAGGGGGTTTGAACACTGGTCGGCCGAATGGGGGCTCACACGCTGCTACGCTGACCAATAGGATCTCAGTGGCCCTTTGTAAGAAGAGGGGGTTTTGGTAATAATATTTTGAAAAAGAAGGGGGGGTCACCATCTTCGTGTCCCCGTGTACGGGACACGAAAGTTCGTGTCGTGCTCGTGTCTGAAGCCTACAGACTCGTGTTTCTCGTGTCGAGGCAGTGGGATGTGATTCCCGTGTCATTCTCAACATAGAGACACGTGTCTCGTGTCTCCAGGACATGAATCTTGCCCGTGTCCGCGTGTCCAAACTAGGGCAAGCTATTTCTTCGTGTCCGTGTGTCGGGGTGGGTCGAAACTAAGGGCAAATGATTCGTCGTGTCGAGACGAATACAATAACAGCCTAAAATCGAGAAATAAAGTAAAAATGGAGAAGAAGGGTCGATACCTAGGCTCGGCGGTGGTCGACGGCAGTGATGAGGCGGTCGTGGTCGACGGCGGAGGTCGGCTTCGGGTCGGCCTCGTCGTGCTCGACACGATGGTAGCCTCCTTGGTCGTTGGCGAGGTCGGGGCATGGAGAACGGGGGTTCGCCGGAGTAGTTCGTCGACGGCGAGCTCAACGTCGGTGAACTGTCACGTTGGTTACTGTTCACAGCACAGTAACAAAATTTATTTTTTTAAATATTAAAAATGAGGATTTTAAAATCAATAATTAAAATTGATAAAAATTAGGATTTTTTTACATTGGGGTGTGTGCCTATTTATAGAAAAAATAATTAGACAAACTAACCATGGTTAATTAGAAACTTAACCCTAGGGTTTGATTTTTACCGTTTTGCCAAAACGGGGAGAAATACAGTTTTTACGGTAGCAGTTATTTAATTACAAAAAATCAAATGACGTCCAAACGACTCCAAACAAATCGCAGAAAAATTCTAAAATTAATAGAAAAATATTTAGAATCTAATAGAATCGATTTGGGGCAATTTTGGAATTGTTTTTTATTTATTAAATTTTTTGAAAATAGGGGTTACAACACCTATGATGTTCATAGCTACCTTGTAGGAATTTGCCACCAACATAGTGCATTGATATTAGGTTGACAGCTGGTCAAAAAAAACCATGTTAAATCCTTTACTGAGCTTTTATTGCTTCATAGCTGAGCTAATTTTGATGGAGAACGTTTGGATGACGATGATGCAGCTGGTACTAATTCCAATAAATTATTCCCAGCCTAGAACAGGGCTTTCATAGACATGAATCAATTTAGAAGTTAATCCTAGCCATAGTATTCCGCTAGATTCTCTTCATGTTTCGTGTGTTTAACAATATGCTTTGATGATCAGATTCCGTAACTGTTCTTTCTTGACTAATTTGATCATTGTTGTACAAAATGTTGATCTTTTCTGGAAACTTTAGGCATGATTTTCCACAAGTGTTGTCCATATCAATGCAATTTATAGGGTTAGCTTTGTCTTATGTTCTCCTTTTGTTTTCTCTTGTGCATTTTGTTTGTGAACCCATATTTCAATTCAAAATGTCTATTGAGCAAGAAGTGGGAGGTGAGAAACCAGAAGAGTTACATTTGGTGCTCAGTAACACCTATAACATGCTAGCTTTAGTCATATTTCGTTATTATTGTCGATGGAACATTGGGGGATTTCTAATCCCACCGTTCTATTCTAAAAAAAACCATTCTAGCTTCAGTCATATTTCTGAGCATGTATAATTATAACTGCATTTTCTTGTGGCAATCAATTCCTCACTGTTGATGATATCCTTAATTTTGTCAGTCAGATATCTTTCGTGCTTGCAAAATTATTCTTCAAAGGTTTTTCGTTGACAATTATGGCACTGCTTGCACGCCTTCGAGTTCTAGTTCAACAAGTAAGATTTCTGGAACAGATGTCAACTTTATTTTAATTATATTGATCATGATGTGCCTTACTGATTTTGGTGTAGGGAGAAAAGACACGATAAAATTTAAGAACAATATCTATAAACACTTTGAGTAGAGTACTTGAGTAGAGTGACTAAAAGTGATAGCTTCACGTACCGGTCCTCTCTGATGCACACATAATACTGAGACTTTGGGAGTGAACGAGAGAGTGCTGGGGGTGGTTAAAAGTAGCACCAAAAATTGTTTCTTTTAGGTTATCCATAGTGTTTGGATGCCTTGAATTCTACTTTCCTTATTAGATTTAGGATTAGGAATCATAGTTTCCTTGTTAGGAATAACAATTCTTGTTTCTTATTAGGATTATGAATCTTTATTTCCTTATTCTTTGTATGGGAGGTTACAAATAGTCTCCATCAATCTATAAAGGCGAATCCTACTTTTCTCCCAAAAAATGAATTCTCTACTCTGTCGGTGCTCGTCTCCCGTATATGATTCCTACCTTAAATCTTTTGTGTTTGTTATTGTTTAATTTTAAAAGAGCTTACATGAAGCTTCTGGAATCGGCATATTCCAGGGATTACAACTTTTGGGTGGTGAGGAACAAATGAGCCTCCCACTTCTTTATAGGGCCTCAAAGAGCTTACATGAAGCTTCTGGAATCGGCATATTCCAGGGATTATTCTAGAGTCTAGATATTTATAAGGAAGTTTCTAGTATATCTATAAAGATCATAAATTATCTAGAAAGATCATTGGTCTTCAAAAGGATTCCACCTTCTTCTAGAAAGATCATGTCTTCAAGACGATTCCACATATTCTAGAGAATTTTCGAAGCTTCCAGCATAACCTCGGTCCGTAGAGATTATGCAAATCCGTCTCGGTAAGGCTGGAAGTGGCATTCCCCCCCACATGTTTTGTCGATGCCCTCGTTGACGGGTGCACGAAGTCTCGAAATAACGTCCACTCTCATAGACATGGTCGCTGCACGTCATTCCTTTTTTCGTGCGTCTCATCCGACACCTTCCAGATTTATCCATCTTCTCCAAAAGATCAGAAGCAAACTGGTTCGACCGCACCTACTTTGGCCTTGGTCTGTGTCCTCCTTGGCATATGAAGAGACTCGTGCTGGCTGTCGTATCGTCGATCCACCTCATATCTTGGCTGCACATAGTTCTTCATACCTCCGTGCATGCGAGACACTTTGCAAGTCTGTCGACCCGATCGTCCACCACGAATATTGAGCGATTCCTTGCACGAGCCACTCCACTTTGTCGTCTTTGCCTCCTTGTAGTCCACGACGTGCTTCTTCCTACCCGTGCCCACTTTGTTACAACGATCACTTCCCTCCGCAGAAGTGAGTTATCAGGATGCCCCTTTGTAATCCTTGGTCTCGTACGGAAGACCTTCCTCCTCGAAGTCCTTCCTCTCCATTCCTGTGCCTACTTTGGTACAACGATCACTTCCTTCGCAGAAGTGAGTCATCGGGATGCCCCTTTACAACCCTTGGTCTCGTACGAAAGACCTTCCTCCTCGAAGTCCTCCTTCCTCTCGAGCACCGCTAGGTATGCCGTCTCTCTTTGGTTATCCTTTTTGAGCTGAATGGCGGAAATAGATTTTCCTCTTTACGGCTCGCCTCTTGCAACTTTTATCATGTACGAGGAGCCTTCATTCATGAAGCTGGCGACTCCCAAATGTGGCATCAGAACCGCCTACGCCGTATTTAGGAAATCCATGTCCAGTATCATATTGAAGTCATGTGGCGACGTTACGGTAAAATTGGCAATATTCGACCAATTTTTATCGCTATACGGACTCCCTTGGCTATCTCCTACAAGGGACGTGTCTCTGCATTGACCGTCTTCATCTTGCTTGAGTCTTTCTCTAAGGCTAGACCCAAGCGACGGACCTCCGCGTCCGTGATGAAGTTGTGAGTGGCACCCGTGTCAACCAATGCCTGTGTGCTCATGCCATTGATCCTCAAGTCAATGTACATGACCTCCATGTTCGGAGTCTTCGACACAGCAGACTTGACGGTGTTGAGTAAGCGCACTATGTGTGCTCCCACTTCGACTTCTTGTCCTCTACCTACTTGCTTTACACGACATTGATGACAATCCCGAGCAAAGTAATTTTTTTTCACATATGAAGCACGAAACTACTTGCTCCGGATGGGCTTTCTCGTGCTTCTTTTCCTCGGACGGAACCTTCTTATAAGGAGAGTTCACCCTCTCCTCCATCATTCTCCTTGGTGGTCTTTGGCTTGGCCTTGGTATCGTTGTCATCTCCCATGTACTCGACAAGCCTCACGGTTGCTGCCACGGAGGTATTCACCCTCTATCGCTGCAATTCTTGAGCCATCCACGATTGAAGTCTATCGAGGAAGAAAAACAAGCGATCTTCCTCGCCTATGCTAGTATCGGGAGCATCAAGCGTGTGAACTCTGCAATATACTCCTTGAGAAATCCATGTTTCATCCAAGAGGTATGAGAGGACACTATAAAGGAGGTGGAGTTTGATATAACTCCGTTACAGTCGGTTCAGTTAGAGCCAAATGGCACAAATCCACAACAACTGCAACCGTAACAACAACAGTCGCAATGGACACCATACAATATTGTCACATATCGTTAACTTCAACCATTGTTGTAAAAATTCTACTAGTCAGCCGACTAGTCCCTGACTAGTCGGTAGTCGGCCTTCGCCGACTCGACTAGGACCGACTATCGACTAGGGCCGACTATCGACTAGGGGACTAGTCGGCAAAAAAATAGGCTCAAGCAGTAATCGGACTTAGGCAGACGACTAGGCAGGTAGACGGGCCTAATAGGCTGTAGCTCCCCTTCCCGAAAATTTTGAAATATTTTATTATTATTTATTTTATTTGAATGGTGATTTTTAGATTTTTATAAATAATTACTTAGTTAATTATTACGGTAGATAATTTTAGTCATTGTTAGAAATCAGAGTACAAGGTGACTAGAAATCGTGGCGCGGATAGCTCAGTGGCGTGCCTTGACTAGTGTATTAGTCATGCCAGGAAAGGTCGAGCCATAGTGATGCCCTAACTAGAAAAACCAGGCAAAGTTATGAATTGACTCATTTAAATTATTCTAATAATATATTATTTTATATATTAATTTTGAGGACCGGGTTGGACCAAAACAGCCCGAGCTGGGCCCGGACCAAACCCTGGCCTAAATAGACATGTGGTGTGACCAAAGATGGCCATGTGGACGTATTGGATGGGTTTACAAATGTTCTTAATATTATTTTAAAATTTGAGAAATATTTTCTAATTACTAAATTGGAGGTACAAAATTTATATTTTTATTATTAATAATGTTTTCCAATATTGGAACAATTTTTGACCCAAGTAGGGGTGTGTGGTAAAGATCACCCATTGGGGCAATTGTTATTATTTTATTTTATTATTATTAAGGTTATTTTGTGGAGATTTAATAAGCATATTCATTCCTTTTAAATATTATTATTATTATTAAGTCGACTTGTGGTAAATTAAATTTATATATATATGTAGATATAAATGTGCTTTTCTATATATAGATAAAAGGAGTATTGGTATTTATAATATGTATTTAAAGTATTTTAGGTTTTGTGATTTTAAGGATATATATATATATATAAATATATATATATATATATATATATATATATATATATATATATATATATATATATATATATATATATATATATATATATATATATATAGGAGATATATATATTTGTATAATAGAAAAAGAAAATAGAAAAAGAAGTAATAAAGGAAAACCAAAACAAACCTAGCAGCAGAACCCCTTTTCCCAAGAGCAGACCCAAACCCCCCCCCCCACATACGACCCGAGAGGGAATCAGCCAACTCTCGGCCCAGCCGAGAGTAACCCCCGTGAGTTCCTTTGTTCGACAGTACATATAGAGGGTGGAAGTCAAAAATTCTAAACCTAACCCATGTCGCGCCTCCCCAGTCTCCTGGGCGGTCACCTCGACGCCGGAGGACCGCCGGACGGAGGCCAAGGATGCCGCGCGCGCACGCATGCACGGGTGAGCAGCAGTAGAGTACGGTTGGAAGCCCGACTTCGCGTGCGATTATCTCCGTCGTCATGCAGCAATTTCACGAACTACTTGAACAGGTATGAACGCAACCTATACGTCTACCAACCCCTTCAACTATTTTAATTTATTTTGCTTCGTGTACGATGAAAATCGAGTTCCAAAATCGAGAAAAATCTCGAATTCTGGACTATAGAAACTGTCCCGAAACCCAAAGTTGACGGTCGATTTACGACCAGGATATCGTGAAACTTGGAAAACCTCCTAAACAGACTTATAGACAACATAACCGAGATCGAGTCCCTATTTTTTGTTTAATTTCTAGTTGGTTATTTTCTGTTAAAAATTATTTGAAAATCAGGAAAAACTGTGTTTCGAAATATTAATTTTTAGAAAAACTCTTCGATACGACGTGCGTCCCGCCAATCCGGGCGACGTGGTTGCGAACCAAAAGCATCGAAAGGTGCGTATCGAGTTCGCAGACATGTGGGCTTTGACAGAATTCAAATTGGTTGCGTGTGCGCGACGAATTTGATACGTATCCGTCAAAATTTACCGTATCGGTCCATGTGCAAATTCCCTAATTACTTTGTGCACGCTCGTCAGATCGGGACGAAACTTGCGCCAACAGGACTGTATCATTTTTTTGGTCCTGTATGCCAAGTTTGGTCCAATTCTGAGACAGTTGATCGGATCACCGTTTTACGGGCCCCACGGTCCGATTCAACGGGCGATTTTGTGCACGGCCCGCCGGAATCCAACTTTGGACATACGGTTGGATTCGTATCAGAAAACTGGACCTGTTGACATATAGTTTAACGACTTTAGAGATCGTAGACTCTGGCACGCTTTTTGATACAAAGTGGGTCCAACGGCGGACACCGTTTTGACCCAAAATTACCGTTTTGCCCCTGTGTCCAGAATTGGACTTAAGGACAGGCGATTCTAGCTAATTTGACTATTCTGAGAATGTTGATAATATTTATTTCAGCATCTGGAGACTTTTTGCATGTGTTGACTTTAGTGACTCATATGATGTGGTTGTACTATCGGTTTCTCCAGCTAAGGACCTCAGGCAAGTGCACTTTTTGATTATTTTCGATTCATAGTAGTCTTTTCATTTCATGTTTATACATATATCTTGCTGCTTGTTGACACGCTCGTCACACGGAGTAGTCGGGAGGGGAAATATCTTAATAGACATGTGGACTACCCAGAACTATCCCAATATGTCTAATCTTGACTGATAGCAGCTGTACACGACACGTGCAGGGTGCCGTATTTATCCCCTAGTCGTTCACATGTCGAAAAGAATATTTCAAACCACATAGGTAGTTGTCTTTTATTTATTTTTCTTGTCTTCTTTACAACTTGTCACTACCACATTTCTAGTTTGAGGGTATTTTTGTCATTTTTGGGGTTATTTGAATTTATTAGAATTTATTTGAATTTATGGGAATTTTTAGGATTTATTTTGGAATTGTTTGAATGAAGGTTGACTAGGTTGACTTTGACTAGCTTTGACTTGGTAAGCTAACCCTAGTTGAGTTGGACTTGGTTAGATTATGAGACCCTAGGTTAATTTAAGTTAACCATATTCTAGTTATTAGAATCAATTAGGAAATAGAGATTAGAATAGAAAGCTTTGGTCAGAAGTCATGACTTGTGATTTGAACCATTGTTTGACTAAGCCAACCCATTAGCCATGAGCCAAACCCTAACCCTAATCCATGTGGCCAGCCACTTAACCTAGGGAATCCCCCCTATAAATAATCTTCTCCATTTAGGGCTAGCCTCTTTAGGAAAGAACAAGTTTTAGAAAGAGGTGAGTCTCCATCTTCATAAATTCCTAGAAAATCCAAATTAACTCCTTTTTAATCCAAACAAATTGCAATAGGTTCTAAATTAAGTTTTCTTGCTGTTGTTATATTTATTTCTCAGTTTCGTAGCAATTTGGTGGAGTTTGGGGAGCAAGGAGACACTCCTCTTTGAAGCTTTTGAGGACTTGTGACACCATTAGGTAAATCATTAAAAATCCTTGTTAGATGCTGTTTTTATTGCATTCTAACCTAGATCTAGGTGTCCCCTAGCTAACCCTAGATTTTTGTAGGATTTCGTGTCCTATTCGTGTCCCATTTGGACACGTATCAGTCCATATGTTAGAGTGTTTGATGAAATGCCCCAATGGGCATTTCAATTTAAATTTGTGAAAGTAATTGAATAGAAAATATTGTTTTGATGTGGCTTGCATGTTCCTGATTGACTAGGATCGTTTTTGTGTCGTGTCAGAAATTGGACACGAACACGCGGGAACCACACTGCACACGCTGTCCTGCTGTTCGGGGGCTGTACCGGACACGACACGCGACCACTAGACACGAAACTCGACACACACTACGGGGTACTGACTGACACGCCACGTGTCAAGTTTCAGATGACCACGTGGCGTGTCGAGGGAGAAATCACCAGTACATTAGTTTTACACACGCACACACACGCGCACATTCGGCCACTGACACGGGTTGATAACTCTAGACACGACGCACTAGGACACGAATCAGGGTGATGGACTCGAGGACCTACACTAGGCGTATCCCTATGCACAAGCACGAGGGTTGGTTTATACTGTGTCGGGTGCACGACACGCGTGCACCTGTGCACGGGACTGTACTGCTGTGCAGTGTCTAGTGTCTCGTTTTTGGTTTTATTCGTGTGGACACGTCTGTGTCATGTGTGGTGGACACGAATTAGACCCAATGACACGTCCACATATCTAAGATTCATTACCAACCATTAATTATATATTTTAGTTGATTTCGAATTACATTTTCCTATTTACCCTAAATTTCTGAAACATACTATTCCTGTGTTTTTCCCAGTTTTGAAACTGAACTTGGGCAGTCCTTTTGACCTGCTTAACTGATGTAAAATGTTGGTTTTAGTCTCTAATATAGTTCTCCTATTAGTAATCTAACTAGGGTTCAAATTTGGGGTTGTTTGGTTGTGAATCGACTTCAAAAAGGGTTTTGAAATAGTGGGCTGAAACTGTCAATATCTGGGACTGTTTTTGTGAATGCATGAATTGGTTCCCTTTCCTAATTGTTTCTGAGAACTGATATGAGCTCCTTTCCTCTGTTAACTGAACTGCACACTGTTGTATATGTATCACCCTTCATGGCAGGACACTCTAACACACACACATCTTTCACACACTGTTTTAGCACACACCCTCACTCTCTACACACACACACACATAGGTTTATGTAGGTAAACACACACACTCACAATCCCATATGCAAACACTCACACACATTTGCTACTCTCATGCCTACACACACACACATGCCTTCCCTCTCTCTATATTCATATGTATATATATTATGAGTATATCTATTTATGTATGTATATCCATATATGTATATAATGTATATGTAATGTATCTAATTTGTAAGTGTATCTAATGTATAGAGTATATTATGTATTATATAAGTATCATATATATTATAATATTGTAGGTCCTAAAAATCAAGTTGCACCCATAAAAAAAGCAATAAAAATCAAATTGTGCACCCTTCAAATGAACTGCGCAGGAGACAAACTGCGCAACAAATCAACTACGCGAGGCCGAACCGCGCTAACATCCAAGCGTGCTAGTTGACGTGGCAACGTCATCATTACCTGACAAAAATTTGATCTTCTGACAACTGACAGCCCGATAAACGAGGAGTCCTTTCGTTTCTTGTGCAGCACAGCGCTCGAGGACAGCTGTACAGCCAGTGCAGTAGGACAGCCCAACCGAAGCACAGTCTGCCAGATTCTCGTCAGCGCAGTTTGATTCCAGCGCAGTCTGAAGCTAGCGCAGTTCAAGTGGCACAATCCATCAAGATAACTGACATTTTGTACGTGGCCTACATGCCATCAATTGCTCACCACGTGGCAACCGTCTGTACACGACCATGCATATTTCAATCAAACAATGCCACGCGTCTGATACAGTTGAGCCACGATCGAGTAACTGCCAGCGCAGTTCGCTGTCTGCGCAGTCCAGCCTGCGCAATCCAGAAATAACTACTAATTAGTTATTTTCCAGAACTCTATAAATAGAGTTTCAAGTCCTTCATTATCAGAGGATATCAGATCATTATTATCATCAGAGAGATCAGGAGTTCTTGCCCAAGTGCTGCTGCATTCTTCAGAGGCTACCGTCTTCAAAGTTCACATCGTCCAAGGGATAAAGCGATCGTCTTCAGATCGGATTTCTATAGTTGTAATTTCCAGAATTCAATTGTAATCTTCTTACAAAGTTTGTGAAATAAAAAGAACACTTTTGTTTTTTGCAAACAAAATGGTGACTTTGCTGGGGACGACTTTCTCCTCCGACGAGAAAGTGACAACTCAAAGTGACGTTGCGTCTATCGGAAAGACGCAGAAGACGCTGGTTGTGAAGGTCAACCAGACTGCCTACGAGACGATGATCAATTTTGGGGCTACTCGTCGCACTGCAACCTCTGCCAAGAGTAAGGTTCATTCAGTGTGGACTCCAAAGTCCTCTGCGCAGTCCTCTGCGCAGTCATCTGCGCAACCTGCTGTCTCTGCTACCAAGGAGCCAGTAGCCTCTACTGCCCATGCACAACTCCCTCTCTCTTCTGCCAAGACGCAAACCACTTCCTATGCTGCTTTGGCAAAGTACAAGACTCCTCTTCCCCTGGCGCAGTTGGCTGCAACTTCACTGTAGGAGCGTAAAAAGTGCTTCATAAGACTGAGTCAAAGAGATAGAGCTTTACACTCAAATGAGCTACTTTATGCCAGGGACAAGTCAGCTACTTTACGCCAGGGACAAGTCAGCTACTTTACGCCAGGGACAGGCCAACTATTTTACGCCAGAGACAGGCTGTCAAATCATGCATTTAATACAAAGTAATAATAGGTCTGACATAAAGATCTACTGACAGCGTATAACACAGGATTCAAAGGGATTTGTTTTACACAGAAACCAATATTGTCGTTTAGTATGTGGACTGAGCTATTTTACGCTCACAAGATGGCTTCTTTTACGCATGATTACTATATAAGCTTTTTACGCTCAAAGTTGACGTGTGCATAAAGTTTATTTGGGCTACTTTTTACGCTCAAGGTTGTTTATCAACCACTTTACACGAGAAGTCCATTTTAGGGCTATTTTATGCCTAGTCTACTACTTTACGCTTAGAGCATATTTGGGTTGTTTTTACGCTCGATCCTTCCTGACTACTTTGGAACGTGGTTTGCCTACATGGCTTTTATGCCACACATCTCGAAGAACGTATGTACGTACATCCTATTCTTACTGAAATAATGGGACACGTGTCAACGTGTGTAGAGGATGACTTCAGTCATGGGTGGCAGTTACTAGCGTAAAGACAGAACTTTGCTAATTTTTACGCACAAAAAGCCAAGTCTATAAATAGACTTATTTTTTTCATATGAGAGACACAGAGAGAATACATAGAGATCAGAGCCTAGAAAATTTGATTTTCCAGAGCATTCTTCTTCAACTTTTCTTCAAGAACAGAGTGAAGCAAAGCAGGAAAGCATTCGACCTCGCCATCAGTGCCCAAGTGCGTCGATACCTTTCTGGTGACTTAGTTCTTCCAGTTGTTCATCTTCCGGCAGTACTCTTCATCATCATCGTATGGTCCAAGGAACAAAGTGATCGCCTTCAGTTCAGACTTCTACAACAATACTTCCCAGAACAATTTGTACATTTTGTACTCTTTCAAGTTTTATTTTCAAAAGCCGATTTCTAGACATTTTGTTAAGTGAAACAAAATGGCGACTCTGCTGTGGACGACTTTCTCCTCCGACGAGAAAGCAATTGCTCAATATGATGATGTGTCGATTGGATCGACGAAGAAAACTCTGGTCGTTCAGTTCGATCAGACTGCTTATGAAGAGATGCTCCGAACTGGGGGTGGTTCTCGCTGCTCCAATGTTCAAAAGTCTCACAAAGCACGAAAAGTTTGGATTCCTAAATCCAAAACAGCTTTTGATCTCTCTGTTGCTTCTGATGGCAAGAGAATTCTTCCCACTCCTGTGGTAGGGGCTCCCATTCGTAACGAGGCAGTCCTTACTTCAGTGTTGTACTCTAAGTGTGACAATCAATCTCCCGTCTGTGACGGTGAAGATAATCAGGTTTTACGCCCACCACGTAAAAGCCAAGTTTTACGCCCAGTGCGTAAAAATGAGGTTTTACGCCCAGTGGGTAAAAACCAAAATTTACGCTCTATACATAAGAATAAGTCTCCCATTTGTGGTGAGGTAGACTCTAATCCTTGTGCTTCTGAGTGTAAGAATAAGTCTCCCGTCTGTGACGTGGTAGACACACAAAAGTTACGCTCTTCGCGTAAAGGAAAATCTCCCGTCTGTGACGTGGCAGATAATCAAGTTTTACGCTCTACGCGTAAAGGTAAATCTCCTGTCTGTGACAGTATAGATAAAGTTCACAATGATGTTTTTACATCTAAAGTAAAATTACCTAAACGCATACAGCGTAAAAATGTTGTTGGTAAAGCTCCAGTTCTACACCAACAACCTTCTTACACTGCTTTACGTAAAGTACCAAACCTACAAATTATGCGAAATGCTGATGGAGTTCTGTGTGCTCAAAAGTCTCAGGATTTACGCACGCAACTCCAAGAGCGTAAGAAGGTACAGTTTGGTTCTGCTAACGCAGCTAGTAATCTTCTTTATACTCAAGGGACCAAACGTTTTTCTATCCCAAATGTGATAAAGAAGACTACTCCATCTACTGATCTACGCGAGTTGTTAGTACAAAAGCGTAAGAACAGACAATCTCCTGTGACATTCCCTCAAGAAAAACACTATTGTGAATGTCACCAGATAGTGATCAACTGTTGCTGTTCGGCTTCAAAGCGGTCAGTTTTTGACCTGTTAAGTTTCAACGTGCCTCAGCAACAGGTTGATGAACAAGAATATGAGTTGTCATATGCGTCAGTCAACATGGCATCTCATACCAACAGAGGACGACGTCCGAGACGCAACACGTCCCAAACTCCAGGTCAACAATAATTCAACAAACTTCTTGATTCCTTTGAAGGAGTATATCAGAATACTCGATCAAGAAGACAAAGACAATTGCATACTTTTGATTCAGAAGCTGGGGGTACTCAATCTTTTGAGACCGAAACTGATAGTGTCGATTCATACCTTTATACCAATCCTTCTGTATCTTTAAGAGAGGTTGAATCCTACGCTATTGGAGATGAACCGGAGACGTCATCTGCTAATACAGAACAATGTCTCACTGCCATTGAGCAATCAATAAAGGACATGCTTACCATGATGCAAAGCATGCACCAGATAATATTGACTCAGCAAACTGCTCAGCCGTCAGTAGTAACACCGGTGTAGTTAGCAGCACAAACTCAGGATAGTCAAGGGGTTGATATACCTTTGAATATTCAAGAGCCTGCTGTTAATCAAAGTTTTGCATCTCCAGATCCCATCATTCCAGAAGATGTGCCACCTCCGGTAGGGGTTACAGTACATCCAACAACCATTCAATTGAATGTGCTTTCTCAGACCATTGAAGCTATTCAAGCAGTACATGAATTAAAAGCACAGTTTGAAGTTTTGAAGCACAATGATCAACTCCAGAGGTTAGGGATTAAGTAACCTTATCCTCCTCATTGGAATGATGTACCCTTTCCACCAAAATTCAAGCCACAATCAATGGTATTGTTTGATAGAAAGGCTTCTCCTAGTCAGTATATCAATTATTTTGATATAATGACTGTATATCTACAGAAAAATGATGCTCTTCTCACTCGAGTGTTCATCGGGTGCTTGACGGGTTCAGCTTACGATTGGTATCGTAGTTTACCCGACAATTGTATTTCGTCTTTTGACGAATTTAAGGCAATATTTCTCTCTCGCTTCTATGAAGGAGGCATGGACATGAATATGTCCTCCTTAATAGAAATTAAACAAAAGGAGAAGGAAGATACTCGGACGTTCATCGAACGTTTCTGACAGGCGACTCTCAAAATGCCTCCTGGTATGCCAGATTCAGCGTTGACTGATACATGCAAGATGAATCTGCGACCAACCATTGCTGTCTTCACGGGTTCCCAATTCACAGACTGGGCCTCGTTTATTATAGCAGCAGTTTCTGCTGAGACCAATGGTAGGTTGGCTCGTGAACATGGGATGATTTTTGCCTCAGAGGATAAAGAAAAGAAAGGCTCTCCTGGTAATAATTCCAGTAATCGTAATGGGAAAGGAAAGGATACCCTTATGGTTAATCTTTTCAAGAATAAAATGACGTAGAATAATCAGGAGTCTTCTAAGCCAAAAGAAGAATATTCTTTTGACGAAAGCGATATCCCAGGGATATTTCAATGTCTGGTAAAGAGTGGCAAACTCCAGATTCTGGAACCAAAAAGGCCTAATGAAGTGAATCTGACTGACAATCCCAAGTATTGTATCTATCACAGATACATAAATCATCCCACCAGGGCTTGTTATATTCTAAAGAAGAAAATCCAAGAGCTGATCAATGCCAATGCTATCGCTTTAACTAATGATGAGCATACGGTCACAACCAATATGGTTTCACTTCAATTCGGAGGTTTTCCTCCTCAACAAGTCCCAGATGGGATTGTCCCAATTCCGAAGGCGATAATGAAGATTGTGAATATCCCGCCTGCCAGAGAGAAAAATGAAGGATTGCTGCCTCTCACATTAAAGAATGGTGAAATCATGTGGGTACATCATGACTTAATACCTGAAATAGAAAATGAAGGTAAAACTTCAAAATCCAAGAAAGGTAAGAAAGTCAAAACCTGCAACATGATTTCTCATGTTATTCCAGATCCTGATGACTTAGATCATCTCTGGGATGATATTCCTTTGGAAGATAGGCTGAGAGGATTGAATATATGTCCTCCAAGTCTGGCTCCTCCTACCAAGCTCAAACTCACTCATCAGCAGTGGTTAGCTATGACTAGTGTCCCTTTGTACAGGGCACAACAAGTCTTTGCTGCTTATGAAAAGGCTCCCACAGGGATTTTTTCTCTTATCCTGAACATCCCTACTTCTGTAACTACAGAGGTTTCTCTTAATTCTTCTCCTGTGGATACAGAAAATTTTGCTTCTTCTTCTTCTGTTGAGCCACCTATTAAAAGTCTGCTGCCCATTCATTTGTACAGTCAGCAATCAGTCCTTCTCATAAAAAAGATGGGCTATGACTTTCAAAAGGCAGAGGGTTTAAACTATGATAAAGGAATGTGACTTTCTTTACAGATTCAAATTCAAAAATCCACTTTTGGATTGGGTTCTGAACTTCCTCGCAAGAAGAAAAGAAAGAAGATTAAATCCTGCAATATGGTACTTCCTTCTCATGAGTCTGAAGAAGAAAGCTTTGCTGGTACAAGATCAGGGAAAGAGTACCATAAGGATTATGAAGGATCTTCCAAAGAAGCAGAAGATGTAGTGGAAACACTACCAGCTCAACCTTCTCCTGTTCCTACTAAACTATTTGTGGTTGAGAAGGGGAAACAGAAAGCAGTACGCTTTGACGTTCCTTTGAAATCTGCTTCAAGTCAAGGGGTGGTGATGAAACCTTACAAATTTGATA
The DNA here is from genome assembly GCA_029216955.1 of Iris pallida. NCBI lineage: Eukaryota > Viridiplantae > Streptophyta > Magnoliopsida > Asparagales > Iridaceae > Iris > Iris pallida. The sequence continues at coordinate 4,239,566 of JANAVB010039212.1, forward strand.
TTCTAGCCCAGTTAGCCAATACTCCGACCAAATTATCTATCTTCGAGCTACTTCGTCTTTCTAAAGAAAGCAGAAAGACTTTGAGTGAAGCTTTGCTACAAGCAGATTCATGCTTAGCTCAACTCAAGAGTCCTGATAATGCACCAGTGTCGTGTCCACAATGTCATAGTATGATGGAGGCAATTCCTAATATTACCTTCACACAAAAAGACATGCTATTGAATCATAACAAGCACGACAGGCCTTTGTGCTACACTGGGTATATTGAATCTACTGAAATTGACAGGATTTACATTAATCCTGGGTCTTCTATTAGCATTATTCTTCTGAGTATGCTAAGACCGTTGAGGATTCCTACTAATGATTTGACTTACACTAGTACCATGATAGTCGGTTTCAACTCTGGCAAGAGTAAACCACTAGGGAAGATTCATCTGAAGATTCAGATTGGTGATCTTCGAACTATGGCAACCTTCTATGTTATCAACTCAGACGTATCCTACAACATCCTTCTCGGGAGACCGTAGATATATGAGTATAATATCGTGCCTTCAACTCTCCACTAATGCTTCAAGTACGTGGATTCTAAAGGGGTTGTGAAGACTGAATTTGCTGATATCAATCCTTTCAAGGGTGTTGAAGCCTATTTTTCTGACTCAATACTCTATAAACAAGTGCATGTGAAGGAGATATCAGATATGGCTGAAGATCAATCACCTGTTGAAGATCAGTCTATCAATAAAGATCCTCCGGAAGAGCAACCTTTGAAGATCAAGGTCAAAGGTCGAATCCAGCCCCAACCTGTCAATGATCAACCTCTGATGATCAAGGTCAAAGGAAGAACTCGAGCTTCATTTGAGGAATTAGTGAATATTCCTGTCCAGAGCCAAGTTTAGCCTCTTATGATCAAAGTCAAAGGACGCACTTCTCGTACGAATGATCCAAAACCACCATTGATCATCAACCTTGACAAGTCTACACAGAAGACGGAAGATGGTCCGTTAATGATCAATCCAAGGTGTAGTAGTCAAATTGTAAATGATGTAAATATCGATCATTCTATACTTTCTGATATCAATGAAGATTTCCTTTTTGAGTATATGGCTGTCAAATTTGTTGAAAGAATGACTTTATCTCCTGATGATCAAAGTCATTAATATAAAGACGACATAGATACTGAGGAAACTTTATATATTGACCATAAGGTAAATTCCTTTCCTTCTCATGTCCATGTTGGACCTTATGCTCAAAGATTCCTAACATCTTCTCCCTATCTTCTTCCTGTAGCCGCTTCATCACAAGCTTGTGTAACTTATAGACGTCACGAAGAATCTTATTTTGTGATTTCGTCTGATAAGAAAAATAAGCACCAAATTGTGTTTGTCCTGGCTAGAAACATCCTTGTTGTTCAGACAGATGATCTTAGAGATAAAGATAAAGGAAAAATCCGAATTGACAAATATAGTCAACAATCTCTCAAGATTATCCAGAATATGGGATATGATTTGAAGACTATGCAAGGTCTTAATCAAGGCAAAGGTAGACGATTACCATTATGTGGTGATCCGTTTTACCAGAAAACTCGTCATGGGTTGGGATATGATCCATCCCACATATTTAATGACGATATACAAGAAGAATTCTCTTCTTCAGATTCAGAAGAAATCCATTTCATCGAATCTGATCCATCCCATTCTTCATGTGCTGGAGAAGACTATTATGATGAATCTGAGTGTGTATTCTCAGTTAATATGGTTCAAACTGATGGTGAATCTGAGCCATTTGAGAATGACCCTTGGGCTCAACAGATGGACACACAGTGGGAACTTCGTTTTGAACAACGACAACCACCTACGGAGGATGAGATTCTCTAGATTGATGTTGGAGATGGAACTACGTCCAAGCCAATATTCATCAGTAAGAATCTTTCTGAAGATGAGAAGGAAGAGTTAATACAGCTAATCAAAGAATATATCGATATCTTTGCATGGAGTTATGAGGATATGTCGGGTTTAGATCCGAAGGTGGCTACTCATAAACTTAATATTCTTCCTAATGCCAAGCCTGTAAAACAACAGCAACGGTATTTTCGACCAGATATGATGGATACAATTGAAGCAGAAGTCAAAAAGTTGATTACATGTGGCTTTGTTCGTGAAGAACAACATCCAGACTGGGTTGCCAACATTGTTCCTGTTATGAAAAGAACGAAAAAGTCCGAGTTTGTATAGATTTTAGAGATCTTAATGCAGCTTGTCCAAAAGATGAATTTCTACTTCCAATTACTGATGTCATGATAGACAACACATGTGGTTTTGAATGCATGTTTTTCATGGATGGATTCTCAGGATACAATCAGATCAAAATGCATCCTGAAGATGAAAAGCATACTGCTTTCCGAACACCCCTTGGGGTTTATTGCTATACGGTTATGCCGTTTGGTCTTAAAAATGCCGGTGCCACGTATCAACGGGCTATGAGCAACATCTTTCAAGAACATCTACGAAAAACAGTTGAATGTTATGTAGATGACATTGCTGTCAAAAGTCGATCAAAAAATGATCACATTCAAGACTTAAAGACAGTATTTGAATTGATGCATCAACATCAATTGAAGATGAACCCCACTAAGTCTTTTTTAGGGGTTTCCAGTGGCAAATTTTTGGGATTTGTCATTACTTCTGAAGGTATCCATGTTGATCCTGACAAAATTAAAGCAATTCTTGAAATACGTCCTCCACGTAATCTAAAGGAATTGCGTGGCTTCCAAGGTCGCATTGCTTATATCAGGAGATTTATATCAAATCTTTCTGGGAGATGTCAGCCTTTCTCTCGTTTGTTAAAGAAAGGTGTGTCATTTGTTTGGGATGAAGCATGTCAAAAAGCTTTCAACGACATCAAACAATATCTTACAAATCCACCTGTTCTGGTACCTCCAGTTGTAGGAAGACCATTTTTGCTTTATGTTCGAGCCTTAGATCATTCACTTGGTGCTCTTCTTGCACAAAAGAGTGACAAAGGTCATGAACAGGCAATTTATTATCTCAGTCGAATAATGGTCGGAACGGAACAGAGGTATACTCCCATGGAGAAAGAATGTCTGGCCTTGGTTTTTTCTGTTCAAAAGACACGACATTATGTGACAGGACAGACTATTCATGTTATCTCCAGAATAAATCCTATTCGGGTACTGATGAGGAAACCGAGCATTCTTAATTCCAGGTTAGCTACCTGGGCGATGTTGCTCACTCCTTATGATATGGTCTATGTACCTCAAAAATCAGTGAAGGGTCAAGTATTAGCTGATTTTTTAGCAGCTCACCCTATACCTGAAACATCAAAGCTATATGAAGATATTCCAGATGAAGTTGTGGATTGCAACATGACTTTGAGAAATGATATTTGGCAGTTATACTTGGATGGAGCATCACGGATTGGGCCTAAAGGCAATATTGTCTATGGAGTAGGAATCGTCTTGGTTTTTCTGACAAAATGGTCATATACCGTGCCTATTCTCTCAATGAGCCATGCTCTAACAATGTAGCAGAATATAACACTTTGCTGGATTGGTCTCCAAGTAGCTAAACAATTGGACATTGAATTCCTGGAAGCTTATGGAGATTCTCAACTGATTGTTAATCAGGTTAGAGGGACTTATGAAGTCAGAAATCTTAATCTCATCCCTTATCATCAAGTGGTAATCGAGTTGGTTCTTTCATTCAAAGGATTCTTCATCGAATTCGTACCACGTTCTCAGAATGTGGAAGCTGATGCTCTCGCTAGCTTAGCTTGCAGACTTAGCTGTTCCAATTCGAAGACAAAACACAATTACTTTATTGGATCGAGACTTATTCTGTGTCAAGAATAATCTGTATATTGAACAGAGTTATACTACAGAGTCAAGTTTCCAACAGAAGGATTGGAGAAGTCCATTCATTGATTATGTGGTTCATGAGATTTTACCTGAAGATCCAAAAGAAGCTGCATCAATCAAGAGACGATCATTTCGGTTTTATTATGATTCGTCTTTACATATGCTATACCGTCGTTCATATGATGGACTTTTGCTGTGCTGTCTCTCAGAAAGTGAAGCTAAACAACACTTCGCGAAGCTCATGATGGTGTCTGTGGTGCTCATCAACCAGGTTCGAAGTTACAAGATCGCATTCGAAGAATGGGGTATTATTGGCCTTCCATGATAGCAGATGCTGTAGATTATGCCAGAAGGTGTAAAGCATGTCAGATTCATGCTGACTTTATTCACCAACCTTCTGAATTTCTACATCCTACAGCAGCTTCTTGGCCCTTCGAAGCTTGGGGCATGGATATTATTGGTCCTATTAATCCCCCTTCTGTTAAAGGACATCGGTTTATATTGGCTATAACCGATTACTTTTCTAAGTGGGCAGAAGCAGTTCCCCTTGCTGAAGTGAAAATATCTAATGTGATCAGCTTCATCAAACACCATGTCATTTATCGCTTCGGGATTCCTCGACGGATAATTCATGACAATGGACCACAATTTGCCAGTCAGGCATTTTATCGGTTCTGTGATAAGAATCAGATTCAAAATCTGGCTTCTACGGCTTATAATCCAGCTGCTAATGGTTTAGCCGAAGCTTTCAACAAGACGATCATCAAACTTCTCAAAAAGTTTGTCTCTTCTAATAAACGTGATTGGAATGAGAAACTTGGAGAATGTTTATGGGCTTATCGAACAACAATTCCGAACTTCCTACTGGTTTTACACCTATTTTACTGGTTTATGGATGTGAGGCTGTCCTTCCATTGGAAATTCAGATTCCATCTCTTCGAATAGCCATTGCTAATGAGCTAACTACAGAGAACAATGATCGCTTACGACTCCAAGAACTTGAAGGATTGGATGAGAAGCGTCTTCAAGCACAACAGCATATTGAGTTATATCAAGCCCGTATATCTCGAACTTTCAATCGTAAAGTTAAAGAGAGGGTATTCAAGGTCGGTAAACTAGTACTAGCTGTTCGAAGACCGATGGTGATGACTCACAAGAGCAAAGGGAAATTCCAAGCAAAATGGGAAGGCCCTTATGTAATCGAGACCGTATTTTCCAATGGTGCCTATCGGTTATCTAAGCCCAATGGAGATTTACTCATGATGCCGATCAATGGCAAATTTCTTAAGAAGTACTATGTATAAAAAACAAAACAGAATAAAAATAAAATCTTTTTATTTCAACACAAAGATTAGGGACGAGGACCACTGCCTTCCTTATTAAATACATAGTCGGCTAATGTATCGAAGACATCATTGCCTGAGTTCACGAAAAACTTGCAGGCAGCCATTCCTCAACGCCTCTTCTTCAGGAAGTTTTCCTGGTTCTGCTAAGAATGCAAAAATGTCTTGCGGTGACTTGGGCGTAGAAGAGCCTTCGCCTATATCGGTTGGGCCTGACACAATTGGCTCCACTGGGCACGTCTCGATGACATCTTCAACCTTCATGGTGACTTCGGTCTTTTGTAGCACGTCCTTGGAAGACATTTTCGATAGAGGAGTGGAAATAAGGATGAAAATTTACAAAAAGTTCTCATCTATTTATAGGAGAGAGCTATTGATGAACCGGTCTTGGAAATTGAAAACAACTTTTATTCCCGAAAAGACCGTTCATTCATTACATCAGATTCATCCATTTAATGGTGTAATTGAATTGACCCTTTCTTTTTCCGAAAGAAACGTTGGTTCATTCATTCTTTCATCGATATTGACGTATACTCTCAGTGATGTCTGTCTTCTTATTTCTCCAGCTACCAATGTTTGGTCAAGCTGATTACTTGTCTCCTCGGAGAGAAATTTTAATCTTCTATCTTATCAGTTGATTAAAAAGTTGGATTTGTTATTTATCATGTTCTCATGACCTCTGAATAAATATTAAATCTGCTTGTATTTCCTATCTATCATGTTATTTGGCCTCTGAATAGATATTAATCTATTTTTTTCTTTGAGTTGTTACGATCTATCATGTCCATATTACCTCTGATAGTATTGTATACTCTAAACAGAAAATAAGATTTTAGTATCTATCATGTCCATATCACCTCTGAATAGATACAATTTATTGAGTTTCGAAGGCTTATCATGTCCATATTACCTGTGATAAGTATTTTCTATCTCATGCCTATTATTTAATTGCAAAATAAATGATAGGATCATAAAACAAATATTTTATTCATTTCTTGGATAAGATAAAAGATTACAAAAAGCTCTTTATTTTTCCTAAGGCGGAGCAGAAACATCTTGAAGTAATTTCTGCAGTTCTGCCAGACGCCTATCACGAGAGCTCAATACCTTCTTGGTCGCTTCAGCATATCGAGCTTCGGTAGTACAAATATGAGAAAGTCCAGCGAAGCTGATTATCAGATTATCCTTGGCTTCATCAAGGGTCTTGATAGTTGATTCAGCTCCGTAGGCTTGTTCTTCTAAAATAGAGCCCTGAGCAAGGTGCTGATTCGAGCTGCGATCATCTGTTCCCTCTCTGCCTTTAAGCGAGCCAATTCAGCCTCAACTTCTTGGATTTTATCATTCTGCTGCTGAATCTCCTGGTTTGAGGCGTCATAGGCTGCTCTATGACCATCCAGCTCGAGCTGTATTTCAGCTAAAAAGGCTTTCTCTTTGGCAACCTTTATACTATAATCTTGGAGAGCTTCAGTATATCTTGTCTCCCGATCAAGATAATCAGCTGTTAAGGCATCATATTCTTCTTGTATGAGACTTTCAATAGTCTCGCTTGACAGCTTAAGATACTCTCTGATGGGCTATTCAAGACCTTCCATAATTTTCTCTAATGCTGCTGCTCTCTCCCGTATCATTGAACATAGCAACGTTCTTGATGGTAAGAGCCATAGACGTCTTCAAGCTCTCATAATTGAGGCCCTTATTCAGGACCATCTTGATTAGGGTCGCCAAAGTTTTATAAAAAGTGTCAGTATGAATCTCAACTAGGAGATTCATTTCTATGCTTGAACTTGGCGTTGCAGCAATATCTACTAGGTCTCTTCTCTGGAGACTAGGAACAGATGCTGTTGGTGTGACAGCAGATTGAGATGAAGCCGTTGTTGTTACTGTTGTCACTGCCAGTTGATCCCTAAGAGCTTCAGGGATTGTGTCTTCAACACTTGCAGATGTAGTTGCTCTGATAGCAGGCTGAGATGAAGCCATTGTTGTTACTGCTACCATAGTCAACTGGTTCCCAGCAGCTTCGGGAACAATGTCTTCAATGTTTGTTACTCCAGCCGTTTCTGGAGCTGAAACTACTAGAGTTTCGGTGGCGGTGATAGGTGCGGGTGGAATGACGGTGGTGGCAGCTGACTCAAGTTCAGGCATATTCTCCTCCGGAACTTCTACAGGATCAGTAGTAATAGCAGAGGGTGCTATCACAACATTCTCAGTTTCGGTTGGTGATTTGACTATGCCTTTATCACCTTCTTTGACTTCTGGTTGTTCAGGATCTGGAGGTACTTCAAGTTCTTCATCGAGGCCAGTTCCTTCTTAACAACTGCTTCATGGTCTGCAGTTGGTTTTTTTGCAGCTTGTTCTTCTTCTCGGTTATCAATACGAGAAGATAATTCGGGCTGAGCCTCGGCTTCAACCTCTGCTTCAAACTCTTTCTGTACTTCTTGTTGCTCATCTCCTGGTTGGATTACTTCTACTTCATCTGAAGAAGAAGCTTCTTCATCAGATTCCTCATTTTCCTTATAGATATCTTCTTATTGAGGAGGAGGAGCCACAGGCTTTGGTGCAATGATGATATCTACAAAATGAACAAAATAAGTTAATATACAAAATCATGATACATAATTTCTTATAGTTTTGTGTAGTACCTGGAATATGTGCGTTTTGTTCAAGATATGAATCATAATCACCATCCCAGTCATCATCGTCAAAGTTGAGAGCCGGCTCGTCTGATGGGATACGGTCTCGATCAGCAATGTGTGCAAGCAGTAGCATCCTCCGTAACTTGTGCCTTTCTTGGCAAAGATAAATGGAGTGAGGAGCTAAGGCGTCCAGGAGATAAAAGTTTTACAACTTCTGATGCTGCTGCTGGTTGAGGTGTTGAAGACCCTTCTCCCGGATGGACTGAAGAGGAAGCAACAGGTTGATCCTCTTCGACCGAGGTGTCATCTTCTGGAGTAAAGACTCTGGATTTGGAAGGCCCTTTAGTAGTAGTCTTCTTCTTCTTCTCAGGAGACTTCACTGGAAGAGTGGTAGTTGTAGTCTGCTTTCGTTTGTGGGTTTTTCCAATAACTATTGGTCCCGCGGCTATCTCCCCAGCTCCTCTAGGAATTACTGCCAGAAATTCATCTATAGCAGTAGTATTGTCTGGTACGTCAGGAGTTATTCTGATGGGTTCTTCAATATTTCCCTCCTGGGCCCATCGAAGACTTCCTTGCATGCTATAACCATCTTCGAAGGAGCGAATGGATGAATAAAAACGAGCATACGAGTGAAGTATACGTAGCTCAGTTGTACTAGTGGCTGTAGATATATTGAACCTAGCACCAGTACATCCAGTGCTGAAATATCTCCATGCTCGTGCACCGTCAATCAGCTTTCCATAATGATAGAAGCTGGTGGAAGGATTGCCAACGTGAAGTTGGTCATATCCAAACTGGCGAGCGAACCTACTTGGTAGATAAGGCTCAAACGTGCAGTTATCTTCATTCCTGTACATCAGATGGGAGGGTCTGATGTACACTAGCCATCGAAAGACAGATCTTGGCAATAAAGCTGATTTATCTACCCTGTCTTCGAATTGTATGCCAAGGCAGTCGGCTGGAACTGGTGGCCTTGTGCAGTAGAAATTCCAGCCGTGAGAATAATTTAATGCTGCTTCGGGTGTCTGCCACCGTTGTAGCTTTCCATGTGGATTTGCTAAATTTTTGGAGGAAAATCCTCGCTTCATCCTCAGGGCCCGGTGGCAGCAAATTGCAATTGTGGTGTAGTAACCAACCCATCAGATAGGTGTATGGTAGCTCCACCCTTGGAAAATTGTCTCGGTGAGGAGCATTATTAATCAGCTCTTCACCGAAAGTCCGTAGACCTGCATTTATTCGGCATACCATTGCCGACAGCAGGTTGATTCTGTTTTTGAATACTAAACGTACCGCTGGCCACAACACGTTGCGGTGAATCCTGTCCACGGTACTGATCCCTGGCACGACCCATCTTCGTAGCCATAAGGATAGGAAGCCTGCCAGCAAGGCCTTCTTTGACATCTTCTGACTACCCTGCCTCAGGTAGCTTAAAGCCTCAGTCCCCGCAGGGATGTCTCCGGTTTTGGTAGACAGATATTGGTCGCGAGCTTTCTGCGAGGCCATCAACTCCTGGATTACATCTGCAGGAATTATTGAGCAAGGTTTAATGGTTTGAGTTTTGTCTTCTCGAAACCTGCTCTTCTCAGTCTTGGACACTCTATTTTCATGGTAAAATAGATAGGTTGTCCATTTGGTTATGTATGCCAAATGTGACCCAGTTTCGTACATACTGGTGCAAATCAGATAGTGGCACATAAGTTCTTCATAGACTTGCACCAGTTCAGGGTTCTTCTCTCGAACTTCTGCTAGTTCCCGATTGGAAGGAATGTATTCTTCATAAGGGAATTCGCCCATCGGCAAGCTTCGAGATGAATTGCATTTCATGCAGAGCAAGACCCATTTCGCCGTGTGGAGTTGCAAAAGTTCCTGTTGAACTCATATACAACTCCAGTAAAGCCAGGAACAAGTTGCTGTTCGATGGAATGCCATAACTGGTAGAAGGCCACCGCTTCATACAGGACCAATATCGTCCAATTCTGTTTTAAAGTGCTTCATGACCCAGTTACTGATCTGAATCCAGTTACTACTGTAAGGGGTCAGCCACCCTGTCAGCCTAGGGTTGGTCTGAGGATATAAGACTGCCTCCCTTAGGAATTTATTTATGAACATGGGAATCTGTACCGGCTGGATGAGAGATGAGTCCTCACTCGGTGTAAACCCGGGCAATAGACCAGAAAATGGGATGACACCACCACAGGGAGTGCTAATGTGATAACCCATGTCATTTGCTCTCTCCTCTTCTGAAAATGATCCTGCCCGGTCTACCATAGCTATTGGGTGTCAAATTCCACAGCATTTGACGGTGATGGCTAGCATGAACGAAAGCAGATAGAGGGTAATCCCTGTCCATGTCAGGGAGATACATCACCCTTTCTCCAGATCTAAATACCCAAGCCTCCTTCTTGGGATGAGTCTGCGATTTGAAATCTATCGCATCCCCGAATAAGAAAGCCGGCTTCATGAATTGTTGGTTGTCCAGTGACACTAACACTTCCCCGTCGATCATGGATAACAACATCCTATCTCCTTGGGCAGATATTAGTTGTGCTCTCGTTGCAGGGTATTCGGGGTTGGATTGAGGAAATTTGACATGAGATAAATCCTCCAAATAGTTTGAGCCCACCATGCCCGCTGACGAGCCAAAAACTTCTTCAAGATGATGAGCTTACAAATCCACTGATAAAAGAAAAAAGATCAAGTTAGTGAAAAATCTAATTTGAAGTTTTATGAGTAAGGACATTGACTTTTACGTTTACTAAAATCGATTAAAAATTTTATAGTATAAAAAAGGTCTTTGTTTTACAAAGTTTTTTCATTTTACGCTAGCATATGCTGATGTGAGCGTATTTGAAAATTTTACGCTGGCATGAGTAAACATGAGCGTAATATACAGGCATGAATAAACATGAGCGTAAGACGCTGGCATGTGTAGACATGAGCGTAATTAAGTTTTACGCTGACACGTATGACGTCGGCGTATTTCTTAAATTTTACGCTAGCATGAGTAGACATGAGCGTAATTCGAATTTTACGCTGACACGTATAACGTGGGAGTATTTCTTAACTTTTTACGCTGACACGTATAACGTGGGCGTATTTTGTTATTTCAGTTTCTACGCTAACACGAATGACGTGGGCGTGAAATCTGAAAGTTTGGGTTTTACCCGTCATAGGTGGAGCTACTGCGGGATTGGGATGTCGAAGTGGTGTCGATGACCGAACGGGAGTTTGTGCAAGGTCGGCCGATGAAGAATCAACGACGGGTTTCTTTCCCTTGCTGCCGGCGGTGGTCTTCTTGGGAGCCATCGAGTTAAAGTGAGAGAGATTTCGAAGAAAGGGAGGCAAAAGATTCGGGGCTACAAAAAGACAAGTAAAGTCCTTATCGAACTCGAAAAGCTTTATTTATAGAGATTTTGAATCGGTTCAAATTCTCTATTTTTATGCCGACTGTTGAAATCCCTATTTTTACGCCGACTGTTAGATATCCCTATTTTTACGCGAATGACCGTTGGATATCCCAAACTTTACGCTGACTGGTCAAAACCTGAATTTTACTCTGTTCAAAGTATTTTAAATTTTGAAAATATTTAAAAACTTTGAAGGGGGTCTTGTAGGAGCGTAAAAAGTGCTTCATAAGACTGAGTCAAAGAGATAGAGCTTTACACTCAAATGAGCTACTTTACGCCAGGGACAAGTCAGCTACTTTATGCCAGGGACAAGTCAGCTACTTTACGCCAGGGACAGGCCAACTATTTTACGCCAGAGACAGGCTGTCAAATCATGTATTTAATGCAAAGTAATAATGGGTCTGACATAAAGATCTACTGACAGCGTATAACACAGGATTCGAAGGGATTTGTTTTACACAGAAACCAATATTGTCGTTTAGTATGTGGACCGAGCTATTTTACGCTCACAAGATGGCTTCTTTTACGCATGATTACTATATGAGCTTTTTACGCTCAAAGTTGACGTGTGTATAAAGTTTATTTGGGCTACTTTTTACGCTCAAGGTTGTTTTATCAACCACTTTACGCGAGAAGTCCATTTTAGGGCTATTTTACGCCTAGTCTACTACTTTACGCTCAGAGCATATTTGGGTTGTTTTTACGCCCGATCCTTCCTGACTACTTTGGAACGTGGTTTGCCTACGTGGCTTTTATGCCACACATCTCGAAGAACGTGTGTATTTGCATCCTATTCTTACTGAAATAATGGGACACGTGTCAACGTGTGTAGAGGATGACTTCAGTCATGGGTGGCAGTTACTAGCGTAAAGACAGAACTTTGCTAATTTTTACGCACAAAAAGCCAAGTCTATAAATAGACTTATTTTTTTCATATGAGAGACACAGAGAGAATACATAGAGATCAGAGCCTAGAAACTTTGATTTTCCAGAGCATTCTTCTTCAACTTTTCTTCAAGAACAGGGTGAAGCAAAGCAGGAAAGCATTCGACCTCGCCATCAGTGCCCAAGTGCATCGATACCTTTCTGGTGACTTAGTTCTTCCAGTTGTTCATCTTCCGGCAGTACTCTTCATCATCATCGTATGGTCCAAGGAACAAAGTGATCGCCTTCAGATCAGACTTCTACAGCAATACTTCCCAGAACAATTTGTACTTTTTGTACTCTTTCAAGTTTTATTTTCAAAATGTAATTTCTAGGCATTTTGTTAAGTGAAATATTCACCTGCGCAATCCACTGAAGCCAGGGCTCCTGCTGCGCAAACTACATTTTCTGTGGCTAAAAGGCCATCTGTCAAAGCTTCCTATGTGCAATCAGCCAATGCGCCTATTGCCACTTCAACCTCTGCGCAAGCTGTTCCAGCGCAGTCTAATAGGGATAGCCCTTTGGCTAAATTCCCTTCTTCTCACAGCAAGAGAAAAAACTCTGCTCCTCTTCCCAAGCACCCTGTTGCTCCAGCACAATCCACTGGGGATAGTCTGTTGGCTTTTCCTCCTCCTCTTCAGAACAAAGAAAAAGGCCCGTTGGTCTTTTCTCAAACTTTCTCGTTCCACGACTTGGAAGACAACAGAGGAAAACGCTCTTTTGCTAACCCTTCCTCACAAAATAAGGAAAAAGGTCCTTTGGTCTTTTCTCAGTCTTCCCTGGTTTTTACCTCGAAAGATCAATCTGAACGTGCCTTGGCACCAATCAGTACAAGAACTCTCTCAAACAAGAGTTCTTCTCTCCCTGCCAAAAGGAAATGTACTGATCAAAGAGGTATTCTGCCTACTCCGGTAGCGGAATTCCAAGATCTCCCAACTCTCCGGATATCCCGCTCACAACAAGAAAAATTTCTGGTGTCTCAGACAGAAACCCCTGGGGGTGAGTTTGCTGATCTACGGGATTATCTTAATAGACCTCGTTCTACATTAACTTCGACGAAACGCAAGCAGCCAATGCCGAAGATGAACCTGCATCAAAGGCAAACTTCCAAGATGAAAAATCCTGACACCTATGCTAATGAAGTAAGTACTTCCTTGTATACTCACGGGATAAAACATCTGAAGAACTGGAACCGTGTTCCAAATGTTGTCAAAGAATATATCCCTCAAACTTTTTCTCGTCCCGTCATTGTTCCTGACCTCCGAGAGCACCTCAAGCAAAAGCGGGACAATATTCCTACACCTCCTGTTCAACCACTTAAACACCATTGTAATCACAAGGTTGTCATCCAGTGCTGTTGCCAGACAACAAAACGATCTATCTTCGATCGTCTGAACTTTGCAACTTCTGAACCAATGTCAGAAGACGAAGACGAAGTGTTGTATGCTTCTGTCAACATGACTTCTCGAGACACTGGGGGTAGAAAGTGCTCCAAACACGGCAAGCCCCGTAAGCCCAGTCAAAGATATCTGGATCTACTCCATAAATCATCTGAAGGGGTATTCCAACATACCCGATCCCGAAGCCGAGACACAATCGGTCAAAGGAATCTTCTCCAAGATCCTTCTGGTCAATTCCCCATTTCTCACTCAGGAGATGATTCTTTTTTGATTATGATGCATACAACGAAAGTTCTGAACAGACAGTGTCTTCTATTGTACCTAGAGAAGTGACAGCTTATGTTGTCACTGAAGACCCAGATGCTTCTAGTTCAGCAAATCAAGAACAACGAATAGCTGCACTGGAGGACAAGCTGAAGACCATAGTTGAAATGGTCGCCAGTATGCATTCTATCATCGTGGCCCAGCATACAGTACCACCGACCGCACCTGCTGTAAATCCTGAGATTATAGCATCGTCGGTGCCTGTCAATACAGGTCTAGGGGTAGTATCTCCTCAAATACCTCCTGTACAAATTCAACCTACACCCAGCCAGTCACGAGCTGGGGTAGTACTTACCATGCTGTTCCTCCTCCTAATACCATAATTCAGCCTGCTCTTTCTTTATTATCCGAGGATGCTAATAAAGCTGTCAAACTCTTGCGCACTCAGTTCGAGGCCTTTAAAGAGAAGGACAATTTACAGAGATTGGGGATCAAACAACCCTATCCAGTTGAATGGAAGGAAGTCCCATTTCCTCTAAAGTACAAGATTCCCACAATTTTGCTGTTTGACGGCAGCACTTCTCCGAGTCAGTTCATTAATCACTTTGAGGTAATGACTGTTCAACTTCAGCCGAATGACGCTCTTCTTACCAGGGTATTCGTCGGCTGTTTAGCCGGTGTAACATACGATTGGTATAGAAGCTTGCCTGATGGCTGTATCACTTCTTTCTTGGGTCTTAAACAAATCTTCTTGGAGCGATTCTATGAGGAAATCAACGACATGACCATGTCGGCCCTCAACAAGATCAAACAAAGACATAATGAAACCGCTGAGAGTTTCATTGAAAGATTCCGCCGAAAAGCATTAAAGATGTCCCCTGGAACTCCAGCTGCTGTCACTATAGATACCTGTAAGGCAAATCTTTTGCCTATTATCAGCATATGGACGGGGTTAACTCAATTTCAAGACTGGCCATCATTCATTGTCAATGCTAAAGCAGCTAAAGTTAGCGCTGATAAGTTCAAGCAGTTGGGGGTACACCTGTCTAACCCCGACCGGGATGAACATCAGACATCGAGTAGCGGTAATCGCTAGAACAACCACAAAGAAAAAGAGACATTGAATATCAATTTGAAGAGCAAAGAATCTCTGGCTGTCAACTTGGCTCCACCGATGTCTACTTCTACTCCTTCTGCCCCTCCACCAAGGAAACCTCATCCGAAAGTAGAGTACTCCTTTGACGAAAATGACACCGTGAGCATCTTCGATTGCTTGATCAAAAGCAATAAGCTCCAACTCCCAGACCCAAAGAAGCCTGATAAGGTCGGTAAGACTGATCATCCCAAATATTGTGTTTATCACAGGTTCATTGGGCATCCCACTCGAGTATGTTACGTGCTCAAAGGCAAAATTCAAGAGTTAGTTAACGCTGGTGTTGTCACTCTTCAACAAGATGAGAAGACTGTTACTGCAAACATGGTCTCTGTAGGACCGTTGAGCACCTCTAGAGGGGGGTGAATAGAGTGTGTGTGTGCAGTAGAAAATAATCACCAATTAAAAACTTTAAGAATAACTATGGCAGTAAATAAGAGACAGTAAATAATTGCAGCAAGAGATAGAGAGATCAAACTCAGTAACACAACGATGTATACTGGTATCCCTCTGAGAGGACTAATCCAGTCTCGAGTACTCTTGTTCGATGTTAATCCACTATGGCACAAGCTAAATGAGAGCTTGCAGTCTCTTACAACACCGTGCTTGGTGACAAGTGCACGACCAACTTCACAACACCGTGTTTGGTGACGAGCACACGACCGGCTCTACAACAGGATAGTTGCTGAACTTGGAACGACCTCTTTACAACTCTTGGACACCGAAAGACTCTAAATCAACATAGATATTACTGGCTTTTGGCTAAGAGATATATAGGTATAATTTGAAAGCTTTAGAACATTTGAAAACACTTGAAGTGTAGAGAAGAGAAGATGAAGAGTAAATGAGTGATTTGAAATAAAAAATTCTCTTCTATTTATAGGTATTTTTTGGGACCGAACTCGGGCAGAGTTCGGGCAGAGTTTGATGCAAATATTTCGCATAGAGACGTTGCTCGCAGATTTGGAGACAACTGAACTTTTGAATTTAAACTGACCGAACTCGGGCAGAGTTCGGACCGAACTCGGGCCGAACTCGATTTTGAGTTCTGTCAAGAAAATTTCGAAATATTTGTGAAAAAGTTGTTTGTTAAAAATAATACAAAATACTTTATAAAGATGAAATGAAAATAGGTAGGCTTTTTAGAAATTGGACTGGGATAAACCTAAGCCAGTATTACCTATTTGATTTTACAATATAAATCCTAGACTCAATAAAAAGTAAAATACAGAATAAACTGTAAAATGACTCAAACGAAAAATCCATTGAATCTTTTTGCTTGTTGATGC
Source organism: Iris pallida (assembly GCA_029216955.1). NCBI lineage: Eukaryota > Viridiplantae > Streptophyta > Magnoliopsida > Asparagales > Iridaceae > Iris > Iris pallida. Next base: position 4,255,853 of record JANAVB010039212.1, read on the forward strand.
AATACAACGTCCGTTGATATTGATTTCACATATAGCCTGAAATGATTAGCAGCAATTTGTATATTTTTGTGTATTGACTAAAGTGCATGTTGATTATCAAAATCGGGTGCGACCATAGAATGGGCCAACAATCTCCCCCATTTTGATAATTAACAAACTTGAGTCTATACCAAAAATATATCTTAAAAAATAGAATAAACAAAATACCTGAGATAATTGGTTTTGTTTTGTTTTGCTTGTTTATGTATAGCTCTTCTCCCCCTTTGTCAATATAAAAATGACTTTGGCTCCCCCGTAATGTATGAAGCCAACAATAAAAACAAAAGACAAAGTGAAGCTAAAGAGATACATGAGCACAGCATAAACAACTAATATGGAAAGAAACAGCTGATAATACTGAGAAAGTCTCACTAATAGTGCAGAGTACAATCATGAAATACTAAAATGTCTAACTAAGAAGTTTAGACATAAAAAAAACTACATCAAATCAGAAGATCATCATCTAACTACTATCCACTAGCCAACAGCTGAGTCAGCGTCACATAGTCGGATCATCACCACCAGGAGCCTCTGGAGGAAAGTAGGCTGCAGTAGGGTCGAAGTACTAAAAGGATGCCTTGTCTCCGAACCGAGGACCAGGGAAGTCCGGTTGAGGCAGAATGGTGACCGGACGAACTGGATCATGGGATAGGCTGTAGTGGAGATCCGCAAGCCCGTTCCGCAACACCTGGGCCTGATAAATATGGCAAAACTCCGAATCAAGGTAGATCTGATGACATTGCGCAGAAACAACAACAAAGTCATCAAAGCGCTGGTAAAATCTTGGATCGAATCCCGGAGCAGGGGCTGGAGCAGGAGTAGCATCATGATAAGGAGCCTCAGCATCTGGAGAAGGCTAAGCTCCAGGAGGCAGAAGTGGAGCAGGGAATCTACATGATCTGGTAAGCTCAACTGGAGTGGAGGAGTATGCACAAGTTTGAAGATCAATATCAAACCGGCAGAAGATAGAGGCCAGGTGCATAGGGTATACCAGATTGCGTCCTGTATTTTTGCAGTTCAGCATCCAGGCCATCATAGTCTTTGGAGTAGAAAAAGGAATACCAAAGTAAATATGGTACAAGGCAGAAAGTTTTAAGAAAGTAACTTCATGAGTGGATCCTTTCTTAGGAAGGAGTACAGAGAAAATAAGTCGATAAAGTTCATAAAATTTTTGGTTCAGATGTCGTGAAAATACCCTACGAAGAACAGGGTTTGGATGACAGATTAGTTCCTTGAAGGAGGCAAGGGTAACATCTGCAGGAAATTGAACATGGTTGATGTCTACTAGTGCTTCACCAATATCAGGAATATGAAAGAATTCACTAATATTAGTAGCACTAAACTCTAATTCTTGCCCAGCAACGCAAGAATAAAAGTTCCCGTTTGGTTTTACTTGCAAGTTGCAGTAAAACATTCGGACAACATTGTCAAAGATATTTTCTGCTACTTCGAAGAAATCTCGGTAGCCGAAGTGGTCAAATGTCGGAGCATACTCAAAAAATATAGTAAAATTGATAAAAGCTCCAAAATAGATTTTACGACCAAAAAAAGAGTCAAACCAGAGATCAAAGTACTCTTTGTTAGGAAATAAAGTTGAATCATAGTCCTCTAATCCTACTGGTCGTGCTGGACTAAATAAACTGGCTGGAGTATAATCAGAAGAAGAGGAACCAGCTTGGGAAGTTGATCCTCGTTGACGCTTAGGAGCCATGGGAAAAGAAGGAGAAAAAGCGAAGTACCTTTTTGAAAAGGAGAAAGAACAAAATTGGAATGCCCACCAGATCTTCTAGAACTCTTGCCAAGATGAAGGAGGAAGAAGTTTTGGAGAGGGAGGAGATGAATCCACGAAATTGTGAGTGAAAAGGATAGGTAAAAGAGTGGTATTTATAGAGGTTAGGTCCGGCTGTTCGGTTCTGGAATTTAATGCAGCGCCAACCGAACTCGGCCCGAATTCGGCCCGAACTCGGTTAGAGTTCGGCCAGAGTTCGGTCACTTGTATTTCCGAGACAATAAAGGCAGTTTTGGTAATTGAAACTCAACTTTATGACTTTGACTCCTTAATTTAGTAACAGTATTTATTTTGGGTTAGCTGTAGGGGTACTGTCCTAGCTAACGGAGGTTCACCGGGAAACTCTTAAATACCGCGTCGCTTCGACCGTAGTCGTGGTGACAGACAGACCCTTTTTAGGCTTGTTCTCCAAAATAATTTCTGTTAGATAAATTTAAAAGTTTCAAGTCATAAAATTTATTTTAAATACCGTACTATATTATGAATCTGAAAATTCAAGTATACCGAGCTCTCGTCTCATTATGTTAAACCGATCTTCAGCCAATAGTTTTGTGAATATGTCTGCTAGTTGATGATCTGTGTCAATGAATTCTAAGTAGATATCCCCGTGTTGCTGATGATCACGTAAAAAATGATGACGTATCTCTATATATTTTGTGCGTGAGTGACAGATAGGGTTCTGAGTCAGATTAATGGTGCTAGTGTTATCACAATAAATAGGAATCTTAGTGTAGTACAGATTATAGTCTTCTAAGGTTTGCTTTATCCACAAAATCTGAGCACAACAACGACCTGCGGCGATATACTCAGCCGCAGTAGTTGACAATGCTATGGAATTTTGTTTCTTGCTAAACCAAGAGACTAAGGCCTTTCCTAGGAAATGACATGTGCCACTGGTACTTTTACGGTCCACTTTGCATCCTACAAAATCCGCATCCGAGTAACCTATCTGGTCAAAGGATTTGGTTTTAGGATACCATAAGCCGACTGTAGAAGTTCCTTTAAGGTATCGGAAGATACGCTTAACGACACTTAAATGTGATTCCTTAGGATTTGCCTGATAACGTGCACAGATGTAAACACTAAACATAATATCAGGACGACTAGCAGTTAAATATAATAAACTACCAATCATACCTCGATACTTACGCTGTTCAACAGGTTTGCCACTTTCATCAGAGTCAAGCTTTGTAGATGTAGCCATAGGGGTCCCGATTGGCTTTACGTTTTCGAAGTCGTACTTTTTCAGTATGTCCTTCGTATACTTAGCTTGGTTGATGAATGTTCCTTTTGAGTGCTATTTGATCTGAAGTCCTAGAAAGAAGTTTAGCTCTCCCGTCATATCATCTCAAATTCACTCTGCATACACTTAGCAAAATCTTGACAAAGTTTTTCGTTAGTAGAACCGAATATTATATCATCTACATAAATTTACACAAGGAGAATATCATCATTCAAAGATTTGATAAACAAGGTAGTATCAACTTTTCCTTTTGAAAAACCATTATCAAGTAAGAAGGCACTTAGGCGTTCATACCAAGCACGAGGTGCTTGTTTGAGTCCATAGAGTGCTTTCTTAAGCTTGAAGACGTGATCAGGTTTTTGAAAATCTTCAAAACCAGGGGGTTGTTTCACAAAAACTTCCTCTTTTAAAAAATCGTTCAAAAATATACTTTTTACGTCCATTTGAAATAATTTAAAATCATTAAAATATGCAAATGCACAAAATATACGGATGGCTTCTAGTCTAGCAACATGAGCATAAGTCTCATCATAATCAATTTCTTCTTCTTGATTATAACCTTGTGCCACTAGACGTGCTTTGTTGCGTAGAACTTGTCCATCTTCACTGAGTTTATTTCGGAACACCCATTTGGTACCAATTATTGATTGACCAATAGGTTTAGGAACGAGTTCCCAAACTTGGTTTCTCTCAAATTGATTTAGTTCCTCTTGCATGGCATGAATCCAAAACTCATCAGAAAAAGCATCATCTATATTCTTAGGTTCTATTTAAGAAATAAATGCTACATTTGCTGCTATTTCAGAATCTTTAAGAGAGGAGCGTATACTTACACCTTTAGATACATCACCTATAATGAGTGTTTCTGGATGATCTGGCAAGAATTTTAATGAATCAAACTTTTGGGTCAGATCTTCCACAGGACTCTTATCAGTCTTTGCATGTGTATCTTCATCATCACTGTCGCTAGATCTGTGACTATTTAGCTCATCAAAAGTAACATTAATAGATTCTTCAACAATCATACATCTTTTATTAAAAATCCTATATCCCTTATTCTTAGCAGCATATCCGAGAAATATCCCTTCATCTGCTTTAGAGTCAAACTTTCCCAAGTTATCCTTGGTGTTCAGGGTAAAACATCGACATCCAAAAACTTTAAAATAAGAAATGTTTGGAATCCTTCCAAACCAAAGCTCATATGGTGTTTTTTCGAGATTGGTCGAATTAACACCCTATTCAAAATATGACAGGCTGTACTAACATCTTCAGCCCAAAAATACTTAGGAAGATTATGCTGATTCAGCATGACTCTAGCCATTTCGCTTAGAGTACGATTCTTCCGCTCCATAACACCATTCTGTTGGAGAGTTCTAGGATAAGAAAATTCGTAGTAATATCCACTATCATCACAAAACTTTTTGAAATCAGAATTTACGAATTTGCCACCATGATCACTTCGGATACGAGTAATCATGAAGCCTTTTTCATTCTGTACCTTTTTGCAAAATATTTGAAATTCAAAGATAGCATCACTTTTGTTTGATAAAAAGTAAACCCAAGTAAAGCGAGAGAAATCATCAACAATAACAAAAGCGTAGAGCTTACGGCCAAGACTAGCGACTCTACTAGGTCTAAATAAATCCATATGAATTAACTGCAAAGGTCTAGAAGTACTTACAGCGTTGATGGATTTAAAAGTGGACCTATGTGCTTTGTTCTTTTCACAGTCAACACATACCATATCTCTCTTGAATGGAATCTCGGGGAGTCCTTTTACCAACTTCTTAGTACTGAGTCGTGAGATAGTATCCATATTTGTATGTCCTAGTCTCATGTGCCATAGCCAGCTTTCATCTATATTAGCTACTAGGCATCTACCTGCATTATTAGTACTCTCCAAAAAGAAAACATAAATATTGTCTTCTCTAATCCCTTTATATACGGGATCACCAGATGACATATCATATATGGTACATTTATCTTTCACAAAATTGATGCCATAACCATTATCAGCCAAATGACTTATGCTTAGTAGGTTATGTTTCAATTCTGTTACTAGACAAACATCTTTTATTACTGGATAAGGAGAAATACCTACAGTACTATTACCAATAATATCACCTCTCAAATTATTTCCGAATGAGACATATCCTTCTTTCTTTATCGATAGCATAGCGAACAAAGATGCATCACCGGTCATGTGTCGCGAACATCCGCTATCGAGGATCTATTTGCTTTTTTGCATGAGAGGGTTGAGGGTCCACCTACAAGACAAGTAGACGAATCCTTTGGTGCCCATTTACTGAAGTGTCCATTCTGATTAGTTTTAGGTCTCCAGAATAAAGTGTGATTGTCAACAAGTTTCCTTACCAAACAATACTGTGATATGTGTCCATGCGTGCCACAATAAGTGCAAGTTAGTTTAGAACCAGATGTGGTTAAAACTGTGTTTACATGCTTGTTTGGTTTCTTGGAGAACCTATAAGTGAAAGCATGATGATAGTCGTGTTTCTTCTGTGTTTTCTTATTTTTAGTCCTCTTAGGTGTATGCTTAGCATTAGGACTAAACTTAGGCTGTGTCACAGGTATTGCCTGTTTGCCTAACTTGATTTTTAACTTTTTAAAAATTGCAATAGACTCTTCATATCTAGCAGTCATATCTGAGAGTCTTTGTTCTATAACTAAGTGCTTCTTCTTCTCTATGTCAAACAATTCTTGCATCTTGACATAGTCTCTTTCTTTCTTTTCAATTTTGATGATAGCCTCATGATAGTCTACTTTGAGTTTGGCTATCTCTTCCGTGTTACCGGTAGTAGATGTCTCTTTAATATCTTCAATAAGATTGGACAGTCTAGCTATCTCGGTTGTGTATGCCTTCATCTCTTTTCGAGATTGCTTATACTTGTCAAGCACAGTTTTGTGATCTTCAAGTAATTCACTAAAGGCATTTTCTAATTCATCGGAAGTAAAATCATCATATAGAGGGTTTGAGGATACCTTATCAAATGCCATAAGACAGACATTGGCATTTTCGCAGGGTTTGTCTTCTTCTTCTGTATCACTGGCATCACTTTCATGCCAGATGCTTGTGTTGGCATACTTTCGACTAGTTGTTGCTTTTCTGCTTGATCTTGATCTGTCATATGGACTGCTTTTCTTTGAAGTTGGACAGTCCTTCTTTATGTGCCATGTCTTCTTGCATCCAAAGAAAATGGTTTCATCTTCATTGCTTTCTTGGACATCTCTCTTCCTTCTGCTTGATTTCTCAAACTTTAGGAATTTTCTGAAGTTCTTCACAAGTAGGGCTTGTTCATCACCACTTGATGATTCTTCATCAGAGTCATTGCATGTTGATTTTCTTGCTTGAGCTTTGAAGGCAATAAATTTTTATTTTGGTGTTGCTTCTTCAAACTATTGTAAATCAAGTTCATGGGTCATGAGCTTGCCCATCAGTGTTTCCAAGGACATAGTGGTGAGATCGTTGCCTTCAATGATTGCTGTGGCTTTTGGATTCCAGTTCTTGGTTAGAGCCTGCAGCACTTTTCTGATCTTCTCATGATTGCTGTAATCCTTACCAAGAGATTGCAAAGAATTAGTTATATCAAGGAAACGTGTGAACATCTGTGTAATTGACTCACCGGGTTTCATCTTGAAAGATTCATATTCCTGTGTTAGTCTACTAATTTTGGATTCCTTCACTTGGGAAGTACCTTCATGAGTTACCTCAAGAAGTTTCCATATTTTGTGAGATGTTTTACAGGTTGAAACTCTGTTGAACTCCGTTTTGTCAATTGTACAGAATAGTGCATTGATGACACGAGCATCTAGACTAGCCTTAGCTTTTTTAGCTTCAGTGTATTTGTCATGAGGCTTGTCTACAAGCTGGCCTTCAACCACTGTGGGTGCTGGTTTCTTATAACCATCAATGACTATAGACCAAAGATCAAAGTCAAGAGATTTTAAGAAGAAAGTCATCCGTGTTTTCCAATAGGTATAATTAGTACCATCAAAAAGTAGGAGTCTATTTGTGGATTGCCCTTCACCATTGAATATTGATTTCACGGCTGCCATATATACTCTCTGAGGTTTGTTATATAAGAATGTAACCTGCTTTGATACCAATTGTAGGACCGTTGAGCACCTCTAGAGGGGGGGGGGGGGGGTGACTAGAGTGTGTGTGTGTGCAGCGAAAAATAATCACCAATTAAAAACTTTAAGAATAACTATGGCAGTAAATAAGAGACAGTAAATAAATGCAGCAAGAGATAGTGAGATCAAACTCAGTGACACAGCGATGTATACTGGTATCCCTCTGAGAGGACTAATCCAGTCTCGAGTACTCTTGCTCGATGTTAATCCACTATGGCACAAGCTAAATGAGAGCTTGCAGTCTCTTACAACACCGTGCTTGGTGACAAGTGCACGACCAACTTCACAACACCGTGCTTGGTGACGAGCGCACGACCGGCTCCACAACAGGATAGTTGCTGAACTTGGAACGACCTCTTTACAACTCTTGGACACCAAAAGACTCTAAATCAACATAGATATTACTGGCTTTTGGCTAAGAGATGTATAGGTATAATTTGAAAGATTTAGAACGTTTGAAAACACTTGAAGGGTAGAGAAGAGAAGATGAAGAGTGAATGAGTGATTTGAAATGAAAAATTCTCTTCTATTTATAGGTGTTTTCTGGGACCGAACTCGGGCAGAGTTCGGGCAGAGTTCTGATGCAAATATTTTGCATAGAGACGTTGCTCGCAGATTTGGAGGCAACTAAACTTTTGAATTTAAACTGACCGAACTCGGGCAGAGTTCGGACCGAACTCGGGCCGAACTCGATTTTGAGTTATGTCAAGGAAATTTTGAAATATTTGTCAAAAAGCTGTTTGTTAAAAATAATACGAAATACTTTGTAAAGATGAAATAAAAATAGGTAGGCTTTTTAGAAATTGGACTGGGATAAACCTAAGCTAGTATTACCTATTTGATTTTACAATATAAATCCTAGACTAAATAAAAAGTAAAATACAGAATAAACTATAAAATGACTCAAACGAAAAATCCATTGAATCGTTTTGCTTGTTAATGCAGTACAACTTCCGTTGATATTGATTTTATATATAGCCTAAAATGATTAGCAGTAGTTTGTATATTTTTGTGTATTGACTAAAGTGCATGTTGATTATCAAAATCGGGTGTGACCATGGAATGGGCCAACAGTCTCAGAACAGTTCGGTAACTTCCCTCCACAGATGGTATAGCATGGTTTCATCCCTATCCCCAAGGCCACTTTTGAGATCGAGAATCTCCCGCCTCCACGAAGTGAAGGTCTCGTCCCCTTATCTCTTGATAATGGCGAGATTATGTGGATTCATCCTGATCTTATTTCTGACTTCGAGGCTCCTTCTAAACAAAAAGACCGCTCCAAGAGTAAAACAAAGATCTGCAATATGGTGTCTTTTGACCCCATAGTTGAAGAGGAAATCCTGCTAGGCACCAGGTCTGGGAAAGCCTACCTACGGGAAGTTCCTGAAAATCAAGAAAACCCTGCTTCTTCTTCTGAGTCTGTTCCAGTACAACCTGTCTCAGCTGAGGACATCCCTTCTGCATCCTCACCAGTTGTAGAACCTACTCCTCCCAAGCCGACGGTAGCCGACAAAGGCAAACAACAAGTCCGCTTCGACAAGCCTTTGAAGAAGTCATCCCCTTCTGGACTTGAGAAGCCATATAACTTTGATATCTTAGCTCAATTAGCCAATACACCGGCCAGGCTGTCAATCTTCGAGCTCTTGCGCCTCTCCAAAGAAATTCGAGAAACTTTGAGTGAAGCTCTAATGCAGGCAGAAACCTGTCTAACCCTTCTAAAGAAGCCGAAATCAGAGCCTGTCTCTTGCCTCCATTGTCACAGTATGTTGGAGTTAATTCCAAACATTACCTTCACACAGGATGATATGCTGATGGAAGATAATAGGCATGACCGTCCTTTATACTATACAGGATATGTCGACTCGATGAAAGTTGATCGTATTCTGATAGATCCAGGGTCAGCACTCAGCATCATGCCAAAGACAATGCTAGATGCACTGAAGATCCCAGTACATAGTCTTTCTGGCACAATCACCACCATCTTGGGGTTTAACCAGGGAAAAAGTGAACCTCTGGGCAAGATTCGCCTAAAACACCAAATAGGCAATCTTCGCACAAAGGTGACCTTCTACATCATAGACAACCATGGTTGTTCTTACAATGCTCTTTTGGGGAGACCATTCCTGCATGAACACAACATTGTTCCTTCTACTCTCCATCAATGTTTCAAATACGTTGATGACAATGGAGAGGTTCAAAAAGAGGTTGCGGATCTCTACCCTTTCAAAGGTGTCGAAGCATATTGTAACGATGCTCGCATGTATAAAGATGAGTTCATGAAGGTAGTACTGGATCTGGACACTGAAGAAGAATAAGAAGCAGTGCCCAAAGACACCCTCATCATACCTGTTAAAGGACGTGTTTCTCATCCTCAGTCCTCCAAACCACTGGCTATTCATTTGCCAATCCAGAAGCAACCAACCGATGGTGGTCAGGATAAAAGGGAGCTCACCTCTTCTGAGCCACTTGTTATCGACTTACGTCGTAACAAGGATAAAAGGCAGCTCACCTCTTCTGAGCCACTTGTTATTAATTTATCTTGTAATAAGGATAAAAGGGAGCTCACCTCCTCTGAGCCACTTGTTATTGACCTTCGTCGTAGCAAGCCTCCTCCACGTTCTTCTTCTCCCCCTCTTGTAATCAATCTGACCAAGCCTGCTAAGGCTACAGGTCCTGTTGTAAATACAAATGTACAAATCAATGAAAAAGCATCTCCTTTCGAGTATACTGATGTCATTTATCATGCTAAGTGCTATTTGGATATGTTAGATAGCTTTCAGTCATTTACACTGGGAGTTGTACAGTCTCTTCAAACAGAGGTCTCACTCGAACACCCAGATGATTCATACTTTGTTGTCCTTTCTCGAAAAAGAGGCGAGAGTCCAATACTTTTTAGTAAAGGACCAGAACAAAAATTCAGCTATACGGATGATAGCAAAAGCAACGATACGGGACATCTCCAACTTCGTCGTTACAGTCAACAATCAAAAGACATTATCCGAAAGATGGGTTATGACTTCAAGAATGGCCTCAACTATGGTAAGGATAGATGAACTCCTATCCGTACGGCTGTTCCGAAAGGAAGATCAGAGATGTACTATAGCAGAACAAAATGAGGTCTCGGATATACTTCACTTCCCATCTTATCTCCAGCAGTCTCCGAATCTGATAGTGAAGAGCGCTATAATTCTTCTGATTCCAGATCATGGGATTCTGATACCAGTATTGGTCAAATTCATCGATTGATTGTATCTTCCAACATGGTCTCCGCAGAACTTCCAGAAGGTTATGATGAAGACATTGAAGAAAGTCCTGAAACAGATCCTTGGGCTCAACGAATGGATACCCAATGGGAACTTCGATTCGAACAACGAGAACCTCCTACCGAAGATCAATTGGTTCAAATTGATGTAGGAGAGAGCGGGTCACCTCGTCCAATATTTATCAGCAAGAACCTTCCAGAGGCAGATAAGCAAGAATTAATTCTTTTTATTCGAGAATATATTGATGTTTTTGCCTAGAATTATGAAGACATGCCAGGTTTAGATCCCAAAATTGCTACTCACAAATTCAATATCTTGCCTAATGCAAAGCCAGTCAAACAACATCAAAGGCGATTCAAGCCAGACATGATGGATGCAATTGATAATGAAGTCAAAAAGCTTATAGCTTGTGGCTTTATTCGAGAAGAATAACATCCTGATTGGGTAGCCAACGTCGTTCCAGTCCTGAAGAAAACCGACAAAGTTCGAGTTTGCATCGACTTTCAGGATCTTAATGAAGCCTGTCCAAAAGATGAATTTTCTCTCCCTATCACGAACGTCATGATTGACAACACCTGTGCGTTCGAGCGAATATCCTTCATGGATGGATTCTCTGGGTATAATCAGATTCAGATGAATCTTGAAGATAAAAAACATACCTCTTTTCGCACTCCTCACAGAGTCTACTACTATACTGTGATGCCATTTGGTCTCAAGAACGCTGGCGCAACTTACCAACGAGCTATGAGTACCATCTTTCGAGATCATCTTCGCAAGACTGTCGAATGCTACGTCGACGATATTGCTGTCAAAAGTCGTCTAAAGGAAGATCACATCCAAGGCTTGAGAACTATCTTCAATCTGATGCGCCAACATCAACTCAAAATGAATCCCACCAAGTTATTTTTGGGTGTATCTAGTGGTAAATTTCTCGGCTTCGTCATTACCTCTAAGGATATACACGTGGATCCCGAGAAGATCAAAGCCATTCGAGAGATGCGTCCTCCACGCAACCTAAAAGAGCTACGAGGATTCCAAGGTCGACTTGCGTAAATCAGGAGGTTCATTTCGAATTTGTCTGGACGCTGCAGACCATTTACTCAGCTAATGAAGAAAGGTGTATCTTTTATTTGGACCGAAGAATGCCAACAAGAATTCGATGACATAAAGCGTTATCTCATGAACCCACCAGTCTTGGTGCCACCAATTTATAGCGTACCATTCTTAATGTATGTCCGTGCTATGGATCATTCATTGGGTGCTTTACTTGCCCAAAAGAACAAAGAAGGTCATGAACAGGCTATCTATTATCTCAGTCGTACTATGATTGGTGTCGAATACCGTTATAGTCCGGTCGAATAAGAATGCCTAGATCTTATGTTCGCCGTTCAAAAGACAAGACATTACATCATCGGCCAAACTATTCATGTTATATTCCGAGTCAATCCTCTTCGGGTACTAATGAAGAAGCCTAGCACACTCAATTCTCGGTTAGCTACATGGGCCATTCTGCTAGCCCAATATGACACAGTATATGTTCCTTAAAAATTTGTCAAGGGTCAAGCACTGGCTGACTTTTTAGCAGCTCATCCTGTTCCGGAGACATCCAAACTCTATGATGAAATTCCAGACGATACACTGGAATCAAATATGATATCTGAGGAATTTCCTACTTGGCGTCTATTCTTCGATGGAGCATCCAGGATCAGACCAAATGGTGCCATTGTCGCAGGAGTTGGGGTTGTTTTTGTTTCTCCAGACGGATAAACTATCCAAAGAACCTACTCCCTTGATGAACCCTGCTCCAACAACGTAGCCGAATACAATGCTCTACTCATTGGCCTTCAGTTAGCTAAACAACTGAACGTCGAATATCTTGAAGTCTACGGCGACTCCAAGCTGGTTGTTAACCAGGTTAGAGGAACCTATGAAATTCGCCATCAAGATCTAGTGCCTCACCATGAAGCGGCAATCAACATGGCTACATCATTCAAAGCCTTCTTCATCGAATATGTTCGTCGAGCTTGTAATACCGAAGCAGATGCTTTAGCCAATCTTGCAGCAGTCTTAGCCATCCATATTAAAAGACAGCAGGTGGTGGTTGTCTCTAATCGGGAATTGTTTTACATCGAAAACAATCGTAATATTGAGTTCAGTAATCTTACTGAAGCCAATGTTATCAGTGAAGATTGGAGAGCTCCCTTCATCGATTTTGTGGTCCATGATATACTTCCTGAAGATCCTAAGGAGGCTACGAGTATTCGCCGACGATCTCTCCGGTTCTATTATAATCAGACCACCAAGACTCTTTATCGACGGACTTATGACGGTCTACTCTTGCGCTGTCTTGCTGGTAATAAAGCGAAGCAAGTGTTACGTGAAGCTCACAATGGTGTTTGCGGAGCACATCAACCCAGCCCTAAACTACAAGATCGTATCCGACGCATGGGTTACTACTGGCCCTCTATGGTATCTGATGCCATCGAATATGCAAGGAAATGTCGAGCTTGTCAAATCCACGCAGATTTCATCCATCAACCTTCGAAATTCCTTCATCCGACTGCCGCTTCCTGGCCTTTCGAAGCTTGGGGCATGGATATCATAGGTCCCATTAATCCTCTTTCTTCTAGAGGATATCGGTTCATACTAGCCATAACCGACTACTTCTCCAAATAGGCTGAAGCTATACCTTTGGCTGAAATCAAAACTAGCAGCGTCATCAACTTCATCAAATATCATGTCATTTACAGATTTGGTGTATCTCGAAGGATCATTCACGACAATGGACCTCAGTTCATTAGTTAAAAGTTTACCAGATTCTGCGATGATCACCGGATTGATAATGTCGCTTCGATAACCTACAATCCTGCTGCTAATGGCTTGGCCGAAGCCTTCAACAAGACTATTATCAAGCTCCGCAAGAAGTTTGTGTCTACTAACAAATGGAACTGGAGTGAAAAGCTTGGAGAATGTCTATGGGCCTATCGTACTACGGTCCGCAACCCATAGGCTGTACACCCTTTTCTTTGGTGTACAGCTGTGAAGCAGTTCTACCCCTGGAACTTCAAATTCTGTCCTTAAGGATTGCCATCGCTAATGAGCTAACAACAGAGAATAACGATCTTCTTCGATTTCAAGAATTGGAGGCACTTGATGAGAAGCGGCTATTAGCTCAACAGCATATTGAGTTATATCAAGCCCGCATCTCGAAGACTTTCAACCGCAAAGTTAAAGTCAGAGCCTTTCAGAAAGGAGAGCTCGTTCTAACAGTCAGACGTCCCATGACTATGACTCACATGAGCAAAGGCAAATTTGATGCAAAATGGGAAGGGCCTTACATTGTGAGTAAAGTCTTTTCGAATAGAGCCTATCAACTCTCAGAGCTGGACGGTCGGGTTGCTATGATGCCTATCAATGGCAAGTTCCTTAAGAAATATTATGTATGAATGTAACGAGGATTTCATGTAAATACAACAAGATAGTGCATAAATAAAGTTTGATTTTTATTTCATCATAAACGTTGTTACATAATATCAAGGACGGGAATCACTATCGTCCTTCTTGAAGACATGACGAGGACCACTACCGTTCTTTTCAAAAACATAATCAGCAAAAAAGCCGAGGACATCTTTGCTCGAACCCACTAGAAATTTGCAAGCGGCCAGTCGTTTAGCCTCCTCTTCCTCAGTCGTCCCTAGTTCAAGTAGGAAGTTCAAGATGTCCCTTGGTGGCTTGGGTGCAAACGAACCTTCGTCCGCTTCTATCTGCTTTGGCTGGTTGGGTTCGGCTGAACATTCCTCCGGGAGTTCTTCAACCATCGGGATAATCTCAGCCTTCTTGGATGCATCTCCAGACGACATCTTTGTGTTGAAAAGTGAAAGTGATCATTCCATCTAGATTTTTGTTCTATTTATAGACAGAGATTCTTGAAACAACGAAACGACGGTTTGCCCGTTTATTACATTCATCCGACGGTTCGCCCGTTCATTACATTCATCCGACGGTTCGCCCGTTCATTATATTCATCCGACGGTTCGCCCGTTCATTACATTCATCCGACGGTTCGTCCGTTCATTACATTCATCCGACAGTTCGTCCGTTCATTACATTCATCCGATGGTTCGCCCGTTCATTACATTCATCCTACGGTTCGCCCGTTCATTATATTCATCCGACGGTTCGCCCGTTCATTACATTCATCCGACGGTTCATCCGTTCATTTCATCTATCCGACGGTTCACCCGTTCATTCCATCCATTCCATTCACATCAGCAACTTGTCATGTATTTGTTACCTTTGATTAAGTTGTCTACTAAAATAATGATATTCAACAAATTATATTCTGCCATGTCCATATTACCTCTGAGCAGATATAATGAATATAATTATTTTCTAAATCAAGAAATATATCATGTCCCGGACCTCTGAATATATTTTCTATCGCTATTATTTATATCCGAATGAGATATGCAATAAATAATAGAGCCACAAAGAAAATGTCTTTTTATTGATCAAAATTAAAAGGCATTACAAAAGGACATGTCACAAAACAGAAGATACAAAAACTCTTCCTATTCAGCTAGTGGGGTCATCAAACTAGCCATCTGCTGCTTTAAAGTTTGAAGTCGCTCCTCACGAGAATCCATCACTCGCCTCCTAGCTTCCTCCATTCCAGACTTATCATCAAAAGTCGGCAAGGTTACTAGTCGACGGGAGATTTCAGCTTGATGAGTCCTGACATACTCATTTCTTTCTTGGGTCAGAATGTCTAGTTGCTAGACTGCAGCTTGATGTTGAGTGGTCTCTTCTTCCAGAGCAAGTTGAACAATTCTTAACTCTTCTTGAAGTCGACCGAACTCTGCTTTCAGCTCAGCGACTTTCTTTTCCTTCTCCCCAGCAGCAGATGCTATTATTTCCACCTGGAAGTTATACTCTGAAGACTTGATAGCAAAAGTGTCCAAGAAAACTTGGAAATCAGCTTTCGTAACTGCAGCCTCTCGAGACATCCTCTCAAACTCAGCATGTACCAAGGGTTCTACCTCCCCCCGATTAAGATCTTTGTAGATCTTAACTGATTCCTCCAGCTCATCCAATATGTGTTCAAGATAAACAGCTTGAGCTTCATCACCTTGATTTCGGATGGCACTGATCAGATAAGAGGTTGGACCTCTAACAGCAATGAAACCAACATCTTCTTTCTCCATTACCCTTTCTACTAAGGGTCCCAATGAATTGAAGAAGAGGTTGGTGAAGGAGCCAATTATAAATCTGTTAGTAGCTATGGCACCAGGTGTAGCAGCTACTCCCATGGAAGTCGAAGTAGCAGGTGCCTGCAGAGGAGGAAGTTCTGCAGCATGAACTATAGTCTCTTTGGACAAGAGAGCCATGGTAGAGCTGGTTGCTCCTCCCAGATGTTCCTCTACGAAATCAAATAAATACCATTAGTTTGCTGTCATTAGCAACTATTGAAAAGGATCAAAAGTAAGGGCAATCTTACCATTGTTGGGTCCAGTGACAAGTTTGCCATCTGCTGACTTGGGTTGTAGCCTCACAGAAGTAGCTTCAGACATTACTGCCTGGCTACTACCCGCTTCAGAGCCGCTTGACAAATGACGGCTACTGCTGGCTATCGCCTTTATTTGCACTATATCAGTGCATATTGGAGGAATTGGAGAAAGTTGAATTTCTGTATAGATAAAAATTAAGATGTCAGCCATTTAATCCATAAAAGAAGGGTATTAATATCAGTTAATACCAATACCTCCTTGAGGGGTGACAGTAGCTCCCTCCGGTGCTACTTCTTTAACTGTATTCTTCTTTGGGGATGCATGTACATCAGCATCCTCTTCTGGATTCAGAGTGTCATCAACAGCCTCTACTGATGTATCTTCATCACTTGTACTCTCTTCTCGTGCTTCTTCACTATCAGTTGTGGCAACTGGATCTACATCATCATGATCGCCAAAGTCACAGCCTTCCAGTGCCTCAATCATTAACTTATCTTCTTCGGCACGTAGTGATCGAGGAGAAGCTGGAAGGTGGACGGTTTCTGTTGTAAGTGTTGGAGATTGCAGTGCTTCGGAAGATGTTCTGGCTCATTTGGCTTCGCAGCCTCATCTGCTGTCTCCGCGATTTCCTTTATGGTCTCCATAACCTCGTCCCTCTTCTCTGGACTGAAAGCTTCCTGCCAGGGTTTAAGGGCAGGTGTAGGAGACGACATCATGACTCCGACGATCGCACTTGTCAGGACCGATGCCAGGATAAGTCTTGGAGGAGTGACTACTTTCTTTTTTCTGAAGACTATTTTCTTTCTGTGTAGAGGTCTCTCCGAACTCTCTACATCTACAACATCTACTTGTATTTGAAGAGAGGTCGGAGTTGTCGCCTCTTCTCTCTGAGTCGACTCAGCCTGTTGCCGAGATTGCGACCGGGTAGTGACCTTTTTCGATGATTCCAAAACAAGCTTCTTCTTAGAAACTGGAGAAGAAGGTTCTTCTGTCCTTCTTTTCTTCTCCTTGGCCGAAGATCTGACAACCTTCAAGGAGACGTGCAGCGGCTCGTTGACTTCTTCAGGGAAGTTGGCTTCCCTCGAAGCTTCCAGCGGTGCATCAACTGGCTCATCCTCTTCATCATTACCAGGAGCCGACACAACAGATGCTCCCTTCTTTAATCGCGTTGCTGTCGCAAAGCTATCTGCTAGACTGAAGTTCTCAGCAAAAGTATTCGCTGATGTGTAGAAGAGCGAATAAGTATATAGCATGCGAGGACCATGATCGCTCCTCATCGGCATCGAGAATGTTGTTCTTGTGTCTCGAGCATTATAGTAAGCCCAAGCCCGAGCTCCATCGATCAGATAACCTTTTTCCTGTAGGCACGTTATGGCATTGCCTACATGGAATTGGTCATAGCCGAACTGGTGTACAAAACGACTAGGAAGATAAGGCTCCAGATAGCATTTGCCTTCAAACCGGTACACCAAGTGAGATGGCCGGATCATCTTCAACAAGTCGAAAGTTGTGTGGCCCAGAGGCTGTGCCCTCCCAGAGTCGACAAGGTTGGTGGACATATGCTCGTAGCCAGCTGGAGAGGGAACACAAAAGAAGTTCCATCCCTTTCCGAGATTCAGAGCGCGCCTGCAATCTCTTAAAGTGGTATATATCCACTTGCTTTTGGAGAATCTCCTCAAGAAGCTGCCGCTCACCGCCCCCATATCGGGGTTCATCAGTGAAGGATAGTGCAGAAGCAGCCATCCGAACAGATATGTGTATGGTAGCTCCAGCCGAGGAAAGCTTTCTTTTTTGCCCTTTCTTCGAAGCATTTGATCGACAAAAAGGCGGAGGCCAGCATTCACTCTGCAAGTCATCGCTGACAATAGGTCCATCCGGTAGCCGAAGACTAAGCGGACAGCAGGAAATAGTACGCCTCGATGAAAGCGATCGACGGTGCTGGCTCCAGGAACGACGTATCGTCGAAGCCAATAAGTGAGGAAACCCGCCAGCTGGGCTTCCTTCAACATGGGCCTATAGCCCATCCTCATAAAACTTTCAATAATGTCTCCTTTCTTGAAAGGTGGACATTGACGATCATCATCGATCTTGATATCCATATCATTGTTCTCCTCCATCAAACCTATCACTTCGCTGTTGCTAAATGGTCTGAAGAAGGTGGGTTTGCAATTATCGTGCTCCTTGGTCTTCTTCTCAATGATATGGTTGAGAAAGAGATATGGCAACCATTGGGTCGAGTAGCAGGTGCCGGATGTACCACTCTTATAGTACAAGAAACAGATCTTGTAGTGGCATAGCAGCTCTTCAAAGACAGCTACCATTTCAGCATTCTCTCGGCGTAATTTGTCCAACTCATCATTGGTCGAGACAAATTCTTCATAGGGGATATCCCCCATTGGCAGGCTGGAGATGTACTTCATCTCGTATAAAGCCAGTCCGATCTCTCCGCATGGTGTCATAAAAGTCCCCATTCTGTAGTTGTATCTCTCCGCCAGTGCAAGGAATAAATGCGGATTAGGCAGGAAACCATAAACGGTGGCGTACACCGCTTGGTACAGGTCGATCTCCTTGAGCCGTTCTTCAAATTGAGCCAATATCCAATTGGCTATACATCTCCACCTCTTGTTATCTGGATTCACAAGACCTGTCAGCCGAAGATCTTGATCTGGGTACCTTCCCTCAACTTTCGCAAACTCATTTGCGAATATCGGAGTTCTGACTGGTAGCAGCAGGGAAGAGTTTTCCGGTGGGATGTAACCGGGTTTCAGTCCTCTGAGTAGGGAGCTGTGACGCTTAGAGGAACTATGGAACATGTCTTTGCTGTTTGGCCCCTTCTTCACACAGATATTCCCCGTTCAGGCTTGCTGAAGTGGAGTTATATCCCATTCCATCCTTCTGGGATAACTCGCAAAAGCATAGCGAGACAGGGGAAGGCATCTGGAAATCTCCGACAGAAGTATCATCTTCTCGCCTCTTTGAAAAAGTCTTTGTTCCATCCGAGGTCTCGGCTGAGAACTCTTGTCAAGAGCCTCACCAAACAGAAACATAGACTTCTTATGAATAACGGCGTCAGCAGTTTGCAGAGGCTGCCCGTTCATCAGACTCAGCAATATTTTATTTTCTTGTACCGTCAGGATGGCTTGCCAAGATGACGGCAAGGCATATTGAGGATATGTCACATGGGAAAGATCCTCCTTGAACTCAGGTTCAGCCAAAGATCCTGCAAAGACCTCATAATTAGGATCTTTCCTGAGGTTAACTGCATCAAATAAGGAGATAAAGATCAGTACATGCAAAATCACAAAGTTTCTTTACAAAGAGTTCATCAAATTGTGCTATGTGCAAAGCATCAGATTGCGCCAATGCAGCCCACATGCGCAAAGTATCCAATTGTACCAACACATCCACCTGCGTAAGGCATCAGGTTGCGCTAACCCACTTACGTAAGACATCAGTTTGCGCTGGCTCAACCGACTTGCACAAATCGATGGATTGCGCCGAACATCTGTCAGCGCTTTCCAACCGATTGTGCAAGAATATAGTTTTCATAAAAATAAAAACTATTGTCTGTGCAACCAAAACCCTAAATAGGGCGGCACAATACCATCAATCTCTAAAAAGAGAGAGGTATGAAGGTTCGAAAATGTCAAGAACCCTAAAAAGGGTTTTCGATCGAGTTTGTCATCTACCTTGCAGCGCTGGGTGGCCAATCTCATGGTGAGAGATTCGGGGTACAACCCGAGTCGAAGGCTCGGCCAGAGCCTTGCCCTTCTCGGTGGCAGTTCGCTTAGGAGCCATTAATGTCGGCGGCGAGAGGAAGGAGAAGTAGTCGGAGTAGGACGGAAGCTTTTCTCTCTTGAACAGTTGGAAACAAGTAAAGAATGAAAGAAAGAAAAAAGAAAACTATTTATAGTTTTTCGAAGTGTAACGGTCACCTCCGATTGTCCCACAAAAGTAGGAGCTGATTCCTCCAAACGCGCAGTCAAAGCGCCACTTGTGCAACTTGATTTTAAATTTGAAATTGAAAGTATTTCGAAACTTTGAATATTTTTAAATTTGAAAACTTTGAAGGGGGTCTTGTAGGTCCTAAAAATTAAGTTGCACCCATAAAAAAAGCAATGAAAATCAAATTACACACCCTTCAAATGAACTATGAAGGAGACAGACTGTGCAACAAATCAAATGCGCGAGGCCGAACCGCGCTAACATCCAAGCGCGCTAGTTGACGTGGCAACGTCATTATTACCTAACAAAAATTCGATCTTCTGACAACTGACAGCCCGATAAATGAGGAGTCCTTTCGTTTCTTGTGCAGTACAGCGCTCGAGGACAGCTGTACAGCCAGCACAGTAGGACAGCCCAATCGAAGCGCAGTCTGCCAGATTCTCGTCAGCGCAGTTTGATCCCAGCACAGTCTGAAGCTAGCGCAGTTCAAGTGGCACAATCCATCAACCTAACTGACATTTTGTACGTGGCCTACATGCCATCAATTGCTCACCACGTGGCAACCGTCTGTACACGACCATGCGCATTTCAATCAAATAATGCCACGCGTCTGATACAGTTGAGCCACGATCGAGTAACTGCCAGCGCAGTTCGCTGTCTGCGCAGTCCAATGCCTGCGCAATCCAGCCTGCACAATCCAGAAATAACTACTAATTAGTTATTTTCCAGAACTGTATAAATAGAGTTTCAAGTCCTTCATTATCAGAGGATATCAGATCATTATTATCATCAGAGGGATCAGGAGTTCTTGCCCAAGTGCTGCTACATTCTTCAGAGGCTACCGTCTTCAAAGTTTACATCGTCCAAGGGATAAAGCGATCGTCTTCAGATCGGATTCCTATAGTTGTACTTTCCCAGAATTCAATTATAATATTCTTACAAAGTTTGTGAAATAAAAAGAACACTTTTGTTTTTTGCAAACAAATATGTATGTGTGCTATTATTTATGTATGTGTGGTATACCTATAGGTAGCCTAAATGTATAAATATATGTATGTATATATTATATGTGAGTTATATATATATGTATGTATTACGTAAACTCCATGTGTAGGACTAGATGCAATAATAGGTTGTGTGATGTTAGTTTTGACTTGTGTTATATATAGGTTGTAAGGACTTGGTATACTAGCATAGGCTAGTTAGCCTTGTTTAGACTAGTATGGACTAGTTAGACCTAGAATGACTTGTTTGACCTAGTTTAGACTTGTTGGACCTAGTTTGACCATAGTTGACCTAGGTTTGACTTCTAGGGTTGACCAGAGTTGACCAAGAGTTGACTTTGGCCTAGATTGACCTAGATTCATTTAGAATGTATTGAATTGTATCTTGTTATCATTTTAGACTTGTTGTGACTTGTGCTGTTCTGATTAGGAGCCAAACACCTCTCCTCGAACAGTACATTTCATCCGAACACTCAGATACCAGGCGAGTACATTCTCTGATCATTTCATATCCTGCTTAGAATTATTTTCCTGCTTTAAATTACTTTACTTGATACTGTCACGTTGGTCACACGGATTGGTACTATATGGATTCCTTCTTGAGATGTTATCCTCAGGGAGCATCGGATACTTCATGTTCTGTGCATTTTACTTACATGGCGTATCACTATGCTTCATTGGTTCATTGAATCACTTGTGACATGTACTCTCATGATCACAGAGTCTTCCTTGAATCCTTATCCCATTTATTGGGTTTCCTAGAATCCCTATTTATGGGACATCCATGTATCACCCTTCGGGGGACATTACATGGAATCATAACATGACCTGGCTGGATCCTTGTGTATTGATTGGGGATACGGAAGAGTAGAAGTGGACATGTGAATAATACCCAAGTAGTATCTTATCAGAATCATTCCGTAGTGTCTCATCAGAATCATCCTATGCCATTTACATGTCTATATTGTACTCTGACTCACTAGCCACTGATAGTCTCTATTTATAGTAGATATTTCTATTACAGTTCTCTCTCTATTTATATACTGCATTTCTTTCAGTACTTGTATCTTACTTTACTGCATGATTATATTTTCTAACCTGCTATAAACTGTTGAGATGTATTGTGCTCGCTCCTGTCCTGACTGGACCTGTTGAAAATATTACAGAGAACGAGGAGGAGGCCTGTGTGGATACCTTCTACGGGGTAGCCCTAGACGATACTTGCGAGCTGGACTCTCAGGAGGACCCAGTTCTAGCTGAGGACATTGCCCCTATTGCCTAGACTAGCTTAGTTAGGCCATATCTTATTTATGTTGTCTTGAGACTGTTTTAGCTAGACTTATTTCCGTCTTTGAGATCTGAGTTGTATATATTCTTTCATATTCAGTAGCTGAGACCATGTATTTCTGGATATTGCTGAGATGTTATCTTAGACTTTCTGATCATCTGTATTTCTTTGAGTTCTATATCATATTGTGCTTCTTCTTTCTTAGTTGTGATTGAGTTTACATTCTGCTATGTCACCCCCATTCGGGGAGTATAAACTGTTTAGAATTATATTGTTAGATGTTGTGACCTAGGACAACGTTCTACCGCCGACACTGCGGCGTAGCCTGGACGTAACCACGTCTCGTGCCCTTACTCTAGGGTGAGGGTCGTGACACATTTTTAGTGGTGGCCCATGCAGGTCTAGACTAGAAGTGTAGTGGTATTCGAACCAGAGTATCACTACAGCCTGCAGTAGGATATAGGACATTAATTTTTAAGGTACTCAATCCCATTAGGAAAAAAATCTTTTATTGTTATCTAAATCCTTACTGTCAATCGATTCTTTTGAATTTTAAATGTCCGCCTTTGTTATATCGCTTCTTTCTCAGAAATTGATACTCTTGTTTGGTCTATCTTCAGGATGGTGGAGATGCGGTCGCACCGTACCATTCATGGAGATGCTGCAGAGGGGTCTGCTACCTCTCAGCCAGTTCAGCAGAGACAGAAGACTGCAGCTCCTGCTACCTCTGCTCGTATTGAGGCTCCAGCAGCAGCAGAGGGTATGCCTCTACCGGCTCGGAGGTAGGACCCAGTCATCGTAGAGATGCCCTTCCAGCAGTCACCGCCTACAGGATACGTGGATGCGACAAAGATGTTCTCCTACTTCCAGCATTTCAAGAACTGGCAGCAGGCCCGACAGGACAGGGGCATGGAGTTGGCCCTTACGACGGTCGCAGCTCGACCAGTGGTCCATCAGCCGAGGACACCGGGGATAGAGCAGTTCCAGAAGATGAGCCCCAGAGACTTCCTGGGGACAGAGGGGATTCTATATGATGATGAGTGGATCGAGCATATAGAGGAGATCTTTCGCCTGGCCCGGATACCGGCAGATCTCCAAATTGAGGCAGCAGCTAGCCGGATGCGAGATCTTGCTCGTACCTGGTATCAGTCAGACCCCAGGATAGCGGTAGCTGGGCAGACTTGGAAGGAGTTCAAGGGCTTCTTCAAGAAGAAGTTTTTTTCAGATTCAGCGCTCAGAGCCTTGGAGTCGCAGTTCGAGAGCCTAGTTTAGGGGTGCCTGTCAGTGGAGGAGTACACTGGGGAGTTCGGCCGCCTTGGCAGGTTCGTAGAGGGCTTGAGCGAGACGACGAAGGCCCAGAGGTTCCGGAAGGGTCTGGTCAAGGAGGTCAAGTCCTTGACCAAGGGCAACAGGGATGCCACATTCGAGAAGATCTTGACGGGAGCCTTATTGGCTGAGGATGATCTTGAGCTTAGGCTCAAGAGGGGACGAGACCCGGTTGGAGGCAGCAGCAACGGAGGCCAGGCCAAGAGGCCCCACTTTCAGCACCAGCAGCTGAGGCAGTTCCAGCCGCAGCCGATCCAGCAGAGGCCAGTTCACCAGCAACAGCAGCCGAGACATCACCAGCAGGATCAGAGACAGGGTATTACTTGTGCTTACTGCAAGAAGCCCGGGCATATCACCAATGAGTACCGAAAGAGGCTGGGCCAGTTCCTAGTGTGTGTTTCAGCAGACCACCAGATGAGGGAGTGTCGCATAGCACGAGCAGCTCTGGAAGGAGGAGCCAGGGCTCTAACAGGCCAGCAGAGGGGACCAGCCCTGTCGATACAACAGCAGAGGTTCGTCCAGCACCAGCAGCAGGCCAGGGGAGGCCAGCAGGGGCAAGGATTCGCCATGGCAGCAGAGGATGCAGAGGCCATCAAAGTGCTGATTGCAGGTTCGATCCTTCTCGACTCCAGTCCAACTTTTGTATTATTCGATTTCGGTGCTTCACATAGCTTCATATCAGTATCTTTTACGATTAGACACGGTATTATAGCTGAATCATTGCCTAGGACATACAAGATCACGACCGGGGGTGGCATTATCTTTGTGAGTGATGTTTGTAAGGGTCGGAGTGTAGTTTTAAGAGGCCGTGAGTTGGAGGTGAGCCTGCTCGTAATGCTATTGTCGAACTACGATATAGTACTCGGTATGGATTGGTTGAGCAGGCACCACGCCAGCATTGATTACAGAGGGGGTAGAGTTCTCTTCAGAGCGCCGGGGGAGCCAGAGTTTGAGTACTCCAGACATCAGGCGGAGCAGAGCAGCGGAGTTTTCTGCGGAGTCTCGGTTGAGGAGCAGACGATTCTACACCCTTTGATAGCAGAGTATATGGATGTTTTTCCAGAGGAGTTGCCTTGATTACCACCAGACAGAGACATTGATTTCTTGATAGACTTGGTTCCAGGAGCGGAACCCATCTCTCAGCATGTCTATCGGGTAAACAATAGTGAGTTGGTAGAGCTGAAGAAGCAGGTGGATGAGCTGCAGGACAAGGGCTTCATCCGTTCGAGTTTATCGCCATAGGGTGCACCAGTGTTGTTTGTGCCGAAGAAGGATGGGTCAGTACAGATGTGTATTGACTACAGGGCACTCAACAACCTCACGATCAAGAACAAATACCCAATGCCGCGGATCGACGATCTTTTTGACCAGTTGAGCGGAGCTTGGGTATTTTCCAAGATTGATCTGAGGTCGCGATATCACCAGGTGAAGGTGAAGGGGAAGGATATTCCCAAGACCGCTTTCAGGATGCGGTATGGACAGTTTGAGTTTTTGGTTATACCGTTTAGGCTAACCAATGCACCAGCAGTGTTTATGAACCTAATGAACAAGGCGTTCCACCAGTAACTGGATCAGTTTGTGGTGGTGTCATTGACGACATCTTGGTATATTCTAAGACTGAGGAGGAGCACGAGGAGCATTTGAGGATAGTGCTGGAGACTCTCAGGAAGGAGCAGCTTTACGGGAAGCTCTCCAAGTGTGAGTTTTTCTTAGACCGGGTAGACTTTTTGGGACATGTGGTGACTGGAGATGGTATCTCAGTTGACCCCAAGAAGATTGTAGCAATTGAGGCATGGGCAGCGTCGACTTCAGTTGCAGAGATCAGGAGTTTCCTGGGGGTGGCAGGATATTATCGGAGATTTGTGCAGGATTTCTCCCGGGTTGCAGAGCCGTTGACTCGGTTGACCCGGAAGGATGCTGAGTATGTTTGGTCAGAGGAGTGTCAGACAGCTTTTGATGAGTTGAAGAAGCGGCTTACGACAGCTCCGATTCTGACATTGCCTTCAGGATCAGGTGGATTCACTATTTATAGTGACGCTTCAGGGAAGGGGCTGGGTTGTGTCTTACAGCAGCATAGGTAGGTAATTGCCTATACTTCCAGGCAGTTACTTCCCTATAAGAAGAACTACCCTACCCACGACCTGGAGCTTGCAGTAGTGATTTTTGCTCTGAAGTTGTGGAAGAATTATCTGTATGGGGAGCGGGTGGAGATTTTTACAGATCATAAGAGCTTAAAGTATATGTTCACTCAGAAGGAGCTGAACATGAGGCAGCGCAGATGGCTAGAGTTGATGAAGGACTTTGACATACTACTTTTGTATCACCCAGGAAGGCCAACGTAGTTGTCGATGCCTTGAGTAGGTATCCGACAGCCATGTGTTTGACCATGGACCGTCACTTATTTGCTGATTTGGAGAGCCTGGGGATTGAGGTGATCGTGCACAAAGTGCAGATGCAGATGTAGGACATACAGATTCAGTCAGACTTGGTGGAGAGGATCAAGTCGGCATCGTTTGAGGACGTTGTTCTGCGGTGTCTCCGAGAGCAGGTTCAAGCAGGATTGCTGGATGGCGAGTTTTCTATTGCAGAGGATGGTGCCTTAAGGCACGGTTCCAGATTATGTGTGCCCAGCGGAGAGCTCAGGGAGCAGGTTTTGCAGGAGGCCCACAGATATTAGTACTCTATACACCTTGGTGCCAACAAGATGTACCGAGATCTGAGGGAACATGTTTGGTGGTCCGGGATGAAGCGGGAGGTAGCTCGCTTCGTAGCTAGGTGCTTGGTCTGTCAGCAGGTTAAGACAGAGAGGCAGAGGCCCGATGGATTGTTGCAGCTGGTGCCCATTCTCGAGTGGAAATAGGAGCATATTACTATGGATTTCGTATCTGGACTGTCGCGTACACCAGGAGGAAAAGACGCGATTTGGGTCATCGTTGACAGGTTGACCAAATTGGCCCACTTCTTGCCATTCAAGGTGGGTACGTCTACAGAGAGGCTGGCGGAGATGTATATGCGGCAGATAGTCAGGATTCATGGGGTTCCGGTCAGCATCGTCTCAGATCGGGATAGTCGCTTTACTTTCCATTTCTGGAGGAGTCTGCAGACCAGCTTGGGCACTCAGCTCAAGTTTAGTACTGCATACCACCCCCAGACGGACGGATAGTCAGAGCGGACTATTCAGACACTTGAGGATATGCTGCGGACGTGTGTCCTGGACTTTGGAGGTTCCTGGAAGGATCATCTATATTTGGTGGAGTTTGCTTACAACAACAGTTTCCAAGCCAGCATTGAGATGTCACCTTTAGAGGCTCTGTACGGGCGTAGGTGTCGTACACCCTTATCTTGGGATGATGTTGGTGAACGAGCTTTACTGGGGCCAGAGATGGTTGTTGACGCGGCCGAGAAAGTGAAGCTCATCAGGGACAGACTTCGCGTGGCGCAGGACAGACATCGGCACTGGGCCGATAGCTACCGGAGGCCATTGGAGTTTGAGGTACAGATTAGAGTATGATTAGATTTAGGTTTGTTTGTTTGTGATTTTGATCATGTTTGTTTATCATAATTAATTGAGACCTTATTTGTGATTAGGTTGGATACCAGGTTTTCTTGAGGATATCTTCGACTCGTGGTACGATACGTTTTGGTGGAGGCGGGAAGCTTAGCCCGCGCTTCATCGGCCTTTTCGTTATCATCGGGAGATTCGGTGACGTGGCATACAGGCTAGACTTGCCACCTGCACGAGTGGAGGTCCACAACGAATTCCATGTATCACAGTTGAGACAGTACGTGACTGATCCTAGCCATGTGCTCGATCATTCGAAGATTGAGGTTGGACCTTCTCTCAGCTATCCAGAGCAGCCAGTGAAGATTCTGGATCGACAGAAGAAGGTACTGAGGAACCAGGTGATAACTTTGGTACGTGTCGTATGGAGGCATCATTCTCCAGGAGAGTCTACCTGGGAGCGGGAGGATGAGATGCACGAGCGGTACCCATATCTTTTTGGACCGTGAGGTATACTTTCTATCCTTCTCATCAGTTGTATTTCGCCTTTCAATTTTGAGGACAAAATTCTTTTAAGGAGGGTAGATTTGTCACTACCACATTTCTAGTTTGAGGATATTTTTGTCATTTTTGGGGTTATTTGAATTTATTAGAATTTATTTGAATTTATGGGAATTTTTAGGATTTATTTTGGAATTGTTTGAATGAAGGTTGACTAGGTTGACTTTGACTAGCTTTGACTTAGTAAGCTAACCCTAGTTGAGTTGGACTTGGTTAGATTATGAGACCCTAGGTTAATTTAAGTTAACCATATTCTGGTTATTAGAATCAATTAGGAAATAGAGATTAGAATAGAAAGCTTTGGTCACAAGTCATGACTTGTGATTTGAACCATTGTTTGACTAAGCCAACCCATTAGCCATGAGCCAAACCCTAACCCTAATCCATGTGGCCAGCCACTTAACCTACGGAATCCCCCTATAAATAATCTCCTCCATTTAGGGCTAGCCTCTTTAGGAAAGAACAAGTTTTAGAAAGAGGTGAGTCTCCATCTTCATAAATTCCTAGAAAATCCAAATTAACTCCTTTTTAATCCAAACAAATTGCAATAGGTTCTAAATTAAGTTTTCTTGCTGTTGTTATTTATTTCTCCATTTCATAGCAATTTGGTAGAGTTTGGGGAGCAAGGAGACACTCCTCTTTGAAGCTTTTGAGGACTTGTGACACCATTAGGTAAATCATTAAAACTCCTTGTTAGATGCTATTTTTATTGCATTCTAACCTAGATCTAGGTGTCCCCTATCTAATCCTAGATTTTTGTAGGATTTCGTGTCCTATTCGTGTCCCATTTGGACACGTATCAGTCCATGTGTTAGAGTATTTGATAAAATGCCCCAATAGGCATTTCGATTTAAATTTGTGAAAGTAATTGAATAGAAAATATTGTTTTGATGTGGCTTGCATGTTCTTGATTGACTAGGATCATTTTTGTGTCGTGTCGTGTCAGAAATTGGACACGAACACGCGGAAACCATACTGCACATGCTGTCCTGCTGTTCGGGGGCTGTACCGGACACGACACGCGACCACTAGACACAAAACTCGACACACACCACGAGGCACTGACTAACATGCCATGTGTCAAGTTTCAGATGACCACGTGGCGTGTCGAGGGAGAAATCACCAGTGCATTGGTTTTACACACGCACACACACGCGCACATTCGGCCACTGACACGGGTTGATAACTCTGGACACGACGCACTAGGACACGAATCAGGGTGATAGACACGAGGAGCTACACTAGGCGTATCCCTGTACACGAGCACGAGGGTTGGTTTGCACTGTGTCGGATGCACGACACGCGTGTACCTGTACACGAGACTGCACTGCTGTGCAGTGTCCAGTGTCTCGTTTTTGGTTTTATTCGTGTGGACACGTCTGTGTCATGTGTGGTGGACACGAATTGGACCCAATGACACATGCACATATCTAAGATTCATTACCAACCATTAATTATATATTTTAGTTGATTTCGAATTACATTTTCCTATTTACCCTAAATTTCTGAAACATACTATTCCTGTGTTTTTCCCAGTTTTAAACTGAACTTGGGCAGTCCTATTGACCTGTTTAACTGATGTAAAATGTTGGTTTTAGTCTCTAATATAGTTCTTCTATTAGTAATCTAACTAGGGTTCAAATTTGAGGTTATTTGGTTGTGAATCGACTTCAAAAAGGGGTTTTGAAATAGTGGGCTGAAACTGTTAGTATCTGGGACTGTTTTTGTGAATGCATGAATTGGTTCCCTTTCCTAATTATTTCTGAGAACTGATATAAGCTCCTTTCCTCTGTTAACTGAACTGCACACTGTTGTATATATATCACCCTTCATGGCAGGACACTCTAACACACATACATCTCTCACACACTGTTTTAGCACACACCTTCACTCTCTCTACACACACACACACACACACACACAGAGGTTTATGTAGGTAAACACACACACACTCACAATCCCATATGCAAACACTCACACACATTTGCTACTCTCATGCCTACACACACACATGCCTTCCCTCTCTCTATATTCATATGTATATATATTATGAGTATATCTATTTATGTATGTATATCCATATATGTATATAATATATATGTAATGTATCTAATTTGTAAGTATATCTAATGTATAGAGTATATTATGTATTATGTATTATGTAAGTATCATATATATTATAATATGTATGTGTGATATTATTTATGTATGTGTGGTATACCTATAGGTAGCCTAAATGTATAAATATATGTATGTATATATTATATGTGAGTTCTATATATATGTATGTATTATGTAAACTCCATGTGTAGGCCTAGATGCAATAATAGGTTGTGTGATGTTAGTTTTGACTTGTGTTATATATAGGTTGTAAGGACTTGGTATACTAGCATAGGCTAGTTAGCCTTGTTTAGATTAGTATGGACTAGTTAGACCTAGAATGACTTATTTGACCTAGTTTAGACTTGTTGGACCTAGTTTGACCATAGTTGACCTAGGTTTGACTTCTAGGGTTGACCAGAGTTGACCAAGAGTTGACTTTGGCCTAGATTGACCTAGATTCATTTAGAATGCATTGAATTGCATCTTGTTATCATTTTAGACTTGTTGTGACTTGTGCTGTTCTGATTAGGAGCCAGACACCTCTCCTCGGACAGTATATTTCATCCGGACACTCAGATACCAGGCGAGTACATTCTCTGATCATTTCATATCCTGCTTAGAATTATTTTCCTGCTTTAAATTACTTTACTTGATACTGTCACGTTGGTCACACAGATTGGTACTATATGGATCCCTTCTTGAGATGTTATCCTCAGGGAGCATCGGATACTTCATGTTCTGTGCGTTTCACTTACATGGCGTATCACTATGCTTCATTGGTTCATTGAATCACTTGTGACATGTACTCTCATGATCACAGAGTCTTCCTTGAATCCTTATCCCATTTATTGGGTTTTCTAGAATCCCCATTTATGGGACATCCATGTATCACCCTTCGGGGGCCATTGCATGGAATCATAACATAACCTGGCTGGATCCTTGTGTATTGATTGGGGGTTAGGGGGAGTAGAAGTGGACATGTGAATAATACCCAAGTAGTATCTCATCAGAATCATTCCGTAGTGTATTATCAGAATCATCCTATGCCATTTACATGTCTATATTGTACTCTGACTCACTAGCCACTGATAGTCTCTATTTATAGTAGATATTTCTATTACAGTTCTCTCTCTGTTTACATACTGCATTTCTTTCAGTACCTGTATCTTACTTTACTGCATGATTACATTTTCTAACCTGCTATGAACTGTTGAGATGTATTATGCTTGCTCCTGTCCTGACTGGACCTGTTGAAAATATTAAAGAGGACGAGGAGGAGGCCTGTGTGGATACCTTCTACAGGGCAGCCCTAGACGACACTTGCGAGCTGGACTCTCAGGAAGACCCAGTTCTAGCTGAGAACATTACCCCTATTGCCTAGAATAGCTTAGTTAGGCCTTATCTTATTTATGTTGTCTTGAGACTGTTTTAGCTAGACTTATTTCCGTCTTTGAGATCTGAGTTTTATATATTCTTTCATATTCAGTAGCTGAGACCATGTATTTCTGGATATTGCTGAGATGTTATCTTAGACTTTCTGATCATCTGTATTTCTTTGAGTTCTATATCATATCGTGCTTCTTCTTCCTTAGTTGTGATTGAGTTTATATTCTGCTATGTCACCCCCATTCGGGGAGTATAAACTGTTTAGAATTATATTGTTAGATGTTGTGACCTAGGACAACATTCTACCGCCGACACTGCGACGTAGGCTGGATGTAACCACGTCTCGTGCCCTTACTCTAGGGTGCGGGTCGTGACACAACTTGTCATGTCATCAGTACTTTCTAGTTTTTATTTCTCATATGTTATTTTTATGTCTTATTAATTCTATTGTGTCTTCGCATTGCCGTCGATTTGTGTACTTATTCCATTCCTGACTGGAAACTATCATTTTTCAAGTTAGCTGTGGCTTCACTTAGCTTGGGGGATTCGGGTGTACTTGCAGACAGAAACCTAGAAATAGGTAGCGTTTGTTTTATTTTCATTAATTGTGAGAACTTTGTAATTTCTTTAAATATAAATGTTGTAACTGTTGTAATAAACTTAGAAATGTGAATGAGTAGCAAATGTTCTAATTTGTGATTTTGAGAATCTTGGCCGTGACAGCATTCTACCGCCGACTCTACGGCGTAGGCTGGCTTGGACACGTCTCGTATCCAAAAAAGGCGGGTGCGGGTCGTGACTAGTTTTTGTGGCGGCCCATGCAGGTCAGATTTCGCAAAAGATTGTGAACTCGTGATGGTACTTAAGTTAGTCGTGCCATTACGAGCCTGCGCCTAGGAAATGCTTATTCACAATTAGGATTAAAATGATTTAGGAGGATAACTAGGACTAGGAGTCCCTTGTCCAGATTTACCGTTGGATAGTTAAGGTTGTCAGATAGGCCATGCAATTTAGATAAAGAATTATTGAATTTAGATAGCTTGCTAGATCCCTATAGGTACACTCTTACTTTTGATATGACGATATGATCCAACATGGGTATATTACTCTCTTGGCTAGTTAGGCTTTCCTAGAATTAAGGCTATAATCTTGATAACCTATTCAATTTTCTTTTGCTCTATTAGATATAAACATCATATCATGAGTTCGAGTTGCCTGTTTAAATTCTATTTTGCTGTAAGGAACTGGCTTATAATTTCTGATTATGCTATTCATATACGAATCTCGAGTTAGATTTGATTCAAAGTCTTCCCTCAGTCATTTGAAGTACATATGAAATAAATATTAGGATGTTCTTACTTTTCTTGTTTTCAATTATTTCATTCCCGATCAATCTTTTACTTTAAGGATTGAGACTTATAGGTAGGTGTTTACGCTTTCTATCATAGTCAATTAGTTTGAATCTCTAGCAGCTCCTTGAAGTTCTTAGGAATATAGTTGGAGTGACTTAACGACTGCGATGGCTAGACAGCAGCGTACTGTCGCCAATTGCTTGAGAATGGAGAGTGTGGGTCCACTGCAGCCAGCAGCGCACTGGCGAGGCACGACCCCATAGAATTAAAATCATTTCGAAGAATTGTCGTTTATGGAACATTGCTAAAACTATATCTTCGTTGACCTCTTTAGATCTTAGATACCGTTGTGTCAATATAAGGTAGAGTACCCGATAGCCTATCACAATTGAATCATGGAACCAAGGATTTACTACAGTCAGAGTATACGGATGAGGCATAAGTCACGGTAAAATGATTTCAAACGTGATTACAAGTTTATGATACTATAGAGAATAGAAAGATGCCATGTGTGTCCCATAAGATCCAAAGCCAATACTAGTGAAAGTTCTGTAAGTTGAGTAGCATGTCTCCCAACCTAGCATTATATGGTCCTTGTGATCTATTGACGAGGTAATTGACCGACACTAATAAGTTACCTAGAATATAGAATCGAGAGTTCCATTACCCATTAGTTGACCAAGGCCTTATGGATAGGAAGATAGTAGGATGAATGTATAAGCAAGAACACCAGGTAATGTCTTTGATTCTCTCAAAACTCGAACTACTTGTGCCTCCTTTCAAAAAATCTCGCCTACATATATTTTGACTATATTGACCAATGCTGCTATTACAGCCTAGTTTTGCAAGCTTACTCTTTTATCGAGCTTGATTCGAGACATATGTTTTTTGGGGACGCCCGCTAACATATTGTCTGATCAGAATTAGTGTATTACGGTCTGATCAACCATGATGCATTTGGTTGGCTTTTCATTTAACTATCCTACGTGGATTGAGATATAGAGGTATCTAGTGCCTCATCCACGACTGTTTTGATAATTCCTCTTGAATTATACATTCGCCTTTGAATCACGTAATTGTATTCAGTGACATCATTCTTGAACTCTTTTTTGTTTTTGGTCTTTCACTGATTTGGAAAGAGGAAAGCTCGTAATTGATAGATAGATACATAGTATCCCCATGACTATGATAGTTGTATACGCAAGTGTAGCTACCATCGGCCAGCCCTGTGACAGGAACCTTGCCTTGAGTTACTCGTTCTCCTCTCGAACTTCAAGCTACTATTGGGACCTTCTAGCCATCTGAATTTGAGGAACGATCCTTGACTTGACTTATATCTATCGTATCTCGTACGTCGTGCCTTATTCTTTATTAACCAGAGTC
This sequence comes from Iris pallida, assembly GCA_029216955.1. NCBI lineage: Eukaryota > Viridiplantae > Streptophyta > Magnoliopsida > Asparagales > Iridaceae > Iris > Iris pallida. The sequence goes on from JANAVB010039212.1 coordinate 4,289,696, forward strand.
GAGGTACAATATTCGGACTTTGGAACCCTTCTAACCTCATTATTCCTAAAACTACATCCTAGTTTCTAAGGTTGGTAGACCACAAGCCTTCTAAAATTTTGAGATATACGAGGATTACCGATTGATTAGAATAATTTTCATTAGGATGATAATTAGTGCCCCATGGACTCCCACTTTCCATTTAGATCATTTTGTGTCCCCAGTCGTGCCATTAATATTTGGAGCACGAGACCAGCTGTTACCTTCCAACAAATTTCGTATACAAGATCTAGACGAGTCCACCTTCATCTAGGTATATCATGTCCCACTCAAACCCGTCTCCTTGTACTCTATTTTTATGGTACGACTTTTAGGTCAAAAGGACTAGCTATAACCCTTACCATAATGCCAGTATACTTCCCGACTACCATTAGAGCCTCAACCTCGACTCAATTCATTCGACTCAATATATGGTGGTGATCTACTCGAAGCCCACTACGCACATACCACTAGTGTGCCACCCAATTGAGGCCTTATGTGCTACTTAAACACAAAAATCACATAAGGCACATTTTGGGCTTGAGGGACCTAGCTAACCAGCCTGACTGGCAACTAACTCAACCACTTAGGTGGAAACCAATTCTAGGATACCCTAACCTAGTAGAAATAGTTTTATTATTGGGATCTCGTCTAGTCCATATAGATTGAAATCCAATGTTCATCCAACCAACGACTGACGTCCAATAGGGAACCCAATAAGACCCAAAAAAACCCATCCATGCATACCACCATATTTTGGACTATAAAACCAAACTATTTGAAATAGGACCCTATACCTTTTATGTAGTCTCTGCCTCTTAGAATGTGAAGTCATTCGTAACCCTCATTCCATCTACCTAGACGTCGCGATACGATCTTGTATTACATTTATATTCCTTGCTCGTGTGTTTAAATAACCACGGAACGTTCTATTATGAAACCTTGCTTAGATTAATTTTGAGAACAAAATTTTCATATTACGTGGATTGCAAGCCCCTCTAAGAAACGAAGGGTCCTTCGATTTAGCAAGTAACTGGACTAGAGTAGCCATCTAGCAAATAAGTCAATGGTTCATAAACTCTCTTTCTGTCTGTATCATTGGATACTCTCTACCGCTTTTGAAACTTCATATTTGCTCTTGATTATTCTTCCTTATCTTCATGTCCTTCTTATTTCAGAGCGACGAGTGGTCATGCTTATTAGAATTTATCAATATTTTTTTAGCTACTTGTGTAAGTTTGTTGCTTGTTAAGTTGGGTTGCTCGGTAGATAGGAGAGGATCATAGATGCCATATGCAGTAGATATTTGTTGGTAGGATTGTTAACAACTAGTTAGAAGATTATAAGATTTTAGTTTCGAGGAGTAGTGCGACCAAAGGTGGGTAGAAGTCCTCAAGTATTCAGAATTATAAAATGGTTAGAGAAGGTTATAAAATATTTTGAGGAGTTAAATTGAGGAGATTAAGGTAATGGTAGACTTTAAATTTTAAGAATAGTTACGAATTAGAATTTCGAGGACGAAATTATTTTTAAGGTGGGTAGATTTGTAGCTCCCCTTCCCGAAAATTTTGAAATATTTATTATTATTTATTTTATTTGAATGGTGATTTTTAGATTTTTATAAATAATTAATTAGTTAATTATTACGGTAAATGATTTTAGTCATGGTTATAAAACGGAGTACAAGGTGACTAAAAATCGTGGTGCGGATAGCGCAGTGGCGTGCCTTGACTAGTATATTAGTCATGTCAGGGAAGGCCGAGCCATAGTGATGTCCTAACTAGGAAAACCAGGCCAAGTTGTGAATTGACTCATTTAAATTATTCTAATAATATATTATTTTATATATTGATTTTGAGGACCGGGTTAGACCAAAACAGCCCGAGCTGGGCCCGGACCAAACCCTGGCCTAAATAGACATGTGGTGTGACCAAAGATGGCCATGTGGGCGTATTTTATGGGTTTACAAATGTTCTTAATATTATTTTAGAATTTGAGAAATATTTTCTAATTATTAAATTAGAGGTACAAAATTTATATTTTTATTATTAATGTTGTTTTCCAATATTGGAACAATTTTTGACCCAAGTAGGGGTGTGTGGTAAAGATCACCCATTGGGGCAATTGTTATTATTTTATTTTATTATTATTAAGGTTATTTTGTGGAGATTTAATATGCATATTCATTCCTTTTAAATATTATTATTATTATTAAGTCGACTTGTGGTAAATTAAATTTATATATATATGTAGATATAAATGTGCTTTTCTATATATAGATAAAAAGAGTATTGGTATTTATAATATGTATTTAAAGTATTTTAGGTTTTGTGATTTTAAGGATATATATATATATATATATATATATATATATATATATATATATATATATATATATATATATATATATATATATATATTTGTATAATAGGAAAAGAAAATAGAAAAAGAAAATATAAAAAGAAGTAATAAAGGAAAACCAAAACAAAAACTATTCAAAAAAAAAAAAAAACCAAAACAAACCTAACAGTAGAACCCCTTTTCCCACGAGCAGACCCAACCCCCCCCCATACGACCCGAGAGGGAATCAGCCAACTCTCGGCCCAGCCGAGAGTAACCCCCGCGAGTTCCTTTGTTCGACAGTACATATAGAGGGTGGAAGTCAAAAATTCTAAACCTAACCCACGCCGCACCTCCCCAGTCTCCTGGGCGGTCACCCCGACGCCGGAGGACCGCCAGACGGTGGCCAAGGTCGCCGCGTGCGCGCGCATGCACGGGTGAGCAGCAGTGGAGTGCGGTTGGAAGCCCGACTTCGCGTGCGATTATCTCCGTCATCGTGCAGCGATTTCACGAACTACTTGAACAGGTATGAACGCAACCTATATGTCTACCAACCCCTTTAACTATTTTAATTTATTTTGCTTCATGTACGACGAAAATCGAGTTCCAAAATCGAGAAAAATCTCGAATTCTGGACTATAGAAACTGTCCCGAAACCCAAAGTTGACGGTCGATTTACGACCCGGATATCGTGAAACTTTGAAAATCTCTTAAACAGCCTTGTAGAAAACATAACCGAGATCGAGACCCTATTTTTAGTTTAATTTCTATTTGGTTATTTTCTGTTAAAAATAATTTAAAAATCAGAAAAAATTGTGTTTCTCGAAATATTAATTTTTAGAAAAATTCTTCGATACGACGTGTGTCCCGCCAATCTGGGCGACAAGGTCGCGAATCGAAAGCATCGAAAGGTGCGTATCAAGTTTGCGGACGTGTGGGATTTGACGGAATTCAAATTGGTTGCGTGCGCGCAACAAATTTGATGCGTATCCGTCGAAATTCACCGTATCGGTCCCTGTGCAAATTCTTTAATTACTTTGTGCACGCTCGTCAGATCGAGACTAAACTTGCGCCAACAGGACTGTATCATTTTTCTGGTCCTGTATGCCAAGTTTGGTCCAATTCTGAGACAGTTGATCGGATCACCGTTTTGCGGGCCCCACGGTCCGACTCAACGGGCGATTTTGTGCACGGCCCATCGGAATCCAACTTTGGACATACGGTTGGGTTCGTATCGAAAAATCGGACATGTTGACATATAGTTTGACGACTTTAGAGACCGTGGACTCTGGAATACTTTTCGGTGCAAAGCGGGTCCAACGGCGGACACCGCTTTGACCCAAAATTGTCGTTTTGCCCCTGTGTCTAGAATTGGACTTAAGGACAGGCGATTCTAGCTAATTTGACTATTCTGAGAATGTTGGTAATATTTATTTCAGCATCTGGAGACTTTTTGCATGTGTTGACTTTAGTGACTCATATGATGTGGTTGTACTATCGGTTTCTCCAGCTAAGGACCTCAGACAAGTGCACTTTCTGATTGCTTTCGATTTATAGTAGTCTTTTCATTTCATGTTTATACATATATCTTGCTGCTTGTTGACACGCTCGTCACACGGAGTAGTCGGGAGGAAAAATATCGTAGTAGACATGTGGACTATCCAGAACTATCCCAATATGTCTAATCTTGACTGATAGCAGCTGTACACGACACGTGCAGGGTGCCGTATTTACCTCCTAGCCGTTCACATGTCGAAAAGGATATTTCAAACCACATAGGTAGTTGTCTTTTATTTGTTTTCCTTGTCTTCTTCACAACTTGTCATGTCATCAGTACTTTCTAGTTTTCATTTCTCATATGTTATTTTCATGTCTTGTTAATTCTATTGTGTCTTCGCATTGCCGTCGATTTGTGTACTTGTTCCATTCCTGACTAGAAACCATCATTTTTCAGGTTAGCTGTGGCTTCACTTAGCTTAGGAGATTCGGGTGTACTTGCAGACAGAAACCTAAAAATAGATAGCGTTTGTATTATTTTCATTAATTGTGAGAACTTTATAATTTCTTTAAATATAAATGTTGTAACTGTTGTAATAAACTTAGAAATATGAATGAGCAGCAAATGTTCTAATTTGTGATTTTGAGCATCTTGGCCGTGACATCGTTCTACCGTCGACTCTGCGGCGTAGGCTGGCTTGGACACGTCTCGTATCCGAAAAAGACGGGTGCGGGTCGTGACATAGGCCGACTAGGCCTCGTTAAAAAACGGATAAAAAGACCAAATTTGACCCAAAATTCAGTTCTTTCAAAAACCTAAAGCAGCCGACAAAGAAGGAGAAAGAAGAGAAGGAGAAGAAGTTTCAGAAAATGTGCATACCAAGGACACATTGCGTATATTTTTTTTGGGTACTTAAGTTATATGACTAGCATATATTGCATATATTATATATTTTATATATTATATATATATATATATATATATATATATATATATTGTTTCACTTAACAAAATGCCTAAAATTGGCTTGTGAAAGAAAACGAGAAAAAGTACTGTAGAAGCATGGAATTTCAGGACCAGAAATCCTATGCGCCAAAATACTACATGTGCCAGAGAGCTCGGACAAAGTACTTCACACAGCAAAACAACAAATATAGACATTGAAAGAGGACTCTTTATTATATATAAAAGTCTATTACATGTCTAGAAAAGGTTGTACAAAGGAGAATTTCTACAAAGAAAAGATCCTAAGTCTACAGCCAAGCGCAGCAGGCACCATGCGCCCTCAAATAGGTGCAGCAATCACCATGCGCTCTCAACCAGGCGCATCTCGCCATGCGCCCTCAGCAGGGCGCATCCTTTCAGTAGCTCAGTTATGTGCATCCTCAGTTATGTGCATCCCTACAACAGCCCAGTTTTGTGCCACTCTTTCAGCCAGGCTCACCGCCGTCTAAATGCTTCGACTAATGAAGCATTTATTGAGCAGAACGAGGGTGGCAATCAACCCTCTAGCTGGAGGAAGAGCTCCCCAAATTGAGGAAGAGAGGAGCACCACAAGCCAACCTGTGGCCAGGGGAGGCTTCGAAAGAGCCTCCAAAGGTGAAGGAAGACCGCAATCGAAACCGCGGCTAAAGGAGCAGATTTCAACACAACCAGAGTGGACAACACCCACTTTGAAGGAAGAAAGAGCCCCCAAAGCCGCAGCACTACAATTCCGATCTGCGGCTCTTCTAGCATAACGGAGACGAGGCTCGAGCATCCCGATCTTTGGATGCAACAGGCACCTTCTGCCTACCTCAGAAGCCCTCGACTCCGACTTTGGGATGTAACAGTCACCTTCAAGTGCATCAATGAAGACATTGTGTCGCATCTTCACCTTCGGGAGCATCTCATCGACAAAATGCACTCGAATAAACAATTTTATATCGGGAGGACGTGAGGGAACGAGAAGCAAACTCTCTCCATGCCACTATTTATAGGCCGGGCAAATCAAACCCATGCGCCAAGTTGATGGCTCTCCGAATCCCGTGCAATAAATTTGCATTTAATAGATGAACCGGACGCTTCGAATTTAGCTAAGTCAAAAATGGCTATTTAAAGCACTCGAAGAACGTAACAGTCGTACCATTAAAGACGTGTCACGAAGCGGATGCGCCGGCCAGACCGTGCATCACACAGATGCACCCTTCAACACCAAGCGCCTCATAGGGGATGCGCCCCCATGCGTCCCCATACGCCTAGTGGAACGCCGATCGATGCGCCCACTCAAACATCCCATCACCTGTCAACAACATTAAATGCTGAAGTCTGACAGAGTTCGTAGCACGCCTCCCGAAGACTGAACAGTTGACAGCTTTTTTAGAAAATGAAGCGTCGCCAACGTCAGCATCATCATTACTTTCCTCCGACGGTTACTGCCACGTGGCCGCCCAACCACTCGCATGCGTCTTTGCAGTCATGCACCCAAAGCTCTGTATGCGCCTCGAGCCATGTGCGTCAGACTTTCTTTCTGATCCCTAAAGATAGAAGTAAAGTCACCATTGAAGCTCTGCATGCGCATCAAAAGCCATGCGCTCCAGACTTCTCTCTGATCCCAAAAGACAGGAGTAAAGTCACTACTGAAGCCTCGCATGCGCCTCAAAAGCCATGCGCCCGAATGGTTCATGACTTCTATAGATTACGAGCCAAAGTCTCCTCATGCGCCCAATCCCAGGCGCATCCTACCAGATCATTCCCCACAAAATCCTAGATCTCCGAGCCATGGGCCGATGACATGTGTCCTTTGACTCGATTCACCCAAGATCTCAGCAACAGAAAGATCTTCTTCTCTGCTACGTATCGGCTCACAATAGCAGCATGAAGAATTCAACCCCTCAATCAGGGTGCATCGTCCATGCGCCCCCATCAGCAATCACCACGTGGCGCCCCCGCGTCCAAGCGCATCCTACATATGCGCGCATGAGCAGCCAGCCTGCAAAAACTATAAATAGAGAAATCATTTCCTTCTTCCACACACACAGAGCAACATACATAGACAGACAGAGACTTCGCACCACCAGAGAGGCAGATACAGACACTCAACGTCTTCCTCCTTTCAGCAAGCTCCAGCACCCAGAGCAATCCAAACCTTCAGAGAACCGATAACCGTCGTCAGATCGTCAACGGAGTCAACGTATTACCACTCGCTCCATCGGCATAAGGGACCCAGATAAACAGAAGTGTACTCCTAGGACTACGTCTAAGTCCTATATTGTAACACTGTTCTGTTTATATTGAAATTTGCAATAATACAATTTTAATGGCAAACAAGCTGGCGACTCTGCTGGGGACCTCTTTCTCCTCCACCGAGAAAGCTGTGTCGTAATTCGACGATATGAAGGTGGGCTCCTTCCACAAGACGCTAGTCGTGCGCCTCAATCAACAGGCATATGAGGAGTTCATTTTTTAAGACAGTTCGAGTCCTTCGAAGCGGTTGCCGAAGTCGAAGAAGACTCGCCGAGTCTGGGTGCGCAAGGTCGACGCCTTTGGCACCACCACTGAAGGGGATATGCCGATCCAGCCTTCCCTTCCTGCTGACGTCCTCAGCAACCAAGATGCGCCCACCGATACAGCACATCTCTCGGGAAAACGTGCGGCTGACCGCATTCCCCAGCCATCTCCCTCTCAGACGAGAAAGATGCGTCGACGGAGCAGGGACGCAGCTAATGCCCCGTGCATCATCTCTGATGCGCCACAGAAGGTCTCTGTCTTTGACAGACTCACTCGCTGTAGTGGCGAAGAGAATTTGGATTCTGAGTACTACGCGCCCCAGTGGACTAGTACGAAGAAGTCCAAGGCAGCACGAGCCATGCGCCCCAAACGTGCTATACCAGCAGCAAGCCAGAAGCATGCGCTTACAATCATGCACGTTGCTGATGGTAAGCTGTATAAGGTCGACTCAGGTGCTTCTGTGCCAGAAACGAGCCGACCTTCAAAGTCCTTGTCTCAATTGGGCGCATCTATTGCGTTCACAACCAAGTCGAGCAAGGTAAACCCAGTGGTCTTGAACTCCCGCGCCTCCTCTGGTTGTGCGTCTGAGGTCCGTTCAAGTCACTTTAAATGTTGTTCCCCCACTACTGATCGGGACGCCTGTTTGGTGTTAGATCAGGGGACGCAGCATTCACCTGACCACCCCGGCGCTTGGCCTTGCCATACGCCTGAAGGGGGTACGAAGGTGGCACTCTCCTCCAACGATCTGCGTAACATGATCACTCACAAGTACCGATCAGGAGAGTCGACTAACAAGCACGATGCACCTCTCACGGGGCACACTTGTGCTGTAGTCACCATCAACTGCTGTTGCAAGGTAGCAGTCCCACCAAGACAGTCGGTCTTCCAGCGGCTGCAATCATCGACACCCTTCCAACGTCACTTCGGGAAGAAGGTGTCAACAAAAGAAGAGCCAAGGGTTGCTTCATGCAACGTGATCTCTAACTCCTCGTCAGTCTGAAAGGTGACTGCCAATTCCTCTTCCTCGTCCAAGAGCCAGCCGAGGAAAACCAAGACAGCAGTCTCGTCCTCCGGAGTGTTCGAAGGCACTCGGAGGAGGAAGAAGATCTTGGAGGAAGCTGGGCGTAGTCAGACCCTTGTCGAGCCTCCTTCCGAAGATGAAGCCGTCTTCAAAAGCACAGCTGGGGCGGATCTTCTTGAAGTCAGCCTCCCGGACATAGCTGGGGGTCGTCTAGCCCCTGTATATCTACATCTCGAAGAAATCCTTCAAGGCGAGGGTATCCCCCAAAACTTAACTGGGGGTAGTCTAGCCCCTGCGGACGAAGAAGTCCTTCAAGACAGAACTGAGGGTAATCCGGCCCTTGCAGATGCTCCCGACGAGAATGTTCTCCAGAACATAACTCGGGGTGACCAAGATGAAGCTCCAGGAGAGGCAACTCCCCTACAAGAGAGTGAAGCCGAGAGTGAAGCCTTAACTGATCCATCCACTTCTAGCCGCGTCATGACAGTATACATGGCTGGGGGTGATACCGAGTCTGATGCGCTGCCAGCAGACCTCGTCCAGCACATCGATACTCTGGAGGGAGGACTCAAGACCCTCTCTGCCTCCATGTAAATATTGACTCAAGCAGTGTTTGAGATACGGTCAGCTTTGGCCGGGGCGCCCTCTACCGGTCCTGATCCCGAGGCCAATGGAGAATCGAGTGTGCCCCTTCAACGGGTATCCTCGGACACAGATCGCCGCGGAGGACCTTGGACGTCGGAGCCCTCAAATACTCAACTCCAGGTGGTACCACCCTCCCCAACTCCCACTTCCACGGAAGATGTGGTCGAGATGATCAGGGACTTGCGCGAGCGCTTTGAGTCCAAGACGAGACAAGAAGAGCGCCAAAAGATGGGGATTCCCCAACCTTATCCCCTCGAATGGAACAAAGTGGTTTATCCTCCTAAGTATAAACCACAAACACTGACGCCCTACGATGGGAATGACTCTCCACGTCGCTATCTGACATACTTCCAGTCTCAGATGGGACATCTTCCGAAGGAGGACGTACTACTCACCAGTATATTTGTTGGGGCACTGAAAGGAGTGGCGTACGACTGGTACTGCAGCCTTCCCGACAATTCCATATCTTCCTTCGATGACTTGATGCGCCTTTTCCTCGACCGTTTCTACGACGGCAGAAATGACATGACAATGGCATCCCTCATAGAGATACGCCAGAAGGAGAAAGAAACTGTCGAGTGTTCATCGAACGCTTCCGATAGGCCTGCTTCAGACTACCTCCGGGCATGCCAGAACATGCGCTCCTCTCCTCCTGCAGCATGAACATGCTGCCTGCAATCAAACTCTGGCTTAACTCTACTCCCCCTCCCGACTGGAGTTCCTTAATCATCGAAGCCGAAGCCGCAGAAAAGAAGGTGGCCAATGTTCGTCTTCTGGGAGTCAGTTTCCCTGCCTTTGAGGACAAGGGGAAACGGCCTGCAGCCAACAACCCCGGACGAGAGACGAAGGGGAAACATGCGTTGACTGTCAATGCCTCAAAAGGTGCATCAGCGCCTACTCAGAAGCCTCCACTTGCACCAAGGCCAAAGGAGGTTTATTCCTTCAACGATGAAGACACCCTGCAACTCTTTGAGATACTGAAGCAGGGTGACAAGATCAAGCTGCCGACCCGAAGTGTCCCGACGAGGTTGGGAAAGTGGATAATCCGAGGTACTGTCACTACCATCGGTTTATCGGACACCCAACCAAGGACTGCTACATCCTCAAAAACTACATCCAGCGCATGATCAACACGGATGTTATCTCCGTCGACTACGAAGAGAAGACGGTGTCGGCCAACGTGGTGTCACTCCTGTTTGGCACCTTGCCGCCAACTACAATACAAGATGGCATCGTCCCCATCCCGAAAGCGACGATGGAGGTGGTTAACTTACCACCTACCCGTGACAACGTGAGTGGACTCATCCCGCTCACCACACCTCGGGGAGAGATCTTATGGGTCCACCCTGATCTTGTCTCCGAGGTCACTCAACCGGAGGTGCACTCTGCCTCCAAATCCAAAGGCAGGAAGATCAAGTCTTGCCGCATGGTCTCTTCCTCTGCGGAAGAGGCACTTCCTGTACAGACACGTTCACATCAAAACGTCCAACCCGACGAAGCTGCCGTCGATGTGGTGCCTTCTTTCACCATCCCCGCTGCCCGGAAGAGGGCCCATCTAAGCCCTCAGCAGCCAATAAGCAGAAGCATGTAGAGGCTCGTTTCGACTGACCTCTACGAAAGGAGAATGCTTCGGGGCTAGCCAAGCCCCACAACTTCGACATACTGGCACAACTGGCCAGTACTCCTGCCCGTCTATCTCTGTTTGAGCTCCTTCGTCTTTCCAAAGACACCCGAGAAGCTCTCTGTGAAGCCCTGAAGGATGCTGAGTCCTTTATCAGTCAGGTCAAGCAGCCTGAAGATCTTCCGACTGCATGCGCACACTGCCATTGTACGGATGAGGTTATCCCCAACATAACCTTCACCCAACAAGACATGCTGCTCAAGCACAATCGGCACAACAGGCCGCTGTATTATACAGGGTATATCGGTTCAGTCAAGGTGAAGCGGATTCAGATCGATCCGGGGTCTTCCCTCAGCAACATTCCGAAGATGCTGCTCTCAACACTGGGGATCCCAATGTACCGATTGGCGCCTTCCAATACAACAATCAGTGGCTTCAACGCTAGCAAAAGCGAGCCGCTGGGCAAAATACGACTCAAGTGCCATATCGGTAACCTGAGAACCGAGGTCACTTGTTATGTCGTGGACGCCGAAGTAAACTACAACCTTCTGTTGGGTCGTCCATGGCTGCATGAGTACATGGTGGTGCCATCCACGCTCTACCAATGTATAAAGTATGTGTCCACCAACGACGTCATCCGGACAGAGTTCGCAGACATTGACCCTTTCAAAGGGGTTGAAGCCTACTTCACCGATTCTGACTTATACAAGTCACCTGACGAGGAGGAAGCCAATGATGCTGATGACGAGGCAGAAGAAACGACAGCAGAGCCGAACATGGAGCCAGAGATGACTCCCGACGCTCCTTTGAAGATCGGACTCAAAGGCAAACCGTCTCAGAAGTTGCCTCCCATGAACATTAAGCTACCAGGAAAAGCACTAACTCCTGAAGCTCCCCTAAAGATACGACTCAAGTGAAAGCCGCCTCAAATATCGGCTTCCCTTGTGCAAAACTACAGGGGACGACACCAATCATCGGAGGCACAGTGGAGGCACCTCTGAAGGTGCGTCTTAAAGGCAAGCCGTCGCAATCCAAGCTGCCAGAGAAGGCCCACATAGTCCTCTCGGATCCCAAGACCAACGCTGTGGTAGACTCCCCCGATCCTACTCCAGTGCTCACAGATGAAGAGCCAGGGGAATATATCTCTGCTGATGTAGATGCACCCTCTCTGGACAATGTAATTCCGTGGGATAAAATCTCGTATTTTATCAATAATAGAGTGTCTTTTAATTATTCGAGTCTTCTATATTGGAATGCCATGTATACATTAGATAACGCTCTACGGTCGTTGTAAACACAAATAACGACCGTCCATCATGTAAATCGAGTAGTCCCGTCCCAAGGGGTCTGTTTCATAGTCCCGCCACGGAGTCGAGATGAAGAATCCATCATCTTCGACAAAGTTGAGCGTCATCAAGACCTCCCGCCACTCGAGTCAGAACCAGATACCGACAGAATACAAGTCTATCGGTACACGGATAAGGCAAAGTACCTCATCCAAAAGATGGGTTACGACCTAAAAAGCAACAAAGGCCTGAACTACGGCAAGGGTCGACGTCTCCCTCTCCGGCTTCCAACACCTAAAGGAAAGCCGCAGGACTACTACAATCGAACTCGACGGGGGGTAGGCTATGTCACGCCACCATCAACTCCAGAGAGTCCAGACGCAGAAAAAGTAGAACATTCTCACTCATCCGAAGCATCGACTTGGGATTTCGATACCAGCACCGGATCAGTTTTCAAGAAAGTGCTGTCAGCCAATATGACATCAGCACAACCTCAAGAAGATGAAGGCGAAGACCAAGCGCCAGAATTTTTCGAAGAAGAACCCTGGGCTCAACGCCTAGAAGAACAATGGGAGTCTTATTTTGAATTACGTGAACCTTCCACCGAAGACGAAGTCGAGCAGATCGACCTTGGGGACGGATCTTCTTCGAAACCCATCTTTATCAGCAAAAGCCTAAGAGGAGAAGATCGAGAGTCTTTAATCCAGCTGGCTAAAGAGTATATCGACGTCTTCACCTGGAGCTACGAAGATATGCCGGGACTTGATTCCCAGATCGCGATGCATAGGTTAAACATCTTACCTGATGCAAAGCCTATCAAACAACAAGAGCGACGCTTCCGTCCGGACATCATGAACGCCATCGATCAGGAGGTGGATAAACTCTTGACCAGCGGCTTCATTCGTGAAGAACAACACCCAGATTGGGTGGCCAATGTCGTCCCTGTTACCAAGAAGAATGGGAAGATACGAGTCTGTATCGACTTCAGGGATCTCAACTCTGCTTGCCCGAAGGACGAATTCCCACTTCCAATCATCGACGTAATGATCGACAACACATGTGGCTTCGAACGCATGTCTTTCATGGACGGGTATTCGGGCTACAACCAGATCAAGATGTTCCCCGATGACGCAAAACACACGTCATTCAAGACTCCGAAGGGTGTTTTCTGCTACACAGTGATGCCCTTCGGCTTGAAGAATGCTGGTGCAACATACCATCGAGCTATGAGCACAATTTTTCGTCAGCATCTTCGTAAGACAGTCGAATGCTACGTTGACGACATTGCAGTCAAGAGCCATCTCAAAGGTGACTACCTGCAAGACCTCAAGACAGTCTTCAATCTCATACGAGCACATCAACTCAAGATGAACCCCGCTAAATCCTTCCTAGGGGTTTCTAGCGAAAAGTTCTTGGGCTTCATTATCATGGAAAAAGGCATTCATGTCGATCCCGAGAAGACCAAAGCCATCCTCGACATGGACCCTCCGAAGAACCTTCGAGAACTTCGAGGCCTATAGGGGCGTCTGGCATACATCCGGAGGTTCATAGTAAACCTTTCCAGCAAATATCAACCCTTTACTCAGCTCATGAAGAAGGAAGTCTCTTACGTCTGGACAGAGGAATGCCAAAAGGCTTTCGACGACATCAAGGCTTATCTGACAAGCCCGCCAGTCCTGGTGGCACCAGTCGCCGGCAAACCATTTCTCCTCTATGTCCGCGCCATGGATCATTCCCTTGGCGCTCTGCTGGCTCAGAACAGCGATACAGGCTATGAGCAAGCAATCTACTACCTCAGTCGAACACTCATCGGGGCCGAACACCGGTACAACCCTATTGAAAAGGAGTGTTTGGCTTTGGTTTTTGCCATCCAAAGACTCGTCATTATGTCTCGGGCCAGACAATTCATGTCATTTCCCGAGTCAATCCGCTCAGAGTTCTCATGACGAAGCCAGGATCATTAAACTCCCGGCTTGCCACATGGGCGATCTTGCTAACGCCGTACAACATGGTGTTAGTTCCACAAAAACCTATTAAGGGTCAAGCTCTGGCCGAATTTTTAGCTGCACACCCCATCCCAGAGTCCTCAAGACTCTATGAAGACATCCCAGATGAGGTCCAAGAATCAAACGTCACCGAAGAAAGCTCCGTCTGGCAGATGTTTTTCGATGGCGCTTCAAGAACAGGCCCCAAAGGCCAATCATCGCAGGAGTGGGGGTAGCCTAAGTCTCCCCCGATCAGCTGGTCATCCAGCGTGCTTACTCCCTTTCGAAGCCGTGCTCCAACAATGTTGCCAAGTACAACGCGCTCATTATGGGAACTCCAGCTGGCGCAACAGCTGGGGGTGAATCATTTGGAAGCCTACAGTGACTCAAAACTCGTCGTTAACCAGGTCAGAGGGCAATACGAAGTTCGCCATGAAGATCTGATCCCTTACCATGAAGTTGCATTGAACATCATTTCAACCTTCACCGGGTTCTTCATCGAACATGTGCCCCGTCTACAAAATTTGGAGGCCGACGCTCTGGCTGGCCTCGCGGCCTCATTGGCAGCACCCCTCGGGACTCAACACTATGTCACGGTAGTTGGTAGAGACTTGGTCTGTCCTAAAACAACCTATGCTCACACATGGCCTACGCTATGCCGACAAGTACTGGTTTTAATGTCCGAGATTGGAGGTTCTCGTTTATCGACTTTGCCGTCTACGAAATTCTTCCAGAGGACCCGAAGGAAGCCGTCTCAGTCAGGAGACGTTCCCTTCGATTCTATTATGATACAAGCCACTAAAATGCTGTACCGACGCTCCTACGATGGACTTCTCCTTCGATGCCTGTCCAACGAAGAAGCAGCCGAAGCCCTTCGAGAAGCTCATGACGGAACTTGCGGGGCTCATCAACCTGGGCCTAAGTTGTAGGATCGACTACGACGCATGGGTTACTACTGGCCCACCATGGCCGCTGACGCTGTCGACTATGCTAAGAAGTGCCATGCGTGCCAGCTTCACGCGAACTTCATTCATACACCGTCGGAACCACTACATCCTACAGTCGCCTCTTGGCCCTTTGAAGCCTGGGGCATGGACATTGTAGGACCGATCACCCCTCCTTCATCAAGGGGACACCGCTTCATCCTAACCATCACCAACTACTTCTCCAAATGGGCAGAAGCAGTCCCGCTGGCGGAAGTAAAGAGCTCCAGGGTGATCAGCTTCATCAAACACCAAGTCATCTACCGTTTCGGGGTACCCCGGAGGATCATTCACGATAATGGTCCTCAATTCATCAGCCATGTTTTCAGCAGATTATGTGACAAGAATCGCATCCAAAACGTGGCCTCAACCGCCTACAATCCGGCAACAAACGGATTGGCCGAGGCGTTCAACAAGGACTATCGTCAGGCTACTCAAAAAGGTCATATCATCCAGCAAATGTGACTGGGATGAAAGCTCGGCGAATGCCTTTGGGCCTACCGCACAACGGTACAGACCCCGACGGGCAACACACCATTCTCTCTGGTCTACGGGAGTGAAGCGGTACTGCCTCTCGAGATCCAGATACCCTCACTCCGTGTAGCAATCACAAATCAACTCACAGAAGAGGATAATCCACATCGTCGTCTGCGGGAACTGGAGGCATTTGACAAAAAACGTCTCCTAGCTCAACAATGCATTGAACTCTACCAAGCTCGTATATCACAGGCTTTCAACAAGAAGGTCAAACAGAGGACCTTTTCGAGTTGGCGACCTGGTTCTGGCAGTCAGGAGGCCGATGGTGTTAACTCACAAGACACCAGGAAAGTTTGAGCCCAAGTGGGAAGGACCTTTCATTATAGAGACGGTATACTCAAACGGTGCTTACCGCCTCGCCAAATCCAATGGGGACTTGTTCATGATGCCCATCAACGGCAAGTTCCTGAAAAAGTACTACTCTTGACATCTTTCAGACATGTACTTCCACAAGGGATCTGTAGACCCAATCATCAGGGCTCGCATACGATTCTCTTCCATAAAATTGTACGCTTCCGGAACCCAGCTATTCCGTGGCATCATCCAGTAGAAGAACAACCACGTCCATATTACCTCTGAGTTGTTCCTCTACGCCCTACAAAGCAGAATCTTACACTCCGTAAGACTACGCTACCCTTCATGTTTACCATGTCCATATTACTTCTGAGTAAACATCCCGTACATACAACCCCTGCGTTGCCGTACATTGACCGCAGAACTTCCACGTCCACATTACCTCTGAGTAGTTCTGCGTATCCCCCATGATCATTCCTACCACGTCCATAACACCTCTGAGTAGGAAGATTCCATCATTTGTATCCCATATTTGCCATATCCACATCACCTCTGAGCAAACATGTGGGTTCCCTTAACTTATTATCTGTACCTAAAAACCAAGGTGCGGTAAAAGATAATAGGTCCACACAAATCATCAAGTTCATGACAGCAAAAATGAACACACCACAAAAACTTTGTATTCTTTATTTTTAAATAGAGAGTAAAGGATTACACCCCAGCAAGAGTTGCAAAATACATAAAAGGAAGAGACTACAATCCCTAAACATCCCCGGGGTTGGCCGAAGCTCGTCAATTCGATGCCTCAAGTCGGCCGCCCGAGTCTCCACAGTCGCCGAGACCCGGCGTTCAGCTTCTTGACGCATCGCCTCTATGGCCTCAGGAGAAGTGTCATTCTCATGCTTCTCATCCAACTGCTGTCGCTGCTGAGCCAGGATAAGAGCTCGGTGGGTGAAAGCTGCTTCCTCCTTCTTGAATGCTACATGCTCAGCCTGGGCACGCTCGGCATCTAACAGGAGTCGGGCCCGCTGGTCCTCAAGGCAGCGGATCTGGGCATCAACATCTTCGATACTAGCGTCCAACGCAGCTCGCAACTCCACTTTCTCCTGCATAGATTGAGACAACCGCTCCACCGCAGATTCAGTCTCAGCCACTTCGCGTTCCCAGACACTCACCGTGGCCTGGTAAGAGGACTCAGTCTCAGCGATCAGCTTCTCCTTCTCCGCGTCTATCAAGGCGGAGAGATCATTCCGCTGGATACACTGGAATTCGGAAAGCCACTGGTCCAGCTCAGCCACCGAAGCCTCCAGGATCTCGGCCATATGATCATGGCCCTGGTGAAGACGCATCAGGTTGATATGAGGCAGTGCCAGAGTTTTTGCCATTATAAAGCTTCCATTGGCGTCCATCACCGCTGACACACCCCACTGCAGCATTTTATACACCGCCTCGATGATGAATTTCACATATTTATCTGCATCCGCCAGCACCTGCGGCGTCATAGCAGGAGTCGGAGAAGCTGCTCTAGATAGCGGACCGGAAGAAGGCCTGCCTGCCTCAACCTGCGAGGCGGAAACCTCGGTATCAACAGGCCCTTCATCAATAGGGACTTGACTACTAGCCCGAGGAGCCAAAAGAACGGAGGAAGCCGAGAGGGGCATCGAGATAGTACCCCAAGTAGAAGGAGCAACAAAGGGTTCAATCAAATCCTTACCCTTCTCAAGCTCGGAGGAACCACCGACGTCAGCGCCTACCTCATCAGCCCCCAACGTGCTATCAGCAACCAGTACGGGACATTCCCTCTCTGGCAGAACGGGGAGATCAACACTTGTCTCCTAACTCGTCCCTGGAGTCAGGACCGGCAGATGAGTCTCATTTCCCTCATCAAATCCCTCTAAAGGGACGGAATCTGTCTCTACCTCCCGGTCGACAGCCACCTCAGCCTCCGCTGCTGAGTCCGGGATAGGGCTCGGCCACGCTTCGGCCGACCTCCCCTCATCATGACAAGAGGGGAATCAACCCTCTCTTATGTTCCAACCACGTCTGTTACCCCCGCAACAGACTCATGCAACTCTGGAGGAACGTCATCGGAAGATGACGAACTCCACTCCACTTCATCATCGGGAAGCCTCGTGTCCGCAGGACCCTCAACGTCCAAGGCCTCCTCGGCAGATTGCACCATCCTGAAAGTTGCTGCAAGCTCAACGTCTCTTCCGACAAGGTCTGGAGATACTAAAACCTCCGCCAGAACAATATCTTCAGGATTCTCTTCTATTGGAGACATTACCATCGGAGGAATGTGCTCGTCAGAAGAGCTTGCCACTTCCTTCGATTTACTGACACCCGGTTTCGAAACACGGGTTTTTTTCTTCGACGATCCCTACAAGAAGAAAAGCACAAATCACCAAAATGACAAGATGAGCCAAAATTACGGAGGACTCTTTACCTCAGCAGGAACTGATTCCACTGGCGTTACAGGCGGCACTCCCGTAGCCTTTGGAGTCGTCATTTTTCTCGGCCTTTTTGGTAAAGACGAACCGACTTCTGCGTCGGCCCGTCTCTTCCCAACAGAGGGATCTCTCACTGATGCTGCAGCAGCAGCCCGATATCCTACCAATTCTGGTGGACGATATGACCGAACTGCTACCAACATATTCGTCGTGGCCTCCAACTGAGTTCTAATGATGAAACTAGTCTCCCTATCATAACCAGGAGACACAGTATTCATGGTGCAATACAGCTTAACGGCCGAATACAGGATCTGTGGCCGAGGGTTGCGAACTGGCGTAGTAAAATGAACACCAGTGCACCCGACATTATAATATTGCCAGCCCCGGGCTCCATCCAGCAAACTTCCGGTAAACCCCAGACTGTTACTAGGATTCTGTAACATTAGCTGGGTATAGCCAAACTGGCGAGCAAACCGACTTGGCAGATATGGCTCCAGGTAATACCTATTTTGGTTGCGGTAGACCAAGTGAGAAGGCCGAATACTTTACAACCAACGAAAACCCTATTTCGGCAGAGTAATCGCATCTTCACCAGAGTCGTCTAAATCTTGGTCAGCCTCGAAATCTTTAAAGATGGGGCCAAGCTTGACAATCTCCCACCCCTGAAGGTAGGACAAAACTCTCCTACAAACGGGAACGCCAGTGTGTAACCACTTCCTCTTGTAGAAGCGGCGGATAAAGGCATCACCTTCAACGTGATCCTCCTCCGGACCTGGACTCATCACGTTCGGATGATGCAGAATCAACCATCCCATAAGATAATAGAATGATAGTTCGGCCCGGGGAAAGTTGTCATTTCTACCTCTCCCATGGATCACATCATCAGCAAAGGTCCTCAAGCCCCGCAGCAGGTTACACACCATCGCAGGGAGGAGAGCCAAAGGGCCCAAAAGCCAATTTCACGACGGACAAAATGAGGTTCCGGTGTACCCTCTCCACAGCACCAGATCCACCGCAAATACACAATCCCGGAGCCATATCATCAAGAACGCAGTCAATACCGCCTTAGATGACATCCGGTGCGCACAGTGCCAGAAGCAGCTATACGCGTTCTCGCCACTCTCATTTGAACGAGGGGCCCTCTCATCTAGCCGGCTCATTTCGAAAGTCACTTCTGCGGGTTTTAGCCCTTGACGAGTCATAAATCGGATCTTCGAGGAATCTGCCAAATCCTGCTTGAAGACGTAATCCCTCCAAGTAGTCACATGAGGCTGAGTCCTGCCTTTGTCCTTCCGTTGCATCAGATAATGATGGCTCGCCACCTCTTTGAAAATAGCCATCATCTCCGGGTCCTTATTTTCCAGAACAAGGATCTCTTCATTCGACGAAAAATATTCCTCGTACGGTTCCGAGCCCCAAGGAAGCTTGGACACTTCGTACATCTCATGGAGAGCCAACCCCAACTCCCCCATCGGAGTAAAGAAGGTGCCAGTTTGGGCATTGAAACAATTCTAAGAGTGCAAGGAACATAGGCTTATTGAGATCCACGCCAGCCTGTGTGGCACGGATAGCGGCCGTCAGCCCAATCTCCTTAAGCTCAACCTTGAACTTCGACAACACCCAAATGGTCAACTCGTCCTACTTCGGCATGTGGTGACACCAACCTTCAACCCTAAAGCTACCTTTCGGATATATGACCTTCGATGTTAGCATCCGATTTGCAAAGGTCGAAGCACTGAAGGCAAAGGTGTCAATAGGGACCTCACTATAGAGGCTCCCAGGGCGCAAAGTTCGACAAATGAATGAGGGACCGGCTCGCGAAGCGGCCAAGGTATCCCTTTGATTCGAAGTAGCATCAATCGAAAGAGTACCTCCCAATGCCCCTTCTTGATAAGGAGTAAGTTTCCAGGGCATCCTTCTCTTGGAAGCTAAACGGTAGAAGGTCGTCAGCGGCAACTGGCGGTCAAGTTGTCGCATGTACAGAACCATGCCTTTTGCAGAAAAGAACCAGTCTTCTTTGATCTTCAATATCTTCGCCTCAGAAGAGATCAGTCGGTCACCGAACAAAAAGGCAGGTTTTAAGAAAGTCACATCCTCGGATTCAGCAGATTTCAGTTTACCGCTCTCCATCATACTTTAGAGAAAAATTGGCAACTGATTCTGGACCTGCAGCATTCTCTCAGGAGGTTGATTCTGTAAGATAGCATCCTTCACAGGGTTGATAACCTCCTCGTCAAAATCAACTCCCATCTGACAAAGAGAAGCATCCAAAAGGACTTCATTCAGTAAAGGGATTGTCATCAACACTGACACAACAAAACAAAAGTCAGGCAAAAAGACAAAGTGTGTCAAGCAACCTGGCGCATCATCAGGGTATAAACCCATGTGCGTCAGCAAAAGCTTCGGTGCATCATCAGGGTGTAAATCCATGCGCTTCAGCAGAGAGGCTTCGGTGCATCATCAGGGCGTAAACCCATGCGCGTCAGCAGGGAAGCTTCGACGCATCATCAGGGTGTGAACCCATGCGCGTCAGTAGAGGCTTCGGCGCATCATCAGGGCGTAAACCCATGCGCGTCAGCAGAAGCTACGGTGCATCATCAGGGTGTAAACCCATGCGCGTCAGCAGTTAAACTTTGGTGCATAATCAGGGCCTAAACCCATGCACGTCGGCAGGATAAAGCCTCGACGCATCATCAGGACAGAAGTCCATGCGCGTCGGCAGCAGAGAGTTAGGGCACACCAACTCATCCGTATGATCCAAAGCTCGTCTGAACAAAGAAAATAGTGGAAAAGATGACACCCACCCGTCACCGCAGGTCGAACGTCGGCCGGAGTCACAATGGTGACAGGGGCATCCTCTTCGGCAAACTCCGCCGGCTCTTTTCCCTTGCCAGCACCGCTGCGAGGAGTCTTGGGAGCCATTCCTTGAGAGAAGAAAATTAGGGTTTTTGTGAAGAAGAAATCTAAAAGGCAAAAGCAAAGAGAGGAAGAACTCTCTCTCTTTCCATCTCACGCCTATTTATAGGCCCAGTCGCACGTGTGAACCGATGAAGTGTGACCTCAGCCGCTGCCTCGGGTTCTGTGAGGAGATAACTGCGAATAAATCTAAAAGATCATCATTAATCTTTTTGGTTATCGAGGCGTTATCATTTGCATTAACTGAGAGGAGTATGCGCCCCATCACTGATGCGTGGATGCACCTGAACAGACATGCGCCCCGACAGACATGTTCCTCGATCGCCATGCTTCTTATTCAAAGTATTCCAAAACTTGTCCAAAAGTTTTGAAAACTTTAAAGGGGGTCTTGTAGAAGCATGGAATTTCAGGACCAGAAATCCTATACGCCAAAATACTATATGCGCCAGAGAGCTCGGACAAAGTACTTCACACAGCAAACAACAAATATAGACATTGAAAGAGGACTCTTTATTACATATAAAAGTCTATTACATGTCTAGAAAAGGTTATACAAAGGAGAATTTCTACAAAAAAAGATCCTAAGTCTACAGCCAAGCACAGCAGGCACCATACGCCCTCAAATAGGCGCAACAATCACCATACGCTCTCAACCAGGCGCATCTCGCCATGCGCCCTCAGCAGGGCGTATCCTTTCAGCAGCTCAGTTATGTGCATCCTCAGTTATGTGTATCCCTTCAGCAGCCCAGTTATGTGCCACTCTTCCAGCCAGGCTCACCGCCGTCTAAATGCTTCGACTAATGAAGCATTTATTGAGCAAAACGAGGGTGGCAATCAACCCTCTAGCTGGAGGAAGAGCTCCCCAAACCGAGGAAGAGAGGAGCACCGCAAGCCAACCTGTGGCCAGGGGAGGCTTCGAAGAGCCTCCAAAGGCGAAGGAAGACCGCAATCGAAACCGCGGCTAAAGGAGCAGCTTTCAACACAACCAGAGTGGGCAACACCCATTTTGAAAGATAAAAGAGTCCCTAAAGTCGCATCACCGCAATTCCGATCTACGGCTCTTCCAGCATAACGGAGACGAGGCTCGAGCATCCCGATCTTTGGATGCAACAGGCACCTTCTGCCTGCCTCAGAAGCCCTCGACTCTGACTTTTGGATGTAACAGTCACCTTCAAGTGCATCAATAAAGACATTGCGTCGCATCTTCACCTTCGGAAGCATCTCATCGACAGAATGCACTCGAATAACAAGTTCATATCGGGAGGACGTGAGGGAACGAGAAGCAAACTCTCTCCATACCACTATTTATAGGCCGGGCAAATCAAACCCATGCGCCAAGTGGATGGCTCTCCGAATCCCGTGCAATGAATTTGCATTTAAAGGATGAACTGGACGCTTCGAATTCAGCTAAGTCAAAAACGGCTATTTAAAGCACTCGAAAAACATAACAGTCGCACCATTAAAGACGTGTCACGAATCGGATGTGCCGGCCAGACCGCGTATCACACAGACGTGCCCTTCAAACATCAAGCGCATCACACAGATGCGCCCTTTAACACCAAGCACCTCACAGGGGATGCGCCCCCATGCGTCCCCATACGCCTAGTGGAACGCCGATCGATGCACCCACTCAAACATCCCATCACCTGTCAACAACATTAAATGCTGAAGTCTGACAGAGTTGGCAGCACGCCTCCCGAAGACTGAACAGTTGACAGCTTTTTCAGAAAATGAAGCGTCGCCAACGTCAGCATCATCATTACTTTCCTCCGACGGTTACTGCCACATGGCCGCCCAACCACTCGCATGCGCCTCCGCAGCCACTCTGTATGTGCCTCGAGCCATGCGCGTCAGACTTTCTTTCTGATCCCTAAAGACAGAAGTAAAGTCACCATTGAAGCTCTGTATGCACCTCAAAAGCCATGCGCCCCAGACTTCTCTCTGATCCCAAAAGACAGGAGTAAAGTCACTACTGAAGCCTCGCATGCGCCTCAAAAGCCATGCGTCCCGAATGGTTCGTGACTCCTAAAGGTTACGAGCCAAAGTCTTCTCATGCGCCCAATCCAAGGCATATCCTACCAGATCATTCCCTACCAAATCCGAGATCTCCGAGCCATGGGCCGATGACACGTGTCTTTTGACTCGATTCACCCAAGATCTCAGCAACAGAAAGATCTTCTTCTCTGCTACGTGCCGGCTCACAACAGCAGCATGAAGAATTCAACCCCTCAATCAGGGCGCATCGTCTATGCGCACCCACCAGCAATCACCACGTGGCATCCCCGCGTCCAGGCGCATCCTACATATGCGCGCATGAGCAGCCAGCCTGCAAAAACTATAAATAGAGGGATCATTTCCTTCTTCTACACACACACAGAGCAACATACATGGACAGACAGAGACTTCGCACTACCAGAGAGGCAGATACAGACACTCAACGTCTTCCTCCTCTCAGCAAGCTCCAGCACCCAGAGCAATCCAAACCTTCAGAGAACTGCTAACCGTCGTTAGATCGTCAACGGAGTCAACATATTACCACTCGCTCCATCGACAGAAGGGACCCAGATAAACAAAAGTGTACTCCAAGGACTACGTCGAAGTCCTACATTGTAACACTGTTATGTTTGTATTAAAATTTGTAATAATACAATTTTAATGGCAAACAAGTACTTTCTAGTTTTCATTTCTCATATGTTATTTTCATGTCTTGTTAATTCTATTGTGTCTTCGTATTGCCGTCGGTTTGTGTACTTGTTCCATTCCTGACTAGAAACCATCATTTTTCAGGTTAGCTGTGGCTTCACTTAGCTTGGGGGATTCGGGTGTACTTGTAGACAGAAACCTAGAAATAGATAGCGTTTGTATTATTTTCATTAATTGTGAGAACTTTGTAATTTCTTTAAATATAAATGTTGTAACTGTTGTAATAAACTTAGAAATATGAATGAGCAGCAAATGTTCTAATTTGTGATTTTGAGCATCTTTGCCGTGATAGCGTTCTACCGTCGACTCTGCAGCATAGGCTAGCTTGGACACGTCTCGTATCTAAAAAGGTGGGTACGGGTCGTGACATAGGGCGACTAGGCCTCGTTAAAAAAAGGATAAAAAGACCAAATTTGACCCAAAATTCAGTTCTTTCAAAACCTGAAGCAGCCGACAGAGAAGGAGAAGAAGTTTCAGAAAATGTGTATACCAAGGACACATTGCGTATATTTTTGTGTGTACTTAAGTTAATACCTTGATGACTAGCATATATTGCACACACACACACACACATATATATATATATATATATATATATATATATATATATATATATATATATATAAATATATATAATATATATATATATATATATATATATATATATATATATATAATATATATATATATATATATATATATATATATATATATTGTTTCACTTAAGAAAATGCCTAAAATTGGCTTTTGAAAGAAAACGAGAAAAAGTACAAAAGTACAAGTAGGTTCTGGAGAGTATTGTTGTAGAAGTCTGATCTGAGAGCGATCACTTTGTTCCTTGGACTACACGATGATGATGAAGAGAACTGCTTGAGGAAGATGAACAATCGGAAGAACTAAGTCACCAGAAAGGTATCGACAAAACGGCACTGATGGCACAGTCGAATGCTTTGCTGCTTTGCTTCACCCTGTTCTTGAGAAAAAGTTAAAGAAATGCTTCTGGGAATTATCACTCAAAATCTCCTTCTCTCTATCTCTCTGTTGATGATCCCTCCTTTTATGTTAAAAATAAGTCTATTTATAGACTAAACCCATTGTGCGTAAAAAGCAACCAAATTGGGTCTCTACACAAGTAACTGTCACCCATGATGAAAATCAACCTCTACGCATGATGACACGTGTGCCTATGTAGAGCTTTGATCTCTACGCATGGTGACACGTGTCCCACAACTTCAACAATTTGAGAAGAGCACGTACACACGTTCCTCGATAAGTGTGGTATGAAAGTCACGTATGCAGACCACGTTCTCACATAGCCAGAAAAGATTGGACGTAAAAATGATCCAAAATGAACTTCCCGCGTAAAGTGGCAAACTGGGCGTAAAATAACCCAAAATAGACTTCCTGCGTAAAGTGGCAGATAATAGCCTTGAGCGTAAAATTAACTCAAATAAACTTTACGCACACAAAAGCTTTGAGCGTAAAAAGCTCGAATAACTTTCGTGCGTAAAAGAAGTAATCTCTTGAGTGTAAAGTAGCCCATCTGCACATTAAACGACAAGTGTTGGGTTTGGTGTAAATCAAATCTTCTCGACTTCTGTGCAATCTGCTGTCATAAAATTATTATGTCAGAACAGTATCACGCATATTAAATGCATGATTTGACAGCCTGTCCCTTGCGTAAAAGCTTTGAGGATGGCTCTCGCGTAAAGTAGCCCGCGTAGAGTTTTACTCTGTTTGATTTCTGCGTAAAGTCTGAGTCTGAATCTGCTTGACTTGCGTAAAGCTATCAACTTCTTTGACTCAGTCTATGAAGAATTTTTTACGCTCCTACAAGACCCCCTTCAAAGTTTTCAAATTTTTCAAAATTTGAAATACTTTGAACAGAAGCATAAAATCCGGGATATTCAACAGTCCGCAAAGAATTCGGGATACCCAAAGGTCATCTGCGTAGAGTTCGGGATACTCAACAGTCCACGTAAAAGTCAAGATATCCAACAGTCAGCGTAAACTTCGAAAATTTGAAACGATTTCAAAATTATCTATAAATAGAGCTTTACGAGTAGAGAGAGAACTTTACTCGTCCTTTGCAATCTTTAACTTCTTTATTCTCTTTCTTCGAAATCTCAATTCAAATCAATGGCCCCCAAGAGCAAGACCGCCGTCGGCACTAAGGGCAAGAAGCCCGTCGCTGCTTCGTCGACGGCTGATCGGCAGAAACCAACATCCCATCATGGTGGCACCCCGATAGACCAACCTCGCTGTGGCTTTGGCCATAAAAGGTAGAATACTACCTAATTTCGACCGTGAGTTCGTCGGAGAAGAAGGAGACTCAAACTTTAAACTTCACGCCCACGTTCATACGTGTCAGCGTAGAAATTGAAATAACAAAATACGCCCACGTTATATGTGTCAGCGTAAAAATTGAAACATACGCCCACGTCTATAGGTGCCAGCGTAAAAAACAAAATACGCTCACGTCAATACGTGTCAGCGTAAAAATCAGAATACGCTCACATTAATATGTGTCAGCGTAAAATTTAAAATACGCTCACGTCAAATACGTGCCAGCATAAAAACAAAATACGCTCACATCAATACGTGCCAGCATAAAATTACAAGGGAAAGACTTTGCGTAAAACAAAGAACTTTTATACTTAAAAAACTTTAACTTTTGCACATAAGCATAAAGTTTGCATAGCCAAGCTCTCTAGTACAACGTCTTTAATTTTTATGCGTAAAATTCAGACTAAGTCATCTGCGTAAAAATTTAGATTTTTACTAACTTGATTTTTCTTTTTCTTTTGGCATTAGACTTGCAAATTTATCCCCTTGTAGAGATATTTGGTTCACTAGCTGGTATGGTGGGCTCAAATTACTTGGAGAATTTGTCCCATGTGGAATTTCCTCAATCAGATCCAAAATACCCTGAAGTGAGACAACAGCTAATAGCTGCTCAGGGGGACAGAATGCTGTTGTCAATGATAAATGGAGAATTGCTGGTATCGCTAGATGACCAACAATTTTTGAAGCCTGCCTTCTTATTTGGGGACGATATAGATTTCCAATCACAAACACACCCCAAGAAGGAGGCTTGGGTATTTAAGTTTGGAGAGAAGGCAATGTATCTTCCAGACATGGCCAGAGATTATCCCTTATATGCATTCGTCCATGCTACTCATCCCAGACAGATGCTATGGAACCTGACTCCCAGCAGTTATGGTAGACCGAGCAAAATTATTTTCAAGAGAGATAGGGCCAACGAAATGGGCTACCACATCAGTACTCCTAATGGTGGTGTCATCCCTTTCTCTGGTCTATTGCCTAGATTCACACCGAGTGAAGATTCAGCTCTGATCCAACCGGTGCAGGCCTCAATGTTCATTAATAAGCTCATGAAGGCCTCAGTATTGTATCCTCAGGCCAACCCTAGGCTACCAGGGTGGCTGACTCCATATAATCAGAACTTGTCATGCCCCGCTCCCGTAGGAGCGTTCGTCCTCGCTAAGGCGTGATGCCGCACAGGCCTAGGTTGCGGCCGTGCAAGACCAAGTCCAGAAATGGCCGATTTGAGCTAGGCCACAGAGTCGCACAGAGTGTCCCGTTTTCAGCAGAAAGTAAATGAACACAAATTGAAGCGAATTCAAACTCTTTATTGATATTCAAGAAGTTTACAAGCGACGCTAGGCCAAGTTTACAAGTCGCTCAAGCTCTCTCTCTCTCTTAAACGTAAAAGGCGTGCCAAGTGGCTTACAACATGGAATGATTCATGGCGATGTTCCGATATATTATGTCCTGTATATGGCGCATCAGCTCCTTGCAACGCTCCAAGGCTCCAGAGATAGCTCCGTGCCTTAGTACGTTCGAGGGAAGTTCCGCACCCGATGACGTCTCCTGCATCCTGCAAGCAGACTGTGGGGTTATCAATACATTGTTATGCACTGGAGGGGAGGCTAGCTCACCCACAATGCTATCATTACCAAACACGTTCGATTTACTTTTGTGCACCGTCTATCATTCATTGTCTTTCTAATCTTGCCTTAGGATCAGTTTTATGGCATATTTCATGACCTATCTCGTGTTGCCGAATTCAAGTGTCTGCATGGAAATGCATGCACGACTTACCCATACTTACCGTCCGGCCTTTCCTGTCTAAAGTAAACCAAGTTAGTCAACAATTCATATGTAGTAACTTAACGTGATTCATGTAAACATTCGATGTTAAGGGCGTATCTCTGCCTCAGGTTCTAGCACGTCGTGGGCACGTTATCTAACTCACTTGCATGAATTACTCTTTATCCCTTGGTGTGTTATATTTCAAGCATGTTCAGAGTGTTACATTTCAAGCATGTTCAGGAGGCACTTCATTTAGTTAACTTAGACTACTTGTTTCAATGCAAGAACTTGCACGTAGATGGCCACCAGCATAGCCCACTTAATCTATATGCACAGGTCGCTGGCATCACAAGCCATTTGGACATATCACTTGGGCATTCTCATCTATCGAAGCGTGATGGCTGGTACACCTTGATAGTCTCTTGAAATACCTGGCCTTACGTCTCCTTGAGTGGTCGAGCCCCCACTCAAAGCAGCCCGTAAGCCCCATGTCTGATTTTGCCTAGGTCGGCCACGATATACCCCCCCATCGATCGTGCTGCAGAATCCTTTCTCATGATGGCCACGGTATTCTCCCCCCATCGCCCGTGTCGTTTATTCACGACCATTTCATATTGACTTATCATTTAACTTAACGGCTGTCTTTGCGCCATAGGCTGTCTCTGAGCCATAATGCGTTATCGACCAGGTTGGCGTCTGTGCAGTGCGGGTAGCGAACCCCGTTGCACGTGCCCGTCATACCTGTCGCTAACCATTCTTTTCTTTCTTGTCTTTTATTCACTCTTTCATTTCTTTCTTTCACTTGTTCGTTCATTCATTCATTCTTCACGTATTCATTCATTCATTCGTTGATTCATTCATTCACTTACTCGTTCATTCATTCATTCATTCATTATGCAACTTCCCGTACGGGAGTCGCCTTGGCGACCCATCGGTCCCGAAGTCTTCCAATGTTGCTATACTCTACTCGGAACGACTATGTCGATAGTCTTCCATTTCTTTGTTGTAAACCGTTTATTGTTTCATTGTTGAACGCATAGGAAACTTGCACGTAAGCTTGTGCCTTAGCACGAGCGTAGAGCGCGGTGCGAGAGTTTCTATATTTGCCGAGTTCTTTTCCATGTTCTAAACAAGCATACAAGATGGGATTATTTTCTTAGCTAGGTGCATTGAGTCATTCATTTATTAGCATGCGCGGTGTTGACGCCTAGCGATTCTAGCAATAGTGTCCGTATTGTTATGTGTCTAGGCTAAGTAAAGACGGGTTCGTCGGAGCCACCCACCTTAGCGATGATCGCATCGGCCGAGCAATACTCTGAGCGCGCCTTTGAAAGTCTAAGTCTGGATTCATCTTGACGGGCCAATGTAAGCCTTGCATCGATTCTTTATCAGGTCGATGCCAACTCTTCGGGTCGACGGCTCGTTTGAGTCGTTGTACTTGCCGTTTGAATCGGCGTTCCGCTAGGGCAGAGCGGGTCATTACATAATACACCACTCAAAACAAGTCTCGTCCTCGAGACTTCCTGAGTGCAGGTCATCCTACCATTCCTTAGCTCGTGTCGTCGTGTTTCTTAGGCAATTTTATCGAACGGCTCTATCGTTCGATGGCATCGAACCATACTTGATACCTTTCTAAGTTTCGTGTCGCATACGTTTGGTCAATTTTATTGAATAACTTTTCATTCATTTTAGAGTTGATGGTCTTATTAAATTCAAGTGTTTCTTCATTTTGGTTGCTATTTCTTCATGCCATGGGACTAAAATGGTCGCACGAGGCACGTTGTAATTCGTCAAATGCGAGGGTCGTAGGCTGAGGCAAACCCACTTTCATTTATCTCGGTCATCGAGATGACCCGATTCGCTTCTCAAGCATTTTTGCCCACGAAATCAGTATGATTTCTTCTTAGCGGGGTCGACCAAGTCTAAGTAATTTTCGTCCGATTCAAGACTAAGTATTGCACTATCATCGAGTATATCTTCCTATCAATGGTTAAATTCGTTATACCAACTTTTACTTGCACGATATCGATTCCATATCGTTCACTTGTTTAGGGCCAATCTCGTTGTCGTTCACGCACACTCCGCTCACATGTTTCTTTGATTCCGAGCCACGCTCATACTAGTATCATTCCTTTCTTTTACACGATTTCAAGTTCTTGACACTCTTCCATTCCTCAAGTCTCGTTTGGAATTCAACGTATCACTTGGTTGGATCGTGCACGCATTCAAGGCGTCCCCAAAATACATGCATTCACCAAACCACGTGATAGAGAATTCATCATTCTCACTCGAGTCGCATCGTGCACATACTCCGGCGTCCCTGAAATATATGTATGTCAGTCGAATCTCGTGAGGGGTATTCCTACATTCGTGATTCACACTTTCTATTCAAACCAATCCTCAAGATCAATCTTTCGATTGATAACTCTTGAAACAGGGCGTCTCGCCTACCCGCTAGGCCATCTTTTCGAGGCTAAGTCAATGTCAGGATTGGAATCATAGTTCTCCAACAATAATGCCAACACTGACCCCAATCCTAGGGTCAAACCAAAGTCGGTAGTATGGGATTTTCTACCCAAGCTTGCGTCACTCAGATTTCTAAATATCGAGCACGATCACCTAGTTCGCATCAAGGCATTCATCGCACAGTACAACGAATTCGAATCCGTTCAAATCACCAAATCGACATACTTCACATATCCATTCTAACCAATTCATGTATTCGATTTAGGAGTTCGTCTAGCTTTGACAATATGTTGTGCCCCAATCTCACGCGAGTCCGATTATCTACGGTGGTTCATGAATCACCATGCAACGCTCCCGCAGAATAATCATTCTCATCGGAGCATAACTCTTGCTTACGTCTAGACTAATTCATTCTCGATACGCAGATTGGACCTACGCAATCCTCAAGCTCAATCATCAAGCACACTAAGTCATTCTCAAGTTCACCTTCGCATCACCACAAGTTGAAGCACACAAATTGCTATGCCATGCTAGTTCAATCACCCCCGCTGTATGAATTACCATATCAGCGCTCACGTGGAGTGATCGCCCTAATCGACGCGACGCATGTGCGAGGCTGGAGTTGTGCTCGCATAAGACAAGAATGTCGACGTTGGGGTTATCGTCGAAGCAATCCAAACATTTTATTTTCATCCAAGCCGAGATCTCTATTCGATAGTCCGACCATCATTCATTCAACCAGAAAATCCTCGAGCCACGTCTATATTTTCCTCGACACGTTTCAATATTCCGAGTATAGCATCCGTCAGAATAATGACATTTGTACGATCGTCATTCGCCGAGTCAGAGTACCCCCGAGTTATTGCATATCGATCTTTGATACGCCTCAATACCATTGACGATATGCGTAACCTGACGATCTTTCTTTACAACCAATTTTGAGTCGTACGACCGATGCTATTGTCCGAACTGGATATACCACAATTCCATTCGATTCAATCCAAGATCAAGTTTGATTGCTATTCCTCAAGCTAGTTTCAATATCGTTCTCCAAAACTCAAGTCACATTTTATTTGACCCAATCCGAAGTCACAACTGCTATTCTCTAGCTTCCTCGATCAAGACATACATCTTTATTCATCGTTCCGAGTCATTTTCTAACTTGCATTGCCCATTGATAAGGTGTCCGAACGACATCTCGTTTGGGACATCCGAGGTCACGACCAACTAAGCGTGACACATTCTAAGGCTTTACGCGATCGCATCGCTTCGCCGACATACTCGTTCTATCCGTATATCCTTTAGTCTCGCTCGAATAACTTCTATGACATCCATACACCACTCATGGTTCGAGCCACTCGACTATTCGTTGACACTCATTCTTATTCTTCTTTGAACCTATCACATATACCCCTCGGGTTCAAGTTATTCTATAAATCCTCAAAAGATCATTCAATTTCCAATCGATATGTTCAATCGTGCGTTTGCCCGTTCCTCACAGTCTAAATCAATCTTTCATGCACGCCTAAGCATGAACTTGATAGCGTTCCTATCGATATACACTCTAAGTGTAGCTTCGTTCCCGACCGAGCGGTACTTGATATCGCTCACAACTCGATTGCACCAAAAAGTCGAGGTACGCGACACGCGGCACAACTTAGCCAAAAGGCTGTGTGCATAGCTATCCCGTACGAGCTATATTCGAGTTTGCAGGCTCACTTATTCTCGTTCGAGCGATAATCGATCTCGCTCGTAACTCATTTTCACCAGAAGGTCTAGGTGCGCGATACTCCGCACAACTTAGCCAAAAGGCTACGTGCAAAACCATCCCGTTCGAACTATACTCTGGTCTCGTGTACTCGTTTTCCATTGTCAGCTTAAGGTTATTCAAGCACGCCTTGCGTTTGCTAACTTCTAGCATTTTAGTTTTCTTTCGACTTAAGTCCGTCATGGTTTGGCACAAAGGCCTCCGCCTATCGATTCCGTTCATCCGAGTACTTGTACGAGCTTTTGAAAATATTAGACTTATTGTTTGGAACATCCCAAGGCACAATGAGAGAGAGCGTACACTTCTTTATTTCCAACGAGCTTTCAAAACTGAGAAATCGACGTGAAGTCCAAGGACGTAAAGACGTGCTCTGATACCAATCTGTCACGTCCCGCTCCTGTAGGAGCAATCGTCCTCGTTAAGGCGTGATGCCGCACGGGCCTAGGTTGCGCCCGTGCAAGGCCAAGTCCAGAAACGGCCGATTTGAGCTAGGCCACAGAGTCGCACAAAGTGTCCCCATTTGCAGCAGAAAATAAATGAACACAAATTGAAGCGAATTCAAACTCTTTATTGATATTCAAGAAGTTTACAAGCGGCACTAGGCCGAGTTTACAAGTCGCTCAAGCTCTCTCTCTGAAACATAAAAGGCGTGCCAAGTGGCTTACAACATTTCATGGCGATGTTCCGATACATTATGTTCTGTATATGGCACATCAGCTCCTTGCAACGCTCCAAGGCTCCAGAGATAGCTCCGTGCCTTAGCACGTTCGAAGGAATTTCCGTATCCGATGACGTCTCCTGCATCCTACAAGCAGACTATGGGGTTATCAGTACATTGTTATGCACTGGGGGGAGGCTAGTTCGCCCACAATGCTATCATTACCAAACACGTTCTATTTACTTTTGTGCACGGTCTATCATTCATTGTCTGTCTAATCTTGCCTTAGGATCAGTTTTATGGCATATTTCATGACCTATCTCGTGTTGCCGAATTCAAGTGTCTGTATGGAAATGTACGTACGACTTACCCATACTTACCGTCCGGCCTTCCCTGTCCAAAGTAAACCAAGTTAGTCAACAATTCATATATAGTAACTTAACGTGATTCATGTAAACATTCGATGTTAAGGGCGTGTATCTGCCTCAGGTTCTAGCACGTCGTGGGCACATTATCTAATTCACTTGCATGAATTACTCTTTATCCCTTGGTGTGTTACATTTCAAGCATGTTCAGAGTGTTATATTTAAAGCATGTTCAGGAGGCACTTCATTTAGTTAACTTAGACTACTTGTTTCAATGCAAGGACTTGCACGTGGATAGCCACCAGCATAGCTCACTTAATCTACATGCACGGGTCGCTGGCATCACAAGCCATTTTGGACAATTCACTTGGGCATTAACACCTATCGAAGCGTGATGGCTGGTACACCTTGATAGTCTCTTGAAATGCCTGGCCTTACGTCTCCTTGAGTGGCCGAGCCCCCACTCAAAGCAGCCCGTAAGCCCTATGTCTGATTCTGCCTAGGCCGACCACGATATACCCCCCATCGATCGTGCCGCGGAATCCTTCCTCATGACGGCCACGGTATTCCCCCCATCGCCCGTGCTGTTTGTCCACGACCATTTCGTATTGACTTGTCATTTAACTTAACGGCTGTCTTTGAGCCATAGGCTGTCTCTGAGCCATAATGTGTTATCGACCAGGTTGGCGTCCGTGCAGCGCGGGTAACTAGCCCCGTTGTACGTGCCCGTTATACCTGTCGCTAACCATTCTTTCCTTTTTTGTCTTTTATTCACTCTTTCATTTCTTTATTTCACTTGTTCGTTCATTCATTCATTCTTCACGTATTTATTCATTCATTCGTTGATTCATTCATTCACTTACTCGTTCATTCATTCATTACGCAACTCCCCGTGCGGGAGTCGCCTTGGCGACCTATCGGTCCCGAAGTCTTCCAATGTTGCTATACTCTACTCGGAACGACTATGCCGATAGTCTTCCATTTTTTTGTTGTAAGCCGTTTATTGTTTCATTGTTGAACGCATAGGAAACTTGCACGTAAGCTTGTGTCTTAGCACGAGCGTAGAGAGCGGTGCGAGATTTTCTATATTTGCCGAGTTCTTTTCCATGTTCTAAACAAGCATACAAGATAGGATTATTCCCTTAGCTAGGTGCGTTGAGTCATTCATTTATTAGCATGCGCGGTGTAGACGCCTAGCGATTCTAGCAATATGTCCGTATTGTTATGTGTCTAGGCTAAGCAAAGACGGGTTCATCGGAGCCACCCACCTTAGCGATAATCGCATCGACCGAGCAATACTCCGAGCGCACCTTTGAAAGTCTAAGTTTGGATTCATCTTAACGGACCAATGTAAGCCTTGCATCGATTCTTCATTAGGTCGATGCCAACTCTTCGGGTCGACGGCTCGTTTGAGTCGTTGTACTTGCCGTTTGAATCGGCGTTCCGCTAGGGCGGAGCGGGTCATTACAGAACTGGATCCAACTTAGTGCCTGGATCATGAAGAACTTCAAGACGGATTTGGAAGCCATCGGCCTTTATGAAGCAGTAGCCTCAACGAGTCAGGGTATACTAATGAACAGTAACCTGTTCTTGGCTCTGATGGAGTTATATATCAGTTCAACAGGAACTTTTGCAACCCCACTAGGTGAGATGGGTTTTACACTGCACGAGATGCAATTCATCTCCAAGCTACCGATGGATGAAGCTCCCTATGAAGAGTATGTTCCCTCCAACCGGAAACTAGCAGAGATCAGTGAGAAAAATCCTGATCTAGTCAAAGTGTATCAGGAATTAATGTGCCATTATCTAATTTGTACTACTATGTATGACAGTGGGTCATATTTGGCATATACAACTAAATGGACAACCTATTTATTCTACCACGAGGATAGGATATCCAAAGACGACAAAGGGAGATTCCAAGGAAACAAGGCTCCAACCCTCAAACCTTGTTCAATAATTCCTCCAGATTTGATCCATAGTTTGATGATCACAAGTAAGTCTTCGGACCAATATCTGTCCACTAAGAATGGAAACATCCCTGCGGGGACTGAAACCTTGAGCTATCTGAGGCATAACAGTCAGAAGATCTCAAGATAAGCCTTGCTGACAGGCTTTCTTTCCCTATGGCTGCGGAGATAGATCATACCAAGGACATGTACGATCAACAAAATCCATCGGAGCGTGCTATGGCCAGCAGTACGCTTGGTATTCAAGGTCAGAATCAACCTGCTATCGGCAATGGTGTGTCGGGTAAATACAGGTTTGCGGACCTTTGGTGATGAACTAGTCAACAAAGCTCCTCACCGAAAAGAATTCCCTAGGGTAGAGATGCCCTATACTTATCTGATGGGCTGGCTATTGCATCATAACTGCAGTCTATTGCCACCAGGCCCTGAAGATAATGCGGAGGTCTTCCTCCAGAAATTCAATAAAGCTACGTAGACTACAACTATAGTGGCAGATACTCGGGCAGTACTAAACTACTCCCACAGGTGGAACTTCTTCTGCACCCGGTCGCCCGTTCCAGCTGACTGTCTCGGTACACAATTTGAAGATAGAGGGGAAAGAAGGACTTTATTACCCATGCCAGTTTTTAAATGGCTAATGTGCATCAGACCCTCACATCTGATGTATAGGAATGAAGACAACTGTGCGTTCGAATCGTATCTACCAAGTCGGTTCGCTCGTCAGTTTGGATATGACCAACTTCACGTTGGTAATCCCTCCACCAGCTTCTATTATTATGGAAAATTGATTGATGGTGCAAGAGCATGGAGATACTTTAGCATTGCTTGTACCGGTGCTAGATTCTGGGTATCAACTGCTACTAGTACTACCGAGCTACGAATACTTCATACGTATGCTCGCTTTTATGCATCCATTCGCTCTTTCGCCCATGGCTATAATATGAAGGAGAGTCTTCGATGGCCCAGGGAAGGGAACGTTGAAGAACCAATCAGGGTACCTTCAGACATACCCGATGATGTTGCTGTTCCAGATGAGTATCTGGAAGTAATCCCTACGGGAGTTGGGGAAATAGCTGTAGGAACAATTATTATCAGCAAAACTCGGAAGTGGAGATCAAGTGCAGCTGTTACCCTCCCAGAGAAGAAAAAGAAGGTCACTGTCAAAGGACCTTCTAGACAGAGAGCCGCTATTCCCGAGAGCGAAACTCCAGTCGAGGAGCCTCAACATATTGCATCTTCTTCAGCTTATCCTGAGAAGGGTCCTCAGCATCTCAGCTTGTAGCATCAACAGAAGTCATGGGGTTCCTATCCCCTGGACGTCTTAGCACGTCTGCACATCTGGCTACTCCTCAAAAGGTGCAAGCTATTGAGGACAATGCCAGTACTCGTCCTAATAATCCAGAGCCCATCCCCTCGGATGAACCGGCTCTCGATTTAGAAGATGATGACTGGGATCAGGATTATGACGACTTCTTGTCCCGTTCTGCACCTACTCTGGGTAAGAATGAATTACACAAAAATTTTATATAATAATTTATAATTCTGCATATTGACTATTTTTTTTAATCTTTGTAGGTGTCATTTTTGTAGCAAAACCTATCGCTCCTCCTTCTCAAGAAACTATTTATAAGGAAAACACGGAGTCTGAGGAAGAGGATTCTTCTTCAAAGGAAGAGTTTGCTCAAGAAGAATGTCCTCCATCTATGGAGGTACAACAAGAGCTTGCAGTGGAAGCTCAACCAGAATTGCCTTCTCTTCCTGAGGACAGAGAGAAAAAGCGAACTACAGAAAAACCAACTGCAGATGAAGAAGTGGCTGCTGCAGAAGAACCAGCCTTCAATAAAGAAACAGTTGTAGAAGATCCCACTGCAACTGACATACTTTCAGAGCTTGAAGAGCCTGAAGTCAACGAAGGTGATGAAGATATGGTCGATCCATCAATTGAAGTTGGAGACGTTGTAATAACATCCTCAGTTATTGCTACTGATCCAGCACCAGTTCTTGAGAAGACAGTATCTGAACCGGAGTTAGTCGCGACAACCCTCACTCCTCCTGCAACAATCACCACCACCGAAACTCCAATAGTTTTAGCTCCAAAAACGGCTGGAGGAATAAGTTATGCACCTGCCGAAGACATTGCTTCTGAAGCTCCTGGGAAGCAGTTAGCCTTGATAAAAACTACAATATTGACTTCATCTCAACCTGCTGCCAAGCCTACAACATCTGCTCCTAGTCTTCAGAAGAGGGACTTGGTAGACATTGTCGCCACGCCGAGCTCAAATACAGAAATGAATCTCTTAGTTGAGATTTATACTGAAGCTTTCTACAAAACCCTGGCGGCTTTAATTAAAATGGTCCTGAAGAAGGGCCTTAATTATGAAAGCTTGAAGGCTGCTATTGCTCTCACAATCAGGAATGTCGCCATGTTCAATGACACTGAAAGAGGAGCGGCGCTGGAGAAGGTAGTTGAGGAACTTGAACAGTCTATTAGAGATCTAAGGTTGTCAAGTGAAACTATTAAAAGTCTCATTCAAACCGAGTATGATGCTTTATCAGTTGAATACATTGCTCTGGAGACTACTTTCAATGAATCTCTTTAGGAATACAATAAAAAAGTCGACAAAGAAAGAGCTTTTCTGGCTGATGCTAAACCTCAGCTGGAGACTTACAGAGAAGCCTATGAAACTTCAAATATTAGAATTTATCAACAAAATGATAGAATTCGCGAAGTTGAGGCAGAACTAGCTCGTCTGAAGGCGGAGAGGGAGCATACGATCGTAGCTCGGGACAAACACTTGACGCAAAGCTCAATTTTGGAGGAGCAAGTCTTTGGTGCCGAAGCTACTATCAAAACCCTCGACGAAGCCAGGGATAATATGATAGCTGTTTTTGCCAATCTTTCTCATCTCTGCACTTCCGAAGCTCGACGCGCCATAGCTACTGAAACTGTAGTGGGCTTCCGTGAAAAGCGTCTGGCAGAGCTACAAAAACTTCTTGAAGATGTATCTGCTCCACCAAAATAAAGAATTTTGTATTCACTTTTTTATATCATCAATAAAGAATTTTGTATTCTTCTGTTTTTTTCTTTTCTGTAATACAAGAAATGAATAAAATCATTGTTTTGTGACCCTATCATTTATTTTGAATTTAAACAATAGGTATGAGATAGAAAACACTTATCAGAGGTAATATGAACATGATAAGTCTTATAAACTCAAATAAATTATATCTATCTAGAGGTAATGTAGACATGATAGATAATGAATCTTGTTTTCTTTTTAGAGTGTACAATACTATCAGAGGTAATATGAACGTGACAGATTGTAATAACTCAAAGAAAATAGATTGATATCTATTCAGAGGCCATATGGACATGATAGATAGGAAAAGAAATAGACTTAATATCTATTCAGAGGTCATGAGGACATAATAAATAATAAATCTTCTTTCTTTTTAAAATCAGGAGATAAGACAGAAGATCAAAATTCTCTTTTAGGAAAATAAATAATCAGCTTAACCAAACCTTGGTAGCTGGGGATTGAAGAAGAAATTTAAACGTAGTATTTCTTCAAGAATTTGCCATTTTTTGGCATCATGAGCAAATCTCCATTAGGTTTAGATAACCTATAGGCACCATTGGAGAATACTGTCTCAATTACATAAGGACCTTCCCATTTGGCTTGGAATTTCCCTTTACTCTTATGAGTCATCACCATTGGTCTTCGGATAGCTAAGACTAGCTCACCGACTTTGAATACCCTCTCTTTAACTTTATGATTAAAAGCTCGAGATATGCGGGCTTGATATAGTTCGATGTGCTGTTGAGCTTGAAGACGCTTCTCGTCCAGACCTTCAAGTTCTTGGAGTCGTAAGCGATCATTATTCTCTGAGGTTAGCTCATTCGCAATGGCTATTCTAAGAGACGGAATCTGAATTTCCAGTGGCAGAACAGCCTCACATCTGTAAACCAGCAGAAATGGTGTAAAACCAGTAGGAGTTCGAACTGTTGTTCGGTAAGCCCATAAACATTCTCCAAGTTTCTCATTCCAATCACGTTTATTAGAAAAGAAAAACTTTTTAAGAAGTTTGATAATTGTTTTGTTGAAGGCTTCGGCCAAACCATTGGCAGCTGGATTGTAAGCCGTAGAAGCTAAATTCTGGATCCGATTCTTGTCACAGAATCGATAAAATGCCTGACTGGCAAATTGCGGTCCATTATCATGGATTATCCTTTGGGGAATTCTAAAACGATAAATTACATGATGTTTGATGAAGCTAACCATATTAGATGTTTTTACTTCAACACGCTTCTGCCCACTTAGAGAAATAATCTGTTATGGCCAGAATAAACCGATGTCCTTTGATAGAAGGAGGATTAATCGGCCCAATAACATCCATGCCCCAACCTTCGAAAGGCCAAAAAGCTGCTGTAGAATGTAAAAATTCAGATGGCTGGTGAATGAAATCAGCATGAATCTGACATGCTTTACACCGTTTGGCATAATCCACAGCATTTGCTATCATGGAAGGCCAATAATACCCCATTCTTCTAATATGGTCCTGTAATTTCGGACCTGGTTGATGAGCACCACAGATACCATCATAGGCTTCAAGGAGTGTTTGTTTCGCTTCATCTTCAGAGAGATAACGCAGCAAAAGTCTGTCTTAAGAATGACGATACAACATATGCATAGAAGAATCATAGTAAAAACAAAATGATCGTCTTTTGATTGACACAGCTTCCTTTGGATCTTCAGGTAAAATCTCATAGACTGCATAGTCAATAAATGGACTTCTCCAATCTTTTTGCTGTTGATTTGCTTCAGTAACATAACTTTGTTCGATATGTAAATTATTCTTGACACAGAATAAATCTCGATCCAACAAAGTAATAGTATTCTGTCTTCTGATTGGAACTGCTAAGTCCGCAGCTAGGCTAGCAAGAGCGTCAGCTTCTAAATTTTGAGATCGTGGTACGAATTCAATAAAAAATCCTTTGAATGAAAGGACTAATTCGATTACCACTTGATGATATGGAATAAGGTCAGGATTTCTGACTTTATTTGTTCCTCTGACTTGATTAACAATCAGCTGAGAATCTTCATCTGCTTCCAAAAACTCAATGTCCAATTGTTTTGATACTTGAAGACCAATTAGCAAAGCATTATATTCTGTCATGTTATTAGAACATGGTTCATTGAGAGAATAAGCACGGTATATAACCAGTTTATCTGGCAAAACCAGGACAATGCCCACTCTGGAGACAATATTGCCTTTAGGTCCAACCCACGACGCTCCATCAAAATATAGTTGCCAAATGTCATCTCTGGAAGTCATGTTACAATCCACGACTTCATCTGGAATGTCCTCATATAACTTAGAAGTTTCAGGTATAGGGTGCGCTGCTAAGAAATCAGCTAATGCTTGACCCTTTACTGATTTTTGAGGTACATAGACCATGTCATAAGGAGTAAGCAACATTGCCCAGGTAGTTAACCGAGAGTTAAGAATACTCGGCTTCTTCATTAATACCCGAATAGGATTTATTCTGGATATGACATGAATAGTCTGACCCGTCACATAATGTCGTGTCGTTTGAACGGCAAAAACCAAGGCCAGACATTCTTTTTCCACAGGAGTATACCTGTGTTCAGCTCCAACCATCATGCAGCTGAGATAATAAATTGACTACTCATGACCCATATCACTTTTCTGTGTAAGAAGAGCGCCGAGAGAATGATCTAATACTCGGACATAGAGCAAAAAGGGTCTTTCCACTACTGGGAGCACTAGAACAAGTAGATTTGTGAGGTACTGTTTGATGTCATTAAATGCTTGTTGGCATGCTTTATTCCAAACAAATGACACACCCTTCTTCAATAGACGAGAGAAAGGTTGATATCTTCCAGAAATATTTGATATAAATCTCCTGATATAAGCAATGCGACCTTGGAAGCCACGGAATTCTTTCAGATTACGTGGAGAACGCATTTCAAGAATTGATTTAATTTTATCAGGATCAACATGGATACCTTATGAAGTGATTACAAATCCCAGAAATTTGCCACTAGAAACCCCTAAGAAAGACTTAGTGGGATTCATCTTTAGTTGATGTTGACGCATCAACTCAAATACTGTCTTCAAGTCTTGGATGTGATCATCTTTCAATCGACTTTCAACAGCAATATCATCCACATAACATTCAACAGTTTTCTGCATATGATCTTGAAAGATATTGCTCATAGCCCGCTGATACGTAGCACCAACATTTTTCAGGCCAAATGGCATAACCGTATAGCAATAAACTCCCAAGGGTATACGAAAAGCGGTATGCTTTTCATCTCCTGGATGCATCTTAATCTGATTATATCCTGAGAAACCATCCATGAAAGACATGCATTCAAAACCACATGTATTGTCTATCATGACATCAGTAATCGGAAGCAAAAATTCGTCTTTTGGACAAGCTGCATTAAGATCTCGAAAATCTATGCAGATTCAGACTTTTCTATTCTTTTTCATAACATGAACAATATTGGCAACGCAATCTGGGTGTTGTTCTTCACGAACAAAGCCACATGTGATCAGCTTTTTGAATTCTGCTTCAATTGCATCCATTATATCTGGTCGAAAATGCCGCTGCTGTTATTTTACAGGCTTGGCATTAGGAAGAATGTTGAGCTTATGCATAGCTATTTTAGGATCTAGACCGGACATATCCTCATAGCTCCATGCAAATATATCAATATATTCTTTTATCAGCTTTATTAACTCTTCTTTTTCATCTTCAGAAAGGTTTTTGCTGATAAATATGGGCTTCGACGTAGTTTCGTCTCCAACATCAATCTGGATGACTTCATCTTCTGTGGGTGGCTGTCGTTGTTCAAAACGAAGCTTCCACTGAGTATCCATTTGTTGGGCCCATGGGTCATTTTCAAATGATTCAGATTCATCATCGGTTTGAACCATGTTGACTGAAAAGACACATTCCGACTCAACATACCGTGCTCCTTCGGATGAGGATTGTAAAAAACTGGAAGAAAATTCTTCTTCTATATCTTCATTAAACATATGGGGTATATCAGATTCGATAACCCCGCCAGAATATGAGGATTGTAAAAACCTGAAAGAACATTTTTTTTCCATATCTTCATTAGATACGGGGGATGGATCGGATTCAATAAACTAGATTTCTTCAGAATCTGAATAATATGAAGAACTGGAAGAAAATTCTTCTTGTATCTCTTCATTAAATATGTGGGATGGATCATATCCCAAACCATGTCGAGTCCGTTGATAAAACGGATCACCAGATAACGGTATTCGTCTACTTTTGCTTTGATTGGGACCAAGCATGGTTTTCAAATTGTATCCCATGTTCTGGATAATCTTAAGAGATTGTTGACTATATCTGTCAACTCTGATTTTTTCCTTATTCTTTTCTTCGAGAATATCTGTCTGGATAACAGGAATATTTCTGGCCAAACCAAACATAATTTGGCACTTGTTTTTCTTATTAGACGGGACCACAAAATAAGATTCTTCATGGCATCTAAAAGTTACACAAGCTTGTGATAATGAGGTTA
Source organism: Iris pallida (assembly GCA_029216955.1). NCBI lineage: Eukaryota > Viridiplantae > Streptophyta > Magnoliopsida > Asparagales > Iridaceae > Iris > Iris pallida. The sequence continues at coordinate 4,332,411 of JANAVB010039212.1, forward strand.
CAGGTAGAAGATAAGGAGAAGATGTTAGAAACCTTTGAGCATAAGGTCCAACATCGACATGAGGAGAAAAAGAATTCTCCTTATGATTAATATATAGAGTTTCCTCTGTATTTGTGTCAGTGTTTTATATTGATGACTTTGATTATCAGCAGATAAAGTCATTCTTTCAATAAATTTGACAGCCATACACTCCAAAAGGAAATCTTCATTGATATGAGAAAGTACAGAATGATCAATATTTACATCATTTACATATTGACTACTACGCTTTGGATCAATCGTTAACGGACCAGTATCCGTCTTCGGCATAGATTTTCCAAGGTTGATGACCAATGGTTCTGGATCAGTTGTACGAGAAGTATGTCCTTTGACCTTGATTATGAGAGGTTGAATTTGGCTCTTGACTGGAATTTTTACAGATTCCTCAGATAAAGCATGAGTTCTTCCTTTAACCTTGATCATCAAAGGTTGATCTTTAACAAATTGGGGTTGAATTCGACCTTTGAATTTAATCTTCAAAGGTTGATCTTCCGAAGGCGATTGGTCTTCTGAAGGTGATTGCTCTTCTGGAGGCGACCGATCTTCGGCTATATCTGAGATTTCTTTCACATGCTCTTGTATGTAGAGTATCGAATCAGAGAAATAAGCTTCGACACCTTTGAACGGATTGAGATATGCAAATTATGTCTTTACGATCCCCTGAGAATCCACATATTTAAAGCACTGATGTAGAGTTGAAGGAATAATATTATGCTCATGTATCCAGGGTCTTCCAAGGAGGATGTTGTAAGACACGTCCGAGTTGATGACATAAAAAGTAGCCATGGTTCGAAGATCACCAATTTGAATCCTCAGATAAATTTTCCCCAATGGTTTACTCTTTCCAGAGTTGAAATCAACAATTGTTGTACTAGTGTATGTCAACTCACTAGTAGGAATCCTCAATGGTCACAGCATACTTTGGAGGATAATGCTGATAGAAGACCCAGGATCAATGTAAATCCTGTCAATTTCAGTAGAGTCAATATACCATGTATAACACAGAGGCCTGTCATGTTTATTATGCTTCAACAGCATATCATCTTGTGTAAAGGTGATGTTAGGAATTGATTCCATCACACTATGACACTAAGAACACGACACTGGTATATTATCAAGACTCTTGAGTTGAGCTAAGCAAGAATCTGCTTGTAGCAGAGCTTCGCTCAAAGTTTCTCGACTTTTTTGGGAAAGACGAAGCAACTCAAAGATAGAGAGTCTAGCCGGAGTATTAGCTAATTGGGCTAGAATGTCAAATTTGTAGGGCTTCATCACTGCCCCTTGATTTGAAGCAGATTTCAGTAGGACGTCAAAGCATACTGCTCTCTGTTTTCCTTTCTCGATCGCAGATGGTTTAGAAGATTTTGCTTCAGCGGGAACATGAGATGTTTGAGCTGGAAGTATTTCAGTAATATCCTCTGCTTTTTTTGAAGTTCCCTCATAATCTTTGTGGTACTCTTTACCAGATCTCGTACCAGCAAAAGTTTCCTCTTCAGGCTCTGGAGAATGAAGTACCATATTACAGGATTTAGTCTTCTTTTCCTTAGTCTTCTTCTTGTGAGGATTTTTATGAGGGACCTCAAATCCCAATTCGAGAGTGGATTTTTGGCCTTGAATTTGTAAAGGAAGTCGCATTCCTTTATCATAATTCAAGCCTTCCGTCTTTTGAAAGTCATAACCCATCTTTTTTATGAGATGGACTGATTTTTGCCTGTACATATGAATGGGTAGCGGACTTTTTACAGATGGTTCAACAGATGAAGAAGGAACAGAGACCTCTGTAGCCACTGGAGTAGGGGTATTAGGGACAGGAGGAAAAATCCCTACATGAGCTTTCTCATAAGCAGCAAAGACTTGTTGTGCCCTGTATAAGGGGACACTATTCATTGCTAGCCATTGCTGATGAGTAAGCTTAAGTTTGGTAGGAGGAGCCAAGCTTGGAGGGCATATATTCAAACCCCTTATGTAACACCCAGTTTCTAGAATGAGGGTATTTTTGAAATTTTGTAATTATAATTATTATTATTGATATTTATTTCACATTATGATTTTTTGGTGATTTTTAATAATTATTAAACTATTTAAAAACTGCCTTAAGTCATGACTTGTGATTTTGATGTGCTGCTAGTGAAACCTTGGAGGCTGCATGACCTAGAGCCTAACCATGTCATTAGGATGATCTAATTGTCATTTTTAGCCTAGGGGTAATTTGGTCATTTTGACTTATTTGAATTATTTGATAATTTAATGAATTGGTGAATTCTAGGTTGACTTGACTTGTTGAAACCTAGTGAACTAGCCTAGAACCTTACCCTAGCCATGGTAACCCTAGTCTAACTTGAGTTAACCCATTTTAGTCATTAGAAATTTGTTTTAGAATGAGGGGATTTGGTTTAGTGAATTTAAGTCATGGCTTATGACTTCATGACTTAATTAATCATGACTTAAGCCCATGGGCCAATTTAGGAAACCCTAACCCTAATTCCTTCCTTTATGACCAGCCATAGGGATCCCCACCCTATATAAACACTTATTCTCTAGGGCTTGCCTCTTTCTTTTATTCATTTCAACATTGGAAAAGAAAGGTATTTGTCCCCCTTCCAAAATCCCCATAAATCTATTTTTATTCCTTTTTAATCCTAGTTTCTTGCAGTAGAACCTAATACTCTCCTATTTTTTGATTTTGGGGTTTAATCCCAGCTTTGGGTCAATTTGGAGCTTTTGCCATCAAGAGGAGGAATCCCCCATTTGAAGCTTTTCCAAGCTTTTTGCACATATAGGTAAAACCCTTTAAATTGATTTAAATTTCGGTTTTCTTTACATGTAGGGCTAGATCTAGGAGTCCCCTAGGTGTCCCCAAAATTTGGATGGATTTTGTGTCCGTTTGGTGTCCGTATCGGACACGTGTCTATATGTTATTTAAGGTGTTTGTAGAAATGCCTCAATGGATTGAATGTTAATGTTTTTCAAAACAAATTACATATTTCGAAAGCTTATTATATGTAGATTATGTTTGTATATGACTGAGCATGATTCTGTAGATTTTTCGTGTCCAAAACGGACACGCACCTCGTGTACGACACTACACACAGGCTCCGTACGGTGTCCTGCTGCCACACGTTCATATCCGACACGACACGACTCGGTTGGACACCAAAATTGGTGGACACCTACGGGCTATGACTGACAGCACGCACACCAAATTTGAGGCCAAACCATCAAGTAATTTGTGAGAAATCTCACTCGCACCGGTCGATGCCTGTCGTGCACGCACGTGTAAACCCCACTGATACGTGTCTCGTGCTCAGGACACGCGTGTCGTGGACACGGTGCAGGGCCATAAACATGTAGCCCTATCATTGGCGAACATGTGTGCACGAGCTCGACACACTTCGAGCTCTGTGTCGTGTCCAATCGGACACGACATGGCCGCACGATGATTAATTCTACTGTTTTCTGTTAACTGGTTAGACTTCATTTTTTGACGCTTTGTGTCCCGATTCTTAGACACGTTAGGGACCACTAGGACACGTGGGGTTTGCCTATACACAGTGCACGTGTTTTCCCTATTTATTTCGTATTACATTTCTTATTTTGGTTTTACAATTTAACGTTGAATTTCGAATTTCACTGGAACTGTGTGTTCCAGTTTTGGAAAATTCAGGATTGTTTGATTGTTCTGAGAATTCATGATTTACATTGGGTTAACTTTCCCAAGTATGTTCAGTGATGATCCTATCCACACCATGTATGGTCCTGCATTAACTTGCCAATTGCATTGCATATGCATCTGCTAATTGATTCCTGCACATAGTCGACAACCATTACCTGATGCACCAATTGCATTCACTGTAAGGCAAGATATCCTGGATCTTGCCTGCCTTGACACATTGTTCTGTAAATATTTCTTGCATTCACTCATTGTCCTGCATCTGCATGATCCTCCAAATTCATGCAATGTACTTGGTCACATGTCCTATACCCTGACACTTTCACTATACACATATTTCACAATTCCTGAACATTGTCATGCATTCATTTACTGATATTTTGCACACTACACTGATACAATTGACACACACTGAAAATCTGAGTTTTCTCCATTGCCTTCACTGTTGTCACGACCCGCACCCTGAAGAGGGGCACGAGTATGTGGTTACGTCCAGCTTACGCCGCAGTATCGGCGGTAGAACACTGTATATAGGGTCTGTAAATACTACGACTAAAATAGATAAATGTACCTGTACAGTATATACACTCCGAATGGAGGTGACATAGCAATACAGTCTCAATCACATATATCAAAACTAAGGTAGATAGCATGGAACAGAGATACGATAGATAAAACAGGAAACGAATCCAAAATCCACAAGTCATAGCTAATACAACATCCAGAGTCTCAGATAATATAAGTATAAAATACTACAAACTGAAAAATGTACTAGCTGGCTCGCAGGCCAGGCAACCCTAACTAAACTATGCTACTCAGGGTGAGCAAAGTCTAGTGGCTCTACCAACAAGCCACAGTCTAAGTCTACTCCATCCGACTCAACCCCATAGTAGGTCGGGCAATCAGCCTCTGAATCATCTGTAAAATTTATCAACGGTATCCTGTCAGGAAAATAAGCAAGTACAAACCCCAACAGCAGTTCCATATGAATTGAGAAATACTATAAGAGACAGTAATAATGAAATACAAGACAAAGATATCGTCGACTTGGGAACCATTTGAAAGCCGAGTTACAACCCTTAAACCAAACAAGGACCGGGGTTATAACCCTTCTTTCAAACAGAACTTAGTCCCACAACCATGGTACAGTATAAAAGACAGATAGAGTATATGAGAATGAATCATAGCATGGTGAAAGTACAGTAAGTAAAGCTGAAACTGGAATATAAGAGATGACAATAAATATAAAAAGGTGTTTTAAATTATTAGAGCGATATGTGATCGGCTAGGGAAGCAAGAGATGGTTATCCACTTGGCCCGGCAATCCGTGGTGTACTCAACGGAGAGTCATGCCGTCCAACCTGGATAACTGGTAATGAGGTGTCTGCTACACCCTACGTGAGGTGAGGGTGGCGCTAGCAATATATAGTTATAGGAAGGCTTGATCACATAACCCCTAATAATTTCCCCATCCCCGAATAGTATCACGGATCTGGACATGGCACGTCATGACACGGGATTTAAAAGCAGGTGATCAGCCTACTCCCAAATCCATGTCTATACAAGTACAAGTAACAAATCGAGTCATGTACCAATATACCAAGTAATCCGGGAACAACATCTCATGACAGGATCCGACATATACTAGTCCATAAAATATCGTGTCTGGAATCAAGTAAGACACTACAACTGAATCGGATATAGTAGATATCAAGACAATAAAAACTATCAGTAAATGTACTCGCCTGTGGTCCTGAGCTGATAGGGTGAACAGATGCTCAGAGTGATCACATACCTAAAATAAGATACTATGAGTCAAACAGGGCTTAATATTGAAAAAGGAAACTAATACAAGCCATGAATGCAAGTCTAAGTCAAAACTAGGTCAAACTAAGTTATACTAGGGTATACTAGTTCATACTAGGTCATACTAGGTCGCTGGGAGTCATTCCAAGTCAAACTAGGTCAATCGGGATCAACGGTTGACTTACAGTTGACTTTTGGTCAAAAAGTCAACTCTGGTCAACGCTGGTCAACACTGAGTCAACCTTGGGTTAACCCTAGGTCAAACAAGTCAAATGTTGACTAACAGTTGATTTTCAGTCAACTGGTCAACTCTGGTTTGGTTTCGGTCAAATCGGGTCGCTTAAAGGCTAAGTTTGACCCTCGGTTAACTTTTGTTGACTTTTGGTCAAAACGGTCAACCGACGTCAAAACTAGTCTATGAGCACATATTTTATCATTACCAACCACGGGAATCAAGTTCTAACTCTATCTTAGGCTTCTAACACAAATACCCTATTCCTAGGCAAAATTAGCATTTACCCTTCTAAGGTAAATCCCGATACCTTGTCCAATCCCAAGGAAACCCCGCAAATACCCATGGTACTAGCCTAGACTCCTTAGGGTAGCTAGATATCAACCTATCTAAGGTTTACCTACCAAGAAAAATAGGTATCCTAGGTATCTAGGCTATGTTAGGATACGGGGTATTGATTTACCCTATTACCTATCCTATCTCATGAATTTACCCTTAACACTATCACACTCCCATACCACTCACTCACACACAACCCTTACATGATATTTCTCACTCTCATAGGCTTCTCCTATAGGTTTCCTATTTGTTTAGACAATAGGCTATCATATAGGCTACTAGCTATGCACTCTAGGCTCTCACACACCCACACAAACTCACAACTACACACACACACACACACACACACACACACACACACACACACACACAGGTAATATTTGGAATGATATGTGGCATGTGTGGACTGAATTTAAGTGGTACTAGGACTGATTTTGAGGGGTGAAATAGGACAGCATCAATGGGAATTATGTGGGCTTGTTCATGACAGCAAATAGGGGGATGTTAGGGACAGCAGTGAGGCTTGGGTTGATGGCAAGACGGACAGCCATTTAGGCTTGTAATGGACAGCAAGGTGGGGGCAAATTTCTGGACTGTAAGAAGGGTATAGAGGGGACTGTTGTGGGGTGTATTCAGGGCTGTTCTGGGATAGTACAAGGGGGATTTGGACAGCCACTTGGCTTGGCTTGAAGGCTGTTTTTGGAACAGCAGTGTAGGGGGTTTTATGGGCAATACTGGACTGCTATGGGGGCTGTCCTGTGGCTTAGGGACAGCCAAGTAATGGGGCAAACCTGGGCTGAAACAGGGACAAAAATATAGGTGTTTAGGACTAAGTTTTAGGGGTGAATGACAGTCATGAATAGGCTAAAAACCTGGGCATGTTTGGGGCTGGAAATGGTGGCTTTTGGTGGACTGATTTAGGCCAATGTGGGGACTGAAAAGTGGGCAATAGGGGACAGCCATGGAGCCAAACCTGGGCTGAAATAGGGGCTGTCCTGTGCAGTCCAAGGGGACAGCCAGGTAATGGGTTAGACAGTGGTTCCCCCCTTCTACTCATTCACACACTCACAATATCTAATATCCTCTCACATTCCCTTCTCCACATGTAACCAAACACAACACCTACACAATCACTCACACATTCACTCCTCCCTACACAGGCCGACCACTGTACCCTCTCCCCCAAGCACAACAACAACTCCCCATCACAATATATACACCCATATATATATATAAGCCATATATATATACATGTATATATTTATATATATATATATATATATATATATATATATATATATATATATATATATATATATATATATATATATATATAACCACACATATATATATTCATATGAAAAATATGGTACATTAAGATACTTGGAAAATACATTATAAAACATGTCAAAATCTGGAATAATAGTAAGAACAACACAAAAATCAATACACAACAATATCCATGAGTCCAAATGGGGGTTTTTCCTATTAGGACACAAACCTACACATTGGACACCTCTAAAAATGCCCAAAGGACACAAAATGGTCTCAAATGGAGACACAACCATGGAAAATATTCCTATTGGGTTCCTAACCATTCTACATGAGAGGGAGAATTAATTTGGAGAAGAGATTACCTAATTTTGGAGAAGGAACAATGGTGGAGCTCTCAAGAAAAATGGAGGAAACCCTTGGAGAAGAAGAAGAAGAAAGTGGATGAGAATAAAAGATGGGGTTTCTCTCTCCTATCCACCTACATGTGGCTGGACATATGGCTCCAAAACCCTCTTTTCCTAATTACAAGTTTGCCCCTCTATTGTTTTATTAGCTCCTTACAAGGTTGCTTAGGGTTTGGGGGTTAAAAATGTAAATCTAGTGTTCTAATTAGGTCTAACCTAATCCATGGAGTCATGAATAATCTCTCTAACTTTTGATGATAATATTGTGGGCCATGGCTAGCTAGTGTGTGGGCCCGCTAAGGTCAAAACTACTCCGGGTCCCTGAAACAAGTCAAAACAAGTCGGAATGAGTTGAAATTCGAACCCGATTAAAATATCCCCAAAATAATACAAATAATAAATAAATAATTTCAAAATAATTTTTAAAGTGGAAAATTACAAAAATATACCTATTTTTGGAAACTGGGGGTGACAACTGTCATTGACACTCTTGACACCCTAAAATCTGAGAGCACATGACTGTAATGGTGCACTGTTATAGGCTATGTTAATTCCTGAGTTTGATTACTTTGGACTGTCACATGTTGCCACTACTTAGTTTAAACCCATTTTAATGTATCAGAGGGTTGTCTATGGGCTTTAACTCTATTTCTTGGGTTAGTTTCAGACCTATACCTATATTGGTGTTCAGAGGTCGTGAGAATGTTTGGGTGGCTGAGTGCCTGGGTGAGAATGATCTACATTGGCAACAGCAGGCTTGGGCAGCAACATTGCAGTAGCAGCAGGCAAGGGTATTGCCTTGCAATGCAGGCTCGGGCAGCAGCTGCAGTGGCCATGCTTGGCATGGCACTTGCAATGCAGAGCAGTGGTTTAGCTTGGGCCATTGGCCCTTTGACTTATGAGTTAAGGAGAGTAAGGGAGTGCAAGTTTGGATGTAATTGTCCTTGGTGAGGAAATCACCTGAACCTATTGACCTCAACTGTGAAAGTGTGTGACAGTGAAGTGATTGAGGGTTCAAGAGAGTGTAGTTTAGAGTTCAATATAATATGTGAGAGTGCCAAGCCATGTACTAGTGAGTGTCAGGTTTGGGTTGGCTAGAAATAGTGGTAGATACATGTGTTCATACCAGTTAGTATCCTAAGTTATTGTTGGTTAGGTAGTGTGGAGTTGAGGTTATGTTCATTAGAGCCTACACCCTGTCCTGTTCCTCTTCCCATATGCTTAATCCATATACTCATTCTAGACCACTACTCTAATATGGTGAATGAATGAGAGAATAGGGGAGGGTCCATATCAGATGGGTGTGGGTCTAGAGAGAGTTGAGAGAGTTGATAAGTGTAGAGTTGAGTGAGGATAAGGTTGCATAGGCAGAGGGTTATGGTATTATAGGGCATGGTATGGCATTGATTGATAAGTGGGGATACATGTATATAGGCCAATAGTTACATATATGGGTTTGATATATATATATATATATATGGTTGCTACATGAGAGGTTGGCTAGATACTATATGAGAGTTATATGTATATATATGTGAGATGAGGTTGTAAGGGTTTACCCCCATGTAGGCTAATAGCTATTTATGGGATATAGTAAACATGGTAAGGGTACCTTGTGATATGGTTAAATATATATATGGTATATATATATGTGCCTTGGTGTGGTTCACATTATTTTACCTTACATATATTGTCTAGCCTTGATTGCCTGGGCTAACTTGGTTAGGCCTAATGAGACTTAAATGGACTAGGATTGACATAGTTGACTAGTGTAGTTGACCCAGAGTTGACCAAGTTTGACTTAGAGTTGACTTTGACCTAGATTGGCCTAGAAGTCATGTAGATTGCATCATAAACCTCATTTACCTTATTTTAAACATATTATAACCTGTATTGCTCTGTTTAGGACATTGTGACTCCAGCGCAGATATCTGATATTATACTACAATTTTCAGAGTATCAGGCGAGTACATTCTCTGATAGTTCTCTCATTTATTTGTCAATTACTGTACTTCAGTTCTAGTTAGTTGTATGCGATTCTCTATTACAACACATATGGATATTTTGGGATTCATGTATACGACACACATTTATTATCTGGCCTCTATTACTGGAATCATTCTGGAATCATTTACTGGTATCATTATATCTGGCTGGACTCATCTTGAATCATTGTGTCGGATTTCTGGATTCACTTGCTGGAAGAGGAAATACTAGAGTAAGACATGTAGACATACCTCATTTCTGGAATCACCCTTTGTTGGAATCAAACTGGAATGATAGCCATCTCACACCCGGCCAGGTGTGTGATGTGCCGGATTACCTATAGTCGTTTACATATCGATCTCGGTATTTTAAAACACAATGCTAGAGTATAGACTAGACTCACCCTGGAATCATTGATCACTATGACTGGAATCGTCCCTTACTTGGATTCATCTTGTATTAGATTCATCTTGTACTGGACTTACATTGGAGTTACACTTGTCTATATTGTTGTCTGGACTTTATATCATATTACCCTAGTTCAGCTAGTTCTATTTTTACAGTCTTCATTTCTATGATTCTTCTCTTGTTTAGTTATTTACTTTTCTTGTACTTTATCTGTCTTTCTTACCATCACCTGAATATAAACTGCCATATTCATCAATACAACTGTCTATAACTGCTTTATAGTTCTCTATCATTTACTTGGGTTTTCTAGATGAAATGTGCTCGTTCCTGACTGGACCTATTAAAATTTTACAGATGATTGCCCTGAGGACACATGACCTACATGTTACAGACCAGGAGATGGCTTAGCTACCTATGGCCCCGACACTCAGGAGTGATCGGGATTTAGTTTAGTAGACTTGCATCTGTTTTTATGTAGAGCTTGTTGTATAGAATTGAGACTTGAGATGTATTGAGATTGTTTGAGATTGTTGTTATTATTTCAGTAGTTATTGTTGTCTTCAATTTCTTAGTTATATTTCGGTGTTATCTTATCGTGCTTAGACTGTGATTGAGTTACACCATATCTTATACTTGTCCTCCGTTCGGAGTTGATCATGATGAGTATACTATATACTGCATGAGTTGATGGTTAGTTAGAGACTTAGAACAGCGTTCTACCGCCGATACTGCGGCGTAGGCTGGGCGCTGTTACGTACTCGTACCCTCACAGTGGGTGCGGGTCGTGACACCTTAGTCTATCCTCCAAAGGAATACCATCCCATAGATGATCCAAATCATCATGGTCTGGGGTAACAACATGAGAAATCATATTGCAGGTTTTGACTTTTCTACCTTTCTTGGATTTTGAAGTTTTACCTTCGTTCTCTATTTCAGGTACTAAGTCGGGGTGTACCCACATGATTTCACAATTTTTTAATGTTAGAGGCAATAGTCCTTCATTTTGCTCTCTAGCAGGCAGGATATTCACAACCTTCATCGTCGCCTTTGGAATTGGGATAATTCCATCTGAAACATGCTGTGGAGGAAAACCTCCAAATTGAAGAAAAATCATATTGGTTGTGACTGTATGCTCATCATTGGTTAAAGCGATGGCATTAGCATTTATCAACTCTTGGATTTTCTTCTTCAAGATATAGCAAGCCTTGGTAGGATGATTGATGTATCTATGATAGATACAATACTTGGGATTGTCGGCCAGATTCACCTCATTAGGTCTTTTTTGCTCGGGAATCTGGAGCTTGCCACTCTTCACTAGACATTGGAATATCCCTGGGATATCACTGTCATCGAAAGAGTATTCTTTTTTTGGCTTAGAAGACTCCAGATTACTTGGCGTCATTTTGGGTTTTGAAAGGTTTACCACTAGAGTTTTCTTCTCTTTTCCATTGAGGTTGCCGAAATTATTACTTGAAGAGGTTTTTTTCCCTTTGTCTTCTGAGGCGAAGATCATCCCATGTTCATGAGCCAACCTACCATTGGTCTCGGTTGAAACTGCTGCTATAATAAACGAGGCCCAATCTGTGAATTGAGAACCCGTAAAGACAGCAATAGTTGGTCGCAGATTCATCTTACACGTATCGATCAGTGCTGAATCTGGCATGCCAGGAGGCATTTTCAAGGTATCCTGTCGGAAGCGTTCTATAAACGTCCGAGTATCTTCCTTTTCTTTATGTTTAATTTCTATTAAGGAAGACATATTCATGTCCATGTCTCCTTCATAGAAACGGGAAAGAAACATTGCTTTAAATTCATCAAAAGACGAGATGCAATTATCGGGCAGACTACGATACCAGTCGTATGCAGAACCCGTCAAACACCCAATGAAGACTCGGATGAGGAGAGCATCATTCTTCTGCAAATGTACAGTCATAATATCAAAATAAATGATATATTGACTAGGAGATGCCTTTCCATCAAATAACACCATAGATTGTGGCTTGAACTTTGGAGGAAAGGGCACATCATTCCAATAAGGAGGATAGGGTTGCTTGATCCCTAACCTCTGGAGCTGATCCTTGTGCTTCAGAACTTCAAACTGTGCTTTTAGCTCACGCACTGCTTGAATAGCTTCACTAGTCTGAGGAAGCACATTTGATTGAATAGTAGTTGGATGTACCGGAACCCCCACCGGAGGTGATACATCCTCTGGAATAAAAGGATCAGGAGATGCAAAATTCTGATTAACAGCAGGCTCTTGATTAAGATTGTTCAAAGGTATGTCAACCCTTTGACTATCTTGAGTTGGGGCAGTTACTAGTGTTATCACTGCCGGTTGGACTGTTTGCTGAGCTGTTATAATCTGATGCATATTCTGCATCATAGCAAGCATGTCCTTTATTGATTGTTCAACCGCAGACAGACGTTATTCAGTATTAGAAGTAGACGTCTCCGGTTTGTTTCACTTAACAAAATGCCTAAAATTGGCTTTTGAAAGAAAACAAGAAAAGTACAAAAGTACAAATAGATTCTGGAGAGTATTGCTATGGAAGTCTGATCTGAGAGCGATCACTTTGTTCCTTGGACCATACGATGATGATGAAGATCACTCCTAGAAGATGAATAGCCGGAAGAACTAAGTCACCAGAAAGGTATCGACGCACTTGGGCACTGATGGCAAGGTCGAATGCTTTCCTGCTTTGCTTCACTCTGTTCTGGAAGAAAAGATAAAGAAGAATGCTCTGGAAAATTAAAGTCTCTGGGCTCTGATCTCTATGTATTCCCTACTGTCTCTCTGTGTTTGTATTCTGAAAATTAGTCTATTTATAGACTTGTCCCTTTATGCGTAAAAAGCAACAAAGTCCTGTCTTTACGCTAGTAACTGTCAACCACGATGGAAGTCACCCTCTACGTATGTTGACACGTGTCCCATTATTTCAACAAAAATATGGAGCACGTACACACGTTCCTCAATAAATATGGCATGAAAGCCACGTAGACAAACCACGTTTTAAAGTACTCAGGAAGGATCGGGCGTAAAAATGACCCAAAATATACCCCGGGCGTAAACTGGCAAATTGGCGTAAAAATAGCCCAAAATAAACTTCTCAGCGTAAAGTGGCTAAAATAGCCTTGAGCGTAAAACTTAGCCCAAATAGACTTTACGCTCACAATAGCTTTGAGCGTAAAAGCTCGAATAACTATAGTGCGTAAAAAGAAGTAATTTTATTGAGCGTAAAATAGCCTTCTCTGCACACCATACGACAAGTATCGGGTTTGGTGAAAATCCGATCTTCTCGACTTCTGTGTCGCATGCTGTCAGCAATAATCATTCTGTCAAATCAAATCTTCTGCATTAAATGCGGCCTGACAGTTTGTCTGCAGGCTTAAAATTCAATTAACTGCATTGGCGTAAAGTAGCTCGCGTAAAGTCCAATGCAAATAGTCCTGGCGTAAAATAGCTCATATAGAGAGTTGCTTGCGTAAATTCTTCAATTCCTTTGATTTAGTCAAATAAAGCACTTTTTACGCTCCTACAATACCTCCTTCAAAGTTTTCAAATATTTTTCAAAATTTGAAATACTTTGAACAAAAGCGTAAAATTCGGGATTTGACCAGTCAGCGTAAAATTCAGGATACGCAACGGTCATCCGCGTAAAAGTTGGGATATCCAACAGTCGACATAAAATGTGAAATTTGAACCGATTCAAAAAATCCCTATAAATAGGGTTCTTCGGGGAAAGAGAAAACTTTACTTGTTTTCTCTACTTTCACAATCCGATCTTTCTTCGAATCCTCTTCTTCCCCTTGCATTCCATTCGATGGCCCCCAAGAAATCCGCCGCCGGCAGCAAAGGCAAGAAGCCCGCCATCAATTCCTCGTCGGTCGACCGTACGCAAACTCCCGTCCGATCATCAGCAGCGCCTCAGCAAAGCATCCCCGCCGTGGCTCAACCAATGAGGGGTAAAGTACTGCTCTTTGGCCGTAAAACTCGCCGGAGAAAAAGACCCAAGTCTTTTATTTCACGCCCACGTTATACGTGTCAGCGTAGAAATTAAGATAATAAAAAATACGCCCACGTTTATACGTGTTAGCGTAAAATCAAGAAATACGCCCACGTCTATATGTGTCAGCGTAAAATCTAAATTACGCTCATGTCTACACATGTCAACATAAAATCAAAATTACGCTCATGTCTACACATGCCAGCGTAAAATTAAGAAATATGCTCACGTCTATACGTGCCAGCGTAAAATCAAAAATTATGCTCATGTCTACACATGACAGCGTAAAATTAAGAAATATGCTCACGTCTATACATGTCAGCATAAAATCTAAATTTCGCTCATGTCTACACATGTCAGCGTAAAATTTCGAATACGCTCACATCAACATGTGCTAGCGTAAAATCTCACAAAATGAAGGACTTTGTATAAAATAAGGACTTTTTACACTTTAAAACTTTTGTCAAATGAGCGTAAAAGTTAAAGTTTTTTTCCCTTTGTATGTAAAACTTAGACCAATTTATCTGCGTAAAAATTTCAAATTAGATTTTCACTAACTTGATTTTTCTTTTTCTTTTGGCAGTGGACTTGCAAGTTCACCCACTCGCAGAAGTCTTTGGCTCATCGGTTGGTATGGTGGGTTTGAACTATTTAGAGAATCTGTCTCATGTAGCATTTCCTCAATCGAATCCAGACTACCCCATAGAGAGAGAGCTCAGTTGATAGCTGCACAAGGGGATAGGATTCTGCTATCCATGATTAATGGAGAATTGTTGACCTCACTAAATGATCAACAATTCGCAAAACCAGCTTTCTTATTTGGAGATGCAATAGACTGCAAGTCACAAACACACCCTAAGAAGGAGTCTTGGGTGTTCAAGTCTGGAGATAGAGCAATATATCTCCTTGATATGGACAGGGATTACCCTCTTTTTGCTTTTGTCCATGCTACTCACCCTCGTCAGATGCTATGGAATTTAACTCCCAGTAGCTATGGCAGGCCGGGCAGAATCGTATTCAAGAGGGATCATGATATGGGGTATTACGTCAGTGTTCCCAATGGCGGTGTCACTTCTTTCTCTGGCCTCATGCCAGGATTTACTCTGAGTGAAGATTCGGGTTTAATGCAACCAGTGCAGACCCAGATGTTCGTCAACAAGTTCATAAGGGATGCGGTACTATATTCCCAGGCAAACCCTCGGCTACCGGGATGGTTGACTCCATTCAACCAGAACTGGATCCAGATTAGCATTTGGATGATGAAGAATTTCCAGACAGAGCTGAAAGATATCGGCCTGTATGAAGTGGTAGCTTCCACTAGTCAGGGTATACCATCGAACGGTAACCTGTTCATGGCCCTGATGGAGATATACATAAGTTCAACTGGAACTTTTGCGACCCCGAAAGGTGAAATGGGTCTTGCACTCCATAAGATTCAATTCATCTCAAAGCTTCCAATGGGAGAAGCCCCGTATGAAGAATACGTTCCCTCCAACCGGGAACTTGCTGAAATCAGAGAGACAAACCCTCAGTTGATTGAGGTATATGAAGAATTGATGTGCCACTACATGATTTGTACTACAATGCATGAAAGTACATCTCATCTAGCATACATCAACAAATGGACAACGTATCTCTTCTTCCATAAGGATAAAATATCCAAGGATGATAAAGAAAGATTCCAGGAAAACAAAGCTCCAGCCATCAATACAGATTCAACAATTCCTATTAACAAAATTCGGGATATGATGATTGTCTATAAATTCCCGAGCAAATATCTGTCCACCAAGACTGGGGAGTTCCCTGCTGGAACTGAAGCCTTGAGCTTCCTCAGATATGGCATCCAAAAGATCTCCAGGAAAGCCTTGCTGGCAGGCTTCCTTTCTTTATGGTTGAGAAGATGGGTTGTACCGAGAACTGGTACTGTGGATAGAATCCACCGTAGCGTACTATGGCCAGCATTGCGTTTGGTATTTAAAGTCAGAATTAACCTGCTATCGGCAATGGTGTACCGAGTAAATACCGGTTTAAGGACTTTCGGTGAGGAGCTAATCAACAATGCTCCTCATCGGAACGTATTTCCCAGGGTAGAAATGCCCTATACTTATTTGATGGGCTGGCTGTTGCACCACAACTGTAGATTATTGCCACCAGGCCCAGGTGATGATGCAGAGGTTTTCCTCCAGAAATTCAGCAAGGCTACATGGATTGCCACGACAGTGGCAGATACCCGGGCAATTTTGAACTATTCTTATGGTTGGAACTTTTTCTGTACCCGACCATAAGTTCCAGCCGACTGCTACGACGTCCAATTTGAAGATGAAATTGAAGGAGAAACTTTATTGCCACTATCAATCTTCAGATGGCTACAATGCATCAGACCCGCTCACCTGATGTACAGAAATGAGGATAATTGTATGTTCGAACCGTATCTACCCAGTAGGTTCGCTCAGCAATTCGGGTATGACCAACTTTATGTTGGTAATCCCTCTACTAGTTTTCGTCACTACGGGAAACTGCTTGATGGTGCCAGGGGTTGGAGATATTTCAGTACAGCTCGTACAGGTGCCAAATTCAGAGTCTCAACCGCCACCAGCACTACAGAGCTACGTATTCTTCACTCGTACGCTCACTTTTATGCTTCCATCCATTCCTTTGCCCATGGCTACAATATGAAAGGTAGCCTAAGATGGCCCAAGGAAGGCAATGTTGAAGAGCCAGTTAGGGTACCAACAGATATCCCTGACGATGTTGCTGTTCCAGATCCATATTTGGAAGTTATTGCTACAGGAGCTGGGGAAGAGGCTGTAGAACCTATTATCATTAGCAAATCCCGCAAACGGAAGCAAAGTGCAGCCGTTACACTTCCAGAGAAAATCCCGGAGAAGAAGAAGAAGAAGGCTACCATAAAAAGACCTTCTAGATCAAGAGCCTCTACTCCGGAAAGTGACACACAGGCGGATGAGCTGCGACATGTAGGATCTTCTTCAGTTCACCCTGGAGAAGGATCTTCAGCACCTCAACCAGCAACACCTGCAGTAGTCTTATCTCCCAGATGTCTTAGCTCGACACTTTATTTAACTCTGCCACAAAAGGCACAAGTTGCTGAAGGCGCCGCTCCAGTACATATTGTTGATCAAGAACCCATTCCAGCTGATGAACCGGCTATCAATTTTGATGATGAAGACTGGGATGGGGATTATGACACATACTTGGAGCGTTCCACACCTACTCCAAATAAATATAATTTATACAAAATCCATATAAAACTATGAGTTTGGTATATTAACTTATTTTGTTTAATTTTTTGTAGGTGTTATCATTTCCCCGAAGGTTGTGGATCCTTCTCCTCAAGAAAATATTTATGAGGAAAACGAAGAATCTGAAGAGGAGGCTTCTTCTTCTTCAGAAGAAGATGCTCAAGAAGAGGTAGCACGAGAGCCCGAAGTAGAGTCTCGAGAAGAATATCCTCCATCATTGGAGGTACGACAAGAGCCAGAAATACAGGCTCAGCCAGAAGTGTCCTCTCCTGCTGAGGACAAGGATAAGGAAGAAACTATAGTAGATCTTACTGTAAATGATGAGGAAGCTGCTGAAGAAGAACTAGATTTTAACGAAGAATCAGCTGTAGAAGAATTCCCTACAACTGAAGCACTTGAAGATCCTGCGGAGCCAACAATTGACGAAGGTAATGAAGGCATGCTCAAGTCACCAAACAAAACTGGGAAAATTGTAATAGCATCCTCCGCTGTTATCATTGATCCAGTACAAGTTACTGAAGAGTCAATGCCAGAACCTGAGTCAGCTGCTCCAACTGTTATTCCTTCCACCACAATTACCGCCACCGGAACTCTAGAAATGGCTAGAGTAACAAGTACTGAAGACATGATCCCTGAAGCTCCCAGGGATCAGTTGGCTATGGTAGTGACGACAACATCATCTTTATCTCAGTCTGCTACCAGAGCCACCACATCTAACCCTAGTATTCGAAAAAGAGACTTGGTAGAGATTGCTGTAACTCTAAGCTCCAATGCAGAAATGAATCTCTTAGTTGAGATTCATACTGAAGCTTTTTACAAGACACTGGCAGCTTTGATTGACATGGTCCTGAATAGGGGCCTCAGTTATGAAAGCTTGAAAGGCGCGATTGTTTCCACTATCAAGAACGTCGCCATGTTTAATGATGTTGAGAGAGCAACTGCATTGGAAAAGGTGATAGAAGAACTTGAGCAACCTATTAAAGAATATCTGAGGTTGACAAGTGAAACTACCGAAAGTCTCATTCAAGCTGAGTACGATGCTTTATCAGCTGAATTCACTGCTCGAGAGACTACTTTTAACGACTCTCTCAGAGAACACAGCAGCAAAGTCGCCAAAGAGAAAGCTTTCTTGGCTGACGCAAAGCCTAAACTGGAGAGTTATAGAGAAGCCTATGACACTTCGAATACGAAAATTCAGGAACAAAATGATAAAATTCGTGAAGTGGAGGCCGAACTAGCTCGTCTGAAAGCTGAAAAAGAGCAATTAATAGCAGCTCGTGACACATATTTGACACAAAGCTCAATTCTGGAGGAACAAGTTTTTGGAGCTGAATCTACTATCAAATTCCTTGATGATGCCAGAGATAATCTGATAGCTACTTTTGCTAAGTTTTCTCTCATTTGCACTCCAGAGGCCCGAAGAAAGGTAGCTACTGAAAATGTAATGGGCTCTCATGAGAAGCGTTTGGCAGAGCTCCAAAAATTGCTAAAAGATATATCTGCTTCGCCTTAGAGGAGCTTTTGTAATCTTTTATCTTATTCAAGAAATGAATAAAATATTTGTTTTGTGATCCTATCATTTATTTTGTAATTAAATAATAGGTAAGAGATAGAAAATACTTATCAGAGGTAATATGGACATAACAAGTCTTCTAAACTCAATAAATTGTATCTATCCAAAGGTAATATGGACATAATAGATAATGAAATCTCGTTTTCTGTTTAGAGTATACAATACTACCAGAGGTAATATGGATGTGACAGATCGTAACAACTCAAATAAAAATAGATTAATATCTATTCAGAGGCGAAATGGACATGATAGATAGGAAAATAAGCAGACTTAATATTTATTCAGAGGTCAAATGGACATGATAGATAATAAATCCAACTTTTTATATCAACTAGTAAGACAAAAGATTAAATTTTCTCTCCAAGCTTAACCAAACATTGGTAGCTGGAGAATAAGGAAGAAATTCAAACATAATATTTCTTCGAGAATTTATCATTGATCGGCATCATGAGCAAATCTACATTAGGTTTAGACAACCTATAGGCACCGTTGGAGAAAACTGTCTCGATGACATAAGGACCCTCCCATTTTGCTTAGAATTTCCCTTTGCTCTTATGAGTCATCACCATCGGTCTTCGAATGGCTAGAACTAGCCCACCGACTTTAAATACCCTCTCTTTAACTTTACGATTGAAAGTTCGAGATATGCGGGCTTGATAGAGCTCAATATGCTGTTGTGCTTGAAGACGCTTTTCATCCAATCCTTCAAGTTCTTGGAGTCGTAAGCGATCATTGTTCTCTGTAGTTAACTCATTAGCAATGGCTATTCCAAGAGATGGAATCTGGATTTCCAGTGGAAGGACAGCTTCACATCCGTAAACTAGTGAAAATGGTGTAAAACCAGTAGAAGTTCGGACTGTCGTTCGGTAAGCCCATAAACATTCTCCAAGTTTCTCATTCCAATCACGTTTATTAGAAGAGACGAACTTTTTGAGAAGTTTGATGATCGTCTTGTTGAAGGCTTCGGCCAAACCATTAGCAGCTAGATTATAAGCCGTAGACGCCAGGTTTTGGATTCGATTCTTATCACAGAACCGATAAAATGCCTGACTGGTAAACTGTGGTCCATTATCATGTATTATCCGTCTAGGGATCCCAAAACGATAAATAACATGATGTTTGATGAAATTAACCACATTAGATATTTTTACTTCAACAAGGGAAACTGCTTCCGCCCATTTAGAAAAATAATCGGTTATAGCCAGGATAAATCGATGTCCCCTGACAGAAGGAGGATTAATCGGACCAATAATGTCCATGCCCCAAGCTTCGAAAGGCCAAGAAGCTATCGTAGGATGTAGGAATTCAGACGGTTGATGAATAAAATCAGCATGAATCTGACATGCTTTACATCGTCTGGCATAATCCACAGCATCTGCTATCATAGATGGCCAATAATACCCCATCCTTCGAATACGGTCCTATAATTTCGGACCAGGTTGATGGGCACCACAGACACCATCATGGGCTTCACGAAGTGTTTGCTTAGCTTCACTCTCTGAGAGACAGCGCAGCAGAAGTCCGTCATAAGAACGACGATATAACATATGTAGGGAAGAATCATAGTAGAATCGAAATGATCGTCTCTTGACTGATGCAGCTTCTTTTGGATCTTCAGGCAAAATCCCATGAATTGCGTAGTCAATAAATGGACTTCTCCAATCCCTCTGTTGGGAACTTGATTCTGTAATATAACTCTGTTCGATATGCAGATTATTCTTGACATAGAATAAGTCTCGGTCCAACAATGTAATGGTATTTTGTCTTCGAATTGGAAGAGCTAAATCTGCAGCTAAGCTAGCAAGAGCATCAGCTTCCAAATTTTGAGAATGTGGTACGAATTCGATGAAAAATCCTTTGAATGAAAGGACCAATTCTATTACCACTTGATGATAAGAGATGAGGCCAGGATTTCTGACTTCATATGTCCCTCTAACCTGATTAACAATCAGTTAAGAATCTCCATAAGCTTCTAGGAACTCGATTTCCAATTGTTTTGTCACTTGAAGACCAATCAGCAGAGCATTATATTCTGCCACATTGTTGGAGCATGGCTCATTGAGAGAATAGGCACGATATATGACCATTTTGTCAGGAGAAACCAAGACGATTCCTACCCCGGAGATAAGATTGCCTTTAGGTCCAACCCGTGATGCTCCATCAAAGTATAATTGCCAAATGTCATTTTTTAAAGTCATGTTGCAATCCACAACTTCATCTGGAATATGCTCATATAGCTTCGATGTTTCAGGTATAGGGTGAGCTGCTAAGAAATCAGCTAATGCTTGACCCTTCACTGATTTTTGAGGTACATAGACCATGTCATAAGGAGTGAGCAACATCATCCAGGTAGCTAACCTGGAGTTAAGAATGCTTGGTTTTCTTATCAGTACCCGAATAGGATTTATTCTAGAGATAACATGAATAGTCTGTCCTGTCACATAATGTCGTATCTTTTGGACAGCAAAAACCAAAGCCAGACATTCCTTTTCTACAGGAGTATACCTATGTTCAGCTCCGACCATCATTCGGCTGAGATAATAAATTATTTGTTCATGACCCATACCACTTTTCTGTGCAAGAAGAGCACCAAGTGAATGATCCAATGCTCGAACATATAGCAAAAATGGACTTCCCACTACTTGTGGTACCAGAACAGGTGGATTTGTAAGGTATTGCTTAATGTCATTGAAAGCTTCCTGACAAGCTTCATCCCAGACAAATGATACACCTTTCTTTAAAAGACGGGAGAAAGGTTGACATCTCCCAGAGAGATTGGATATAAATCTTCTGATATATGCAATACGATATTGGAAGCCGCGATGTTCCTTTAAATTGCATGGAGGACGCATTTCAAGAATTGTTTTAATTTTATCAGGATCAACATGGATACCCTGAGAAGTGATGACAAATCCCAAAAACTTGCCACTTGAAACCCCTAAGAAAGATTTAGTAGGGTTCATTTTCAATTGATGCTGGCGCATCAATTCAAATACTGTCTTCAAGTCTTGAATGTGATCATCTTTTGATCGACTTTTGACCGCAATGTCATCTACGTAACATTCAACTGTCTTCCGTAGATGTTCTTGAAAGATGTTGCTCATGGCCCGTTGATACGTGGCACCGACATTTTTAAGACCAAACGGCATAACCGTATAACAGTAGACTCCAAGGGGTGTACGAAAAGCAGTATGCTTCTCATCTCCTCGATGCATCTTAATCTGATTGTATCCTGAGAATCCGTCCATGAAAGACATGCGTTCAAAACCGCATATATTGTCTATCATGACATCAGTAATTGGAAGTGGAAATTCATCCTTTGGACAAGATACATTAAGATCTCGAAAATCTATGCAAACTCGGACTTTTCTATTCTTTTTCATAACATGAACAATATTGGCAACCCAGTCTGGGTGTTGTTCTTCACGAACAAAGCCGCATATAATCAACTTTTTGACTTTTACTTCGATTGCATCTATCATGTCTGGTCGAAAATGTCGTTGCTGTTGTTTCACAGGCTTGGCATTAGGAAGAATATTGAGTTTATGAGTAGCAACTTTAGGATCTAGACCCGTCATATCCTCATAACTCCATGCAAAGATATCAATATATTCTTTAATCAGTTTTATCAGCTCTTCCTTTTCATCTTCGGAAAGGTTCTTACTGATAAATATTGGCTTGGACGTAGTTCCGTCTCCAACATCAATCTGGAGAATCTCATCCTCTGTAGGTGGTTGTCGTTGTTCAAAACGAAGTTCCCACTGTGTGTCCATCTGTTGAGCCCAAGGGTCATTCTCAAATGGCTCAGATTCACCATCAATTTGAACCATGTTGACTGAAAATACACCCTCAGATTCATCATAATAGTCTTCTTCAGCATATAAGGAATGGGATGTATCAGATTCGATGAAATAGATTTTTTCTGAATCTGAGGAAGAGAATTCTTCTTGTATATCGTCATTAAACATGTGGGACGGATCATATCCTAACCCATGACGAGTTTTCTGGTAAAACGTATCACCACATAATGGTAATCGTCTACCTTTGCCTTGATTGAGACCTTGCATAGTCTTCAAATTATATCCCATTTTCTGGATAATCTTGAGAGATTGTTGACTATATTTGTCAATTCAGATTTTTCTTTTATCTTTATCTCTAAGATCATCTGTCTGAACAACAGAGATATTTTTAGCCAGGCCAAACACAATTTGGTGCTTATTTTTCTTATCAGACAGAATCACGAAATAAGATTCCTCGTGACGTCTAAAAGTTACACAAGCTTGTGATGAAGCAGCTACAGGAAGAAGATAAGGAGAAGATGTTAGGAACTTTTGAGCATAAGGTCCTACATCGACATGAGGGGGAAAAGAATTTTCTTTATGATCAATGTATAAAGTTTCTTCAGTATCTATGTCATCTTTATATTGATGACTTTAATCATCAGGAGATAAAGTCATTTTTTCAACAAATTTGACAGCCATATACTCAAAAAGAAAATCTTCATTGATATTAGAAAGTACAGAATGATCAATATTTACATCATTTACAATATGACTACTATGCTTTGGATTGATCATTAATGGACCGTCATCCGTTTTCTGCATAGACTTGTCAAGGTTGATGATCAATAGTGGTTCTGGATCATTCGTACGAGAAGTACGTCCTTTGACTTTGATCATAAGAGGTTGATCTTGGCTTTTGGCAGGAATACTCACTGATTCCTCAGATGAAGCCCGAGTTTTTCCTTTGACCTTGATCATCAGAGGTTGATCATTGACAGGTTGGGGTTAGATTCGACCTTTGACCTTGATCTTCAAAGGTTACTCTTCCGAAGGATCTTTATTGATAGACTGATCTTCAGCAAGTGATTGATCTTTTGCCATATCTGATATCTCTTTCACGTGCTCTTGTTTATAGAGTATTGAGTCAAAAAAATAGGCTTCAACACCCTTGAAAGGATTAATATCAGCAAATTCAGTCTTCACGACCCCTTTGGAATCCACGTACTTGAAGCATTGGTGGAGAGTTGAAGGCACAATGTTATGCTCATGTATCCACGGTGGCCCGAGAAGGATGTTATAGGATACGTCTGAGTTGATAACATAGAAGGTTGCCATAGTTCGAAGATCACCAATCTGAATCTTCAGACGAATCTTCCCCAGTAGTTTACTCTTGCCAGAGTTGAAACCAACTATCGTGGTACTAGTGTAAGTCAAATCACTAGTAGAAATCCTCAACGGTCTTAGCATACTCTGAAGAATAATGCTAATAGAAGATCCAGGATCAATGTAAATCCTGTCAATTTCAGTAGATTCAATATACACAGTATAGCACAAAGGCCTATCGTGTTTGTTATGCTTCAACAGCATGTCTTCTTGTGTGAAGGTAATGTTAGGAATTTCCTCCATCACACTATGACATTGTGGACACGACACTGGTGTATTATCAGGACTCTTGAGTTGAGCTAAGCATGAGTCTGCTTGTAGCAAAACTTCACTCAAAGTCTCCCTGCTTTCTTTAGAAAGATGAAGTAGCTCAAATATAGATAGTCTAGCCGGAGTATTGGCTAACTGGGCTAGAATATCAAATTTGTAGGGTTTCATCACCACCCCTTGACCTGAAGCAGATTTCAAAGGAACATCAAAGCGTACTGCTTTCTGTTTCCCTTTCTCAACCACCGTTGGTTTAGAAGGAATGTGAGATGATTGAACTGGTGGTGTTTAAACAACATCCTCTGCTTCTTTAGAAGATCCCTCATAATCTTTATGGTACTCTTTCCCAGATCTTGTACCAGCGAAGCTTTCTTCTTCAGACTCATGAGAAGGAAGTACCATATTGCAGGATTTAGTCTTCTTTTTCTTTTTCTTGTAAATATTTTTGAGAGGAAGTTCAAAACCCAATCCAACAGTAGATTTTTTTACTTTGAATTTGTAAAGGAAGTCGCATTCCTTTATCATAGTTCAGACCCTCTGCTTTTGAAAGTCATAGCCCATCTTTTTTATGAGATGGACTGATTGTTGACTGTACAAATGAATGGGTAGTGGACTTTCAGTGGATGGTTTAACAGAAGAAGAAGAGACAGAAACCTCTGTAACCACACGAAGAGGAATATTTAGGATACGAGGAAAAATCCCTGTAGGAGCTTTTTCATAAGTAGCAAAAACCTGTTGTGCCCTGTATAAGGGAATACTATTCATAGCTATCTACTGCTGATGAGTAAGTTTGAGCTTGGTAGGAGGAGTTAAACTTGGAGGACATATGTTTAAACCTTTCAGCCTATCCTCCAAAGGAATGCCATCCCAAAGATGATCCAAATCATCAGAATCTAGAATAACATGAGAAATCATGTTGCAGGTTTTAACTTTTTTACCTTTCTTGGATTTTGAAGTTTTACCTTCATCCTCTATTTCAGGTACTAAGTCAGGATGTACCCACATGATTTCATCATTCTTTAATGTGAGAGACAACAATCCTTCATTTTCCTCTATGGCAGGCGGGATATTCACAATCTTCATCGTCGCCTTCGGAATTGGGACAATCCCATCTGGGACTTGCTATGGAGAAAAACCTTCAAATTGAAGAGAAACCATATTGGTTGTAACCGTATGCTCATCATTAGTTAAAGCGATGGCATTGGCATTTATCAACTCTTGGATTTTCTTCTTTAGGACATAACAAGCTCTGGTGGGATGATTTATGTATCTGTAATAGATACAATACTTGGGATTGTCAGTCAGATTCACCTTATTAGGCCTTTTTGGTTCCGGAATCTGGAGTTTGCCACTCTTTACCAGACATTGAAATATCTCTGGGATATCGCTTTCGTGAAAAGAGTATTCTTCTTTTGGCTTAGAAGGCTCCTGATTATTTGGTGTCGTCTTGTTCTTGGAAAGATTAACCATAAGGGTATCCTTTCCTTTCCCATTACGATTGCCAGAATTATTACTAGGAGAGCCTTTCTTTCCTTTGTCCTCTGAGGCAAAAATTATCCCATGTTCACGAGCCAACCTACCATTGGTCTTGGCGGACACTGCTGCTATAATAAATGAGGCACAATCTATGAATTGGGAACCCGTAAAAATAGCAATAGATGGTCGCAGATTCATCTTGCATGTATCAATCAACGCTGAATCTGGCATACCAAGAGGCATTTTCAAAGTTGCCTGTCGGAAACATTCGATGAACGTCCGAGTATCTTCTTTCTTCTTTTGTTTAATCTCTATTAAGGAGGATATATTCATGTCCATACCTCTTTCATAGAAGCAATAGAGAAACATTGCTTTAAATTCATCAAAAGACGAAATACAATTGTCGGGTAAACTACGATACCAGTCGTAAGCTGAACCCGTCAAGCACCCGATGAATACTCGAGTGTACAGTCATAATATCAAAGTAATTAATATATTGACTGGGAGAAGCCTTTCCATCAAACAACACCATCGATTGTGGTTTAAATTTCAGAGGAAAGGGTACATCATTCCAATGAGGAGGATAAGGTTGCTTAATCCCTAACCTTTGGAGCTGATCCTTGTGCTTCAAAACTTCAAACTGTGCTTTTAGTTCACGTACTGCTTGAATAGCTTCACTGGTTTGAGGAAGCACATTTGATTGAATAGTGGTTGGATGTACCGTTACCCCCACCGGAGGTGGTACATCTTCTGGAATGATAGGATCTGGAGATGCAGAATTTTGATTAACAGCAGGCTCTTGATTATTCAAAGGTATGTCAACCCCTTGAATATCTTGAGTTTGTGCTGCTACTTACACCGGTGTTACTACTGCCGGTTGAGCAGTTTGCTGAATCATTATCTGGTGCATACTTTGCACCATATTAAGCATGTCCTTTAATGATTGCTAAACGGCAGAGAGACGCTATTCTGTATTAGCAGATGACGTCTTCGGTTCATCTCCAATAGCATAAGATTCAACCTCCCTTGAAAATACAGAGGGATTGGTATAGAGGTATGAATCGACACTATCAGTTTCGGACTCAACAGATTGAGTACCCCCAGCTTCTGAATCAGAAGTCTGCAACTGTCTTTGTCTTTTTGATCGAGTATTCTAATATACTCCTTCAAAGGAATCAAGAAGTCTGTTGAATTGTTGTTGACCTGGAGTTTGGGACGTGTTGCGTCTTAGACGTCGTCCTCTGTTGGTATGAGATGCCATGTTGACTGACGCATAGGACAACTCATGTTCTTGGTTATCAACTTGTTGTTGAGGCGCATTGAAACTTAACCGGTCAAAAACTGACCATTTAGAAGCCGAACAACAACATTTGATTACAATCTGGTGACACTCACAGTAATGATTCTCTTGGGGTAGTGTCACATGAGATTTTTTATCTTTACGCTTTTGTATTAGCAACTCGCGTAAATCAGAAGGAGTAGAGGAAGAAGTCTTCTTTATTACATTTGGGGTAGAGAAACGTTTAGTCCCTTGTGTATAAAGAAGATTATTGGCTGTATTAGCATAACCAAACTGTATATTTTTATGCGCTTGGAGTTGCGTACGTAAATCCTGAGATTTTTGAGCACAAAGGACTCCATCAACATTGCGCATAATTTAAAGATTTGGTACTTTGCGTACAGCAGTATAAGAAGGTTTTTGGTTGAAAATCGAAGTTTTACCAACTATGTTTTTATGCTTCATACGTGCAGGTAAATTCACTTTAGATGCAGAAGCATTATTATAAATTTTATCTACAGTGTCACAAACAGGAGATTTACCTTTACGCATATAGCGCAAAATATGAGTATCTGCCACGTCATAGACGGGAGATTTTTCTTTACGCGAGGAGCGTAAATTTTGTGTGTCTACCGCGTCACAGACGGAAGACTTATTTTTACGCTCAGAACGTAAAGCATTGGGGTCTACCTCGTCACAACGGGAGACTTGTTCTTATGCACAGAGCGTAAATTTTGGTTTTTATGCGTTGGGTGTAAAATCTCACTTTTACGTGCTGGACGTAAAACTTGGTTTTTACGCGCTGGGCGTAAAACTTGGGAATCTTTTCTGTCACGGACAGGAGATCGTTCGTTACACTCAGGGCGCAACACTGAAGTAAAGACTGCCTCGTTACAAACGGGAGCCCCTACAATAGGAGTAGGAAGGATTCCTTTACCTTCAGAGACATTAGGAAGATGCGAGGACGCTTTGGATTTAGGAATCCAAACTTTTCGCGCCTTCCTCGATTTCTGAACACTGGAGCAGCGAGTACCACCCCCAGTTCGGAGCATTTCTTCGTAGGCAGTCTGGTCGAAGTGCACAACCAGAGTCTTCTTTGTCGATCCAATCGACACATCGTCGTATTGAGCAATTGCCTCCTCGTCAGAGGAGAAGGTCGTCCCCAGCAGAGTCGCCATTTTGTTTCACTTAACAAAATGCCTAAAATTGACTTTTGAAAGAAAACGAGAAAAAGTACAAAAGTACAAATAGATTCTGGAGAGTATTGCTATGGAAGTCAGATCTGAGAGCGATCACTTTGTTCCTTGGACCATACGATGATGATGAAGATCACTGCTAGAAGATGAACAGCCGGAAGAACAAAGTCACCAGAAAGGTATCGACGCACTTGGGCACTGATGGCGAGGTCGAATGCTTTCCTGCTTTGCTTCACTCTGTTCTGGAAGAAAAGATAAAGAAGAATGCTCTGGAAAATCAAAGTCTCTGGGCTCTGATCTCTATGTATTCCCTCATGTCTCTCTGTATTTGTATTCTGAAAATCAGTCTATTTATAGACTTGTTCCTTTGTGCGTAAAAAGCAACAAAGTCCTGTCTTTACGCTAGTAACTGTCAACCACGATGGAAGTCACCCTCTACGCATGTTGACACGTGTCCTATTATTTCAACAAAAATAGGGAGCACATACACATGTTCCTCAATAAATGTGGCATGAAAGCCACGTAGACAAACCACGTTTTAAAGTAGTCAGGAAGGATCGGGCGTAAAAATGACCCAAAATATACCCCGGGCGTAAAGTGGCAAATTGGCGTAAAAACAGCCCAAAATAAACTTCTCAGCGTAAAGTGGCTAAAATAGCCTTGAGCGTAAAACTTAGCCCAAGTAGACTTTACGCTCACAATAGCATTGAGCGTAAAAGCTCGAATAACTATAGTGCGTAAAAAGAAGTAATTTTATTGAGCGTAAAATAGCCTTCTCTGCACACCATACGACAAGTATCGGGTTTGGTGAAAATCCGATCTTCTCGACTTCTGTGTCGCATGCTGTCAGCAATAATCATTTTGTCAATTCAAATCTTCTGCATTAAATGTGGCCTGACAGTTTGTTTGCAGGCGTAAAATTTAATGAACTGCCTTGGCATAAAGTAGCTCGCGTAAAGTCCAATGCAAATTGTCCTGGCGTAAAATAGCTTATATAGAGAGTTGCTTGCGTAAAGTCTTCAATTCCTTTGATTTAGTCAAATAAAGCACTTTTTACGCTCCTACACGGTTCATCTCCAATATCGTAGGATTCAACCTCTCTTGAACATATGGAAGGATTGGTGTAGAGATAGGAATACACACTATCAGTTTCTGACTCCAAGGATTGAGTACCCCCAGCTTCTGAATCTGAAGATTGCACCGATCTTTGACTTTTCGAACGAGTATTTTGATATACCCCTTCAAAGGTGTCCAGGAGCCGGTTGAACTGTTGCTGACTTGGAGTTCGGGACGAGTTGCGTTTTGGACGTCGTCCTCTATTGTCATGAGATGCCATATTGACTGAAGCATAGGCCAACTCATGTTCCTCATCATCAATCTGTTGCTGAGGCACATTGTAGCTTAATCGATTAAAAACTGACC
Source organism: Iris pallida (assembly GCA_029216955.1). Lineage (NCBI taxonomy): Eukaryota > Viridiplantae > Streptophyta > Magnoliopsida > Asparagales > Iridaceae > Iris > Iris pallida. The sequence continues at coordinate 4,362,212 of JANAVB010039212.1, forward strand.
ATTTAGAAGCCGAACAGCAACATTTGATTACAATCTGGTGACACTCACAATGATGATTCTCTTGGGGGAGTATCACAGGAGATTTTCTGTTTTTACGCTTTTGTACAAGTAACTCGTGTAAATCAAAATGAGTAGAAGGAGTTGTCTTCTTTATTACATTTGGGACAGAAAATCGTTTAGTCCCTTGTGTATAAAGAAGGTTACTGACTTCATTAGCAGAACCAAATTGAATATTTTTACGCGCTTGGAGTTGCGTGCGTAAATCCTGAGATTTTTGTGCACAAAGAACCCCATTAAAAAAACTTAAACCGATTAATCTGACTAGTCCCCCGATTAATCCGATTAATTCCTAGTTCCCGCGAACCGACTAGCGGCCGACTAGCGATTTTTACAACCTTGACTTCAACAAACCCTTGCTAAAAAATATGGTTACGAAGACCTAGTAGCATATACATTCACATTGCATAAGAGGTGAAGTTTTTAGAGCTCTCTACGTATCATGATTCTATTTTAGACACAAAATTGAGTCGTCTGATTGCGGCGATAGGTGAAGTGATGGAGCCTCTTCACAAGAATCAGACTTGGGAGCTCGTACTACCGCCAATAGGAAATAATGTAGTATGGGTTCTCAAGTGAAGAAGCGGCAAGATACATGTCTCGTTTGGTAGCTAAAGACTATAGTTAGAGAAAATATGTGGAATAGAAATATTCTCTTTCCTTGTACAACTTGATGTGAAGATGTCATAAAGACTTAGAAGAGCACATTCTGAGGGTTCACAGCGCACGACAAGGAGGATAATGTCTCTAGATTGTGGAAGTCCGTATTGAAGTAGTCCTGAAGGCAGTGATTTAAGTGTTTTGACTTATTTATGATGGAGCATGACTACGTAAGGAATCCATATGACAGTTGTGTTCGCCAAAACAAGATTGATGATGTTTCGTATATTTTATTGCTCTATTACATAGACAATATGTTCATCGTAGCACCAGACAAGTCAAAAATTCAGAAGTTAAAGGTGCTTCTCAGTTGTGAGTTTGTTATGAAAGACTTAGGAATAACTCAAAAGATTGTTGGTACAGAGAAATGAGTTTTCTTGTCACAAGAGAGCTATATTGGTGATATATGGAGAGATTCGACATGTCACATGCGAAGTTTGTGAGTACTCCACTAACCGGGCAATTTTGACTTTCAGCAGCAAACATTCCTTAATCAATAGTTGAAGAGAATTACATGTGTTGAGTGCCATATGCTAGCGTAATGGGAAGTTTGATGTATTCTATGATGTGCACTGGTCCTAATATAGCACATGCAGTTAGCATTGTGCATGTTTATATTCAAACTTGGAAAGTCACATTTAGAAGCGGTCAAATAGATTTTCCTCTATCCGAAGGAAACTGTAGAGATGGAAATAATAGGATAGTTTATTATTGACGAGAGACTACATATATATACGAGAGGCTAGCCCCCCTCCTATTGTCACGCCCCGATCCGAAAAATTGCTCGTCCTCGCTAGATTTTACCCGAATCATCGTCCTCGCTGGGGCGTGATGCCGTACGAGCCTGGAGTTGCGCTCGTGCAAGGCAAGATAACGGTTTACATAGTGTTTATCTCAAATTGATAACATAAGCAGCGGATGGGAAACAGAGTATAACATAAGAATCTCTTTTTATTGATAATGAATTGAAGATTACAAAGGCTCTGAATGGCCCAACTTAACATGCCAATTGGCTACAACGCTCATGGTCTCTCTAGCTCACAAAGGATTACATTGTTCCATACATTATGTCTCTTTATAGCCAACAAGTAGTCTTCGGCCGAACATCTCCATGTCGCAAGTCCAAACGCCTATGCGGAAGCTCTTCTTGAAATGCTAAGGATTCCATAAACGTAATCCCTCATCTCTATTTCATGTTCCGTGCACGGGCCATCCGAGTCCATTAACCATGCAATATGTACCATAGCATACAAGTCATATCATTCCAACCAATCTCGTGTTCCATAAACGTAATCCCTTATCTCTATTTCAAGTTCTGACGGCATTAAGCCCCAACACATCCGTATTGATGCACGACGCCCAAAGGCTTAGACTTTCCATACTCATATTCAACGCATTCCATTCATAAGTTATTCACATAGCCTAGTTCCGTAGTTACTTAGCCATTTCCTAGCTTCCGTGTACGAGGGCACGCTCAGCGCCGTAATCAATGTTCTAGGCCTAGTGTTCAATGTTCTCGGAGGCGTGCACGTGATGCACATCTCGATATTGTCTTTCAATGTTCTACCATCACCGCCCTACCGCGACTCGTACACTTGATGCATGTCGCTTCAATTGTTCAATGTTCTATCTTAATGTTCAATGCCTACTAAGACCCTTAACCGTTTGAGCTACGCTCGCTAACTTGACAGCAACTTATGCATACAATGTCACGACCCGCACCCGCTTTTCGGATACGAGACGTGTCCAAGCCAGCCTACGCCGCAGAGTCGACGGTAGAACGCTGTCAAGCTTGCAAGAAATAAATGCTCAAAATATAACATTTGCTGCTCATTCACATTTCTAAGTTTATTACAACATTTACAAGATTTAAAATTAAAGGAAATACAAGATTTTACAATTAATGAAAATGGTACAACTGTTTTCTATTTCTAGGTTGACCTCAGCATACCCAAGCCTTCCCAATGCTAAGAGTGATCGCGGCTAAACCTGAAAAATGTTGGTTTCCAGTCAGGAATGGAACAAGTACAGATGCTATTATTTAAGAATAGACTCATGAGATAGTTCTGGGTAGTTCACATGTCTACTAAGATATTTCCCCTCCCGACTACTCCGTGTGACGAGCGTGTCAACAAGCAACAAGATATATGTATAGACATGAAATGAGAACACTACTATGAATCGAAAGCAATCAGAAAGTGCACTTGCCTGAGGTCCTTAGCTGAAGAAACCAATAACACTATACCACTCAATGAGCCACAATCAGTCAACACATGCAAAAGTCTCTAGATGCTGAAATAAATAGTACCAACGTTCTCAGAATAGTCAAATTAGCTAGGATTGCCTGTCCTTAAGTCCAATTCTGGACACAGAAGCAAAACGGTAATTTCGGGCAAAAAACGATGTCCGTCGTTGGACCCGCTTTGCACCGAAAAATGTGCCAGAGTCAATGGTCTCTAAAGTCATCAAACTACATGTCTACGGATCCGGTTTTCTGATACGAACCCAACCGTATGTCCAAAGTTGGATTCCGGCGGGCCGTGCACAAAATTGCCTATTGAGTCGGACCGTGGGGCCCGCAAAACGGCATTCTGATTCAACTGTCTCAGAATCGGACCAAACTTGGCATACAGGACCAAAAAAATGATACGATCCTGTTGGCACAAGTTTCATCTCGATCTGATGAACGTGTACAATGTAATTGGGAAATTTGCACAGAGGCCGATACGGAGAATTTTGACGGATACGTATCAAATTCGTCGCGCACACGCGACCAATTCGAATTCCGTCAAAGCCCATACGACCACGAAGCCGTTACGCACCTTTCGATACTTTCGGTTCGCGACCACGTCGTCCGGATTGGCGGGACGCACGTCGTGTCGATTGGTTTTCTAATTTTCTAAACTGTTTTAAACGGGTTTTTCTCAATTTTCAAGTCGATTTATTTTAATATCTACTGATTAATAAAATAATCTAAAATAGGGTTTGAAAGCTGGTTAGGTTGTCTAAAAATGTGTTCAAATGGTTTTCCAAAGTTCGCGATGTTCTGGTCGTAAATCGACCGTAAACATTGGACGTTGGGCAGTTTCTATATCCAGGGAATCGAGATTTTTCCCAGTTTTGGGAATCGATTTGCGACGCGTACGAAGCGAATTAATCCAAACTATTTGAAGGGAACTATAAAGGGTAAGGTTGTCGACAAACCTGTGAAGACAACATGCAAAATGGCGCAACGAGGCGACGGGAATCGCGTCACGAAGTTAGGGGTTCGGCTGTCGACCCTGCTGCCGTCCAGCGCCTGTGCGCGGTTTGGCCGGCCTGTGGCCGGCCGGCGGTGACCCACCATGGGGCGTGCGGCCGCCGGAGTTGTTCGCCAGGGAGCCAAAGGGGTGGTGGCACGGTTGGTTAGGGTTTCAATGAAAACTTTACTCGATTTATAAGCAATTCTCCAGTCGGCTGAACCGAACAGAGGATGTGCTCGGGCTGGCTTTCTTCAGCGCTCGGGCTGTACTAAAGGCCTGGCTGTAGGCTGAGGGGCGGGTTTGGGTGGTCGGGCCAGGTCAGCCCATGGCTGGGGTAGGCCTTTGGGTTAGGCTCGGTCGGGTTTGTTACAGTTTTAATTTCAATACCGACTCTTCGTGTAGTCTGCATCTTGACTGGAAATAATATTGCCCAGTAAATGCATGTCAAATTTCCATCATCAATCATAGCATTATGACATTCACATTGGGTTCTGTTTTCCACATCTATATGGGTACATCCAGGTCCAATCGTGGTATAGTTAGGGAATTATGTAAGTTTGACCCCACCTTGAAAAGTTGGTAGGAGAATGATGGATTCATATGTGATCGGCCCAAGACTTAGTGAGGTTAATCTATGGGTGAAAGTGGACTTACATACCTTCCTCTCAATTCAATAGTAATCATATTATATTTACTATGCCAATGAGAAGTCATGACATAAATTGTAGGTTTTAGTACCCAAATGTTCCCAAACACCAATAAGAGGCTCGTTAATACTGGAGTTGATTAGATGGCTAGGCTCTCAACCATTGTGGGCTTAAATTGTATACATAATTAAATACAATGTATATTCCTATCTCTCACTACATATATATATTCATACACATATAACCAAACAATATCTATGTACACACATATATATATATGTATATATATACCTATGTACAATCTCCATAAAATCTAATTACATCTGAATACTTTTATTCCTAGGGTAGGGCCTACCTATATAAATATATACTATAGCATTTATTTAACGAAAATAACCTAACCAATAATAATATTATATAACTAAAAAAATTACCATTTAAATAAAATAATGACAAAATATTTAAAAATTTCTGGGAAGGGGAGCTACAAATCTACCCACCTTAAAATAATTTTGTCCTCGAAATTCTAACTCATAGACATGCTTAAAATTCAAAAAAAAAAAGAATAAATCCACTATTACCACAATCTTCTCAAATTTTATTTCTCAGAATTGTTTATATCTCCTCCTAGCCATTTCGTAACTACGAATCTTCGAGGACTTCTACCCACCTTTGGTCACACTACTCCCTCAATGGTATGTCCCGAAAACCTTATAATCTACCAGCTATTTGCTAAAATGGATCTCTATTGCTTTTGGCCTCTATAATCCTCTCTTACCTATCAAATAACCCAAAATCTAACAAACAACAAATTTACACAAGTAGCTACGAAATATTGGTAAATTCTAATAAGTATGACCATTCATCGCTCCAAAATAGGGAGGACAGGAAGATAAGAAAGAATAATCAGGCGTAAATATGAAGTTTCAAGAGCGGTAGAAACATTCCAATGATACAGTTAAAAGAGTATTTACGAACCATTGACTTATCTGCTAGCTGGGCTACTCTAGTCCAGTCACTTGCTACGTCGAAGAACCCTCATTTCTTAGAGGACTTCGAGTAGATCATAACCATATATTGGGTCAAAAGAATTGAGTCGGGGTTGAGGCTCTAATTGAAGTCGGGAAGTATACCGGTATTACGGTAAGTGGTTATGGCTAATCCTTTTAACCTGAAAGTCGTATCCCAAAAATAGAGTACAAGGGCACGATTTTGAGTGGGACATGATATACCTAGATGAAGGTGGACTCGTCTAGATCTTACATATGAAGTTTGTTGGAAGGAAACAGCTAGTCTCGTGCTCCGAATATTAATGACACGGTCAGGGATACTAAAATAATCTAAATGAAAGTGGGAGTCCATGGGCACTAATTATCATCCTAATGCAAATTACTCTAACCAATTGGTAATCCTCGTTGTCACGACCCGCACCCGCTTTTCGGATATAAGACGTGTCCAAGCCAGCCTACGTCGCAGAGTCGGCGGTAGAACGCTGTCAAGCCCGCAAGAAATAAATGCTCCAGAAACAACATTTTCTGTCCATTCACAATTCTAAATTTATTACAACATTTACATCATTTAAAATTAAAAGAAATACAAGATTTTACAATTAATGAAATTGATACATCTGCTATCTATTTCTAGGTTTGACTTCAGCATACCCAAGTCTTCCCAATGCTAACAGTAATCGCGGCTAAACCTGAAAAATGTTGGTTTCCACTCAGGAATGGAACAAGTACATAAACCGACGATAAAACAAAAACATAATAGAATTAACAAGACATGAAAATAGCATATGGAATATGAAAGCTAGTAAGAAAACTGATGACATGGCACGGTGGAAAAGTAAAAGGAAAAATAAAAGACATCTACCTAGGTGGTGTGAAATATTATTTTCAACATGTGAACGGCTAGGGGGTAAATACGGCTCACTGTACGTGTCGTGTGCAGCTGCTATCATGCAAGATTAGACATATTGGGATAGTTCTGGGTAGTCCATATGTATACTAAGATATTTCCCCTCCTGACTACTCCGTGTGACGAGCGTGTTAACAAGCAGCAATATATATGTATAGACATGAAATGAAAAGACTACTATGAATCGAAAGAAATCAGAAAGTGCACTTGCCTGAGGTCCTTAGCTGGAAAACCAATAGTAATATACCACTCACGAGCCACAATCAATCAACACATGCAGAAGTCTCCGGATGCAAAAATAAATAGTACCAGCATTCTCAGAATAGTCAAATTAGCTAGGATTGCCTATCCTTAAATCCAATTCTGGACACAGGGGCAAAACAGTAATTTTGGGCAAAAACGATGTCCCCCGTTGGACCCACTTTGTACCGAAAAGCGTGCCAGAGTCAACGGTCTCTAAAGTCGTCAAAATATATGTCTATAGATCCAGTTTTTTGATACAAACCCAACCGTATGTTCAGAGTTGGATTCCGGCAGGCCGTGTACAAAATCGTCCGTTGAGTGGGACCGTAGGGCCCGCAAAACGACGTACGATTCAACTGTCTCAGAATTGGACCAAACTTGGCATACAGGACCAGAAAAATGATACGGTCCTGTTGGTGCAAGTTTCATCTCTATCTGACAAGCGTGCAAAAAGTAATTGGAGAATTTGCAAAGTGTATGATACGGTAAATTTCGACGAATACGCATCAAATTCGTCGCGCACACGCGACCAATTTGAATTCCGCCAAAGCCCACACTACCACAAAGCCGTTACGCACCTTTCGATGCTTTCGGTTCGCGACCACGTCGCCCGGAATGGCGGGACGCACATCGTGTGGATGAGTTTTCTAGTTTTGAAAACAGATTTTTGGGAAACTTTGGGATTCGATTTCTCGACGCGTAGTCGATGATTTCCGAATCCACAAAAAGTGCCGTGCAGTCCTATATGTTGTATAAAAGACTCTTTAAATAGGTTTTCTAATATGGCACTGGATCGATCAAAATCGATCGTCAAACATGGGTTCATGGACTACGAAACTATCCTGTTTTCGAACAGTTATTTGCCAGTTTTGGCGTCGATTTCTCGGGCAATCTAGGGTACTAAAATTTAATCTATTTGAAAAGACTTAGAGTTGTATAGGTTGAGCACACACCTGTCCAAATGGTTCTCGGAATGATCTATTGTACGCGACGAAAAGTCGTCGTGAAGTTGGCACCCCCGCAGTCCTTGCTGTCGCGGCTGCTCCATTTTAACGCGCGCGCGCGCGCCCAGGCCGCCGGCGGTGGCCTCGCGGCGGTGCTGCGGTGGCTGGGGTGCGGCGCCAGGGGAAGTTGGTGGTGGCGACATGTTGGTTTAGGGTTTAGACTTCTTCGATCTCACCCTATATATTCGGTTCTGAGAAAAACCGAGCAGTGCTCGGGCGGGGCCTAGTTTTCGGCTGAGAGGGCTTGGCTAGTTTCACACTGGGCTAGGGCTTTGGGCAGTTTCATAGGTCGGGGGTTTGCTGGTATGAGCTCGGGTTGGCTATGGGGTTCTCGGACCTGGTCTCAGCTGCTACTTGGCCGAGCCTGAGCAGCTTCATGGAAGTGGGCTGTTCTATTTTCTCTTCTTATTTACCACTAATATATATATATATATATATATATATATATATATATATATATATATATATGTATATATATATATATATATATATATATATATATACATATTCATATATATATATACACATACGTATACATTTATATATATACGTCCTTATTTATATAAATACACACACACATATATAATTATATATTTTATATATACATATTTAATATATTTAGAATTTACACATATAGAATTCACATATATCTATGTATATATATATATATATTTTTTTTTTATATCTATGTATATATATATATATATATATATATATATATATATATATATATATATATATATATATATATATATATATATATATATACATGTATACACACACGTATACATGTATACACACATACACATAAAATATATATATATATATATATATATATATATATATTTATCTGTATACATGTATACACACATACACATATAATATATATATTTTATATATACTTACACATACATATATCTTCTCATATTTACTTATTATATTAATATGTGTTTTTCCATACACATACACAATTAGTATATATATTTTTATATATACATGCACATACACATATATATAATTTATATACGCATAAAATATAAACCACATTATAACAATTTAATATAACAATTAAATGTGATAATTAATTATTAAAAAAATCTAAAAATTTACCATTTAATTAAAATAAGTAAAAATATATTATTTCAAAATTTCGGGAAGGGGAGCTACAAATCTACCCACCTTAAAAATAATTTCGTCCTCGAAATTCTAATTTATAACTATTTCTTAAATTTCAAAATCTAGTATTCCCTTAATCTCCTCAAATTAAATTTCCCAAAAATATTTCTATGACCTTCTCTAGTCATTTGGTATTTACGAAATCTCGAGGACTTCTACCCACCTTTGGTCACACTACTCCCTTGGAACACATGTCACTAAAATCATATAATCTTCTAACTAGTGACTAGTAATTCTACCAAAATATCTAGGATATATGGTATCTATAATCTTTCATATCTATAAACAACCAAACATTCAATAGTCAAGCAGTATTATACTATAATTTAAGAATTTCTACTGAATCCTAGATAGCACGATCATTCGTCATCTCAGAATAGGAAGGGACGAGAATTAAGGGTACAAGAAGGTAAGGGAGAATAACCGAGAACGAATACGAAGTTTCAGAGACGGTAGAGAAATTTCTAATGATGCAGGTAGAAAGAAAGTTTACGAACCATTTACCTATTTGCTAGATTAAGCGACTCTAGTCTAGTCACTTGCTAAATCGAAGGGCTCCTCATTTCCTCGAGGGTTTGCAATGCATGCAATACAGAAGTCTTGTTCTCAAAATCCGAATTCCAACAAGATTCCATAATGGAACAGAATTTGAGAAATCAAGATTGTGATCTTATCCGTGGTTATTTAAACACACGAGCAAGGAATATAAATGTAATACAAGATCGTATCTCGACTTCCAGGCAGATGGGATAAAGGTTACGAATGGATTCACATTCTAAGGGGTGGAGATTACATGATAGGTACAAGGGCCGATTTCTAATAGTTCAGTTCAATAGTCCAAAGTGCACCTTCGGTGACTCATGTGTTTAAGTAGCACATGAGGCCTCAATTGGGTGACACACTAGTGGCAGGCGTGTAGTGGGGTTCGAGTTGATCACAACCATATATTGGGTCAAATGAATTGAGTCAAGGTTGAGGCTCTAGAGGAAGTTGGGAAGTATACCGGTATTACGGTAAGGGTCATAACTAATCCTTTTAACCTGAAAGTCGTACCATAAAAATAGAGTGCAAGGGGACGGGTTTGAGTGGGACATGATATACCTAGATGAAGGTGGACTCGTCTAGATTTTGCATATGAAATTCGTTGGAAGGTAACAGCTGGTCACGTGCTCCGAATATTAATGGCACGGCCGGGACACAAAATGATCTAAATGAAAAGTAGGAGTCCATGGGATACTAACTATCATGCTAATGGAAATTATTTTAATCAATCGGTAATCGTCGTATGTCCTAAAATTTAGAAGACTTACAGTCTACCCACCTTAGAAGCCAGGCTATGGTTTTTAGGAATAAAGAGGTTAAGAGGGTTCCTAAGTTCAGATAGTGTACCTCGACTCTTGTTAATAAATAATAAGGCACGGCGTGATGGAATACGGTAATTATAGGTCAAGTCAAGGACCGTTCCTCAAATTCAAATGGCTAGAAGGTCCCAATAGTAGCTTAAAGGTCGAGAGGAGAACGAGTATCCCAAGGCAAGGTTCCAGTCACAGGGCTGGCCGATGGTAGCTACACCTGCGTATACAACTATCATAGCCATAGGAAATATTCTGTATCTATCTATCTATCAATTACGAGCTTTCGTCTTTCCAATCAGTGAAGACGAAAACAATAAAGAGTTCAAGAGAGATGTCACTGAATACAATTACGTGATTCAAAGACGAATGTATAATTCAAGAGAAATTGTCAAAGCAGTCGCGGATGAGATCCTAGAGGCATCTACATCTCAATCCACATAGGGTAATTAGATGAAAAGCGAACCAAATACATCATGATTGATCAGACCGTAACACAATAATTCTGATTAGACAATATGTTAGCGGGCTTCCCCAATAAACAAATGTCTTGAATCAAGCTCGATAAAAGAGTAAGCTTGCAAAAATTAGGCTGTAATAGCAGCGTTGGTCAAGATAGTCAGAATACAAGTACGCGAGATTTTTGAAAGGAGACACTAGTAGTTCGAGTTTTGAGAGAACCAAAACCTTACCTGGTGTCATTGCTTATACAGTCTTCCTACAATCTTCCTATCCCTAAGGCCTTGGTCGACTAATGAGTTAGGGAACTCTAAATTCTATATTATAGGTAAATCCTATTAGTGTCAGTCAATTATCTCGTTAATAGATCACAAGAACCACATAACACTAGGTTGGAAGACATGCTACTCAACTTACAGAAATTATACTAGTATTGGTTTTGGATCTTAGAGGGCATACATGGCACTTTTCTATCCTCTATAATATCCTAAACTTGAAATTACATCTGAAATCATTTTACCAAGAATTATGCCTCGCCCGTACACTCTGGTTGTGGCAAACCCTTGGTTCCATGATTCAATTGTGATAGGCTATCGGTACTCTACCTTACATTGACACAAGGATATCTTAAGATCTAAAGAGGTCAACTAGGACACAGTTTCAGCAATGATCCATAACCTACAATTCTTCGAAAGGATTTCAATTATATGGGTTGTGCCTCGCCAGTGCACTGCTGGCTGCAGTGAACCCACATTCTCCACTCTCAAATAATTGATGACAGTGCGCTGTTGTCTAAACTTTATGGATTAGCTAATATTCCTTTAACCGTAAAAATTCATGAGCCTCTAGAGATTCAAACAAGTTGACTAAAAATAAAAGCATAGATAATTGTCCTATCAGTCACAACACTTAAAATAAAAGAGTTAATATGGAGGAAATAACTAAAGACAAAAGGAATACAAACATTCGAGTATCTATTTTATATGCATTTCTATGGTTAAGGGAAAATATCAAATCAATCTACCTCGAAATTCGTATGCAAATAACAGAATCAGAAAATTTAAACTAATTCCCTACGGTAACATAAAATTTAAAACAGGCAATTCTAACTTATGATATAAGATTTATATCTAATTAAGGAAAATTGAACAGTTTATCAAAATTAATGCCTTAATTATAGGCAAGCCTGACATACCAAGCAAATAGTATATCCACATGGGATCACATTGTCGTACCAAAAGTATACCTATAGGGATCTAGCAAGTTATCTAAATTGCATGGCCTATCTAATAACTTTAACTACCCAACGGTCAATTTGAACAAGGGACTCCTAGTCCTAGTCTTTATCTTAAATCATTTTAATCCTAGTTTGTGAATGAGCATTTTCTGGTCGCAGGCTCGCAATAGTACGACTAACGTACCATCACGAGTTCGTAATATTTTGTGAAAAATGACCTGCATGGGCCACCACAAAAACTTGTCACGACCCGCACCCGCTTTTCGGATACGAGACGTGTCCAAGCCAGCCTACGTCGCAGAGTCGGCGGTAGAACGCTGTCAAGCCCGCAAGAAATAAATGCTCCAGAAACAACATTTTCTGTCCATTCACAATTCTAAATTTATTACAACATTTACATCATTTAAAATTAAAAGAAATACAAGATTTTACAATTAATGAAATTGATACATCTGCTATCTATTTCTAGGTTTGACTTCAGCATACCCAAGCCTGTCCAATGCTAACAGAGATCACGGCTAAACCTGAAAAATGTTGGTTTTTAGTCTCGAATGGAACAAGTACACAAACCGACGACGAAACGAAAACATAATAGAATTAACAAGACATAAAAATAGCATATGGAATATGAAAGCTAGTAAGAAAACTGATGACATGGCACGGTAGAAAAGTAAAAGGAAAAATAAAAGACATCTACCTAGGTGGTGTGAAATATTATTTTCAACATGTGAACGGCTAGGAGGTAAATATGGCTCACTGCACGTGTCGTGTGCAGCTGCTATCATGCAAGATTAGACATATTGGGATAGTTCTGGGTAGTCCACATGTATACTAAGATATTTCCCCTCCCGACTACTCCGTGTGACGAGCGTGTCAACAAGCAACAAGATATATGTATAAAATTGAAATGAAAAGACTACTTTGAATCGATAGAAATCAGAAAGTGCACTTGCCTGAGGTCCTTAGCTGGAAAACCAATAGTAATATACCACTCACGAGCCACAATCAATCAACACATGCAGAGGTCTCCGGATGCTGAAATAAATAGTACCAATGTTCTCAGAATAGTTAAATTAGCTAGGATTGCCTGTCCTTAAATCCAATTCTAGACACAGGAGAAAAACGGTAATTTCGGGCAAAAATGATGTCCGCCGTTGGACCCGCTTTGCACCGAAAAGCGTGCCAGAGTTAATGGTCTCTAAAGTCGTCAAAGTATATGTCTACAGGTCCAATTTTTTGATACAAACCCAACCGTATGTCCAGAGTTGGATACCGGCGGACCGTGTACAAAATTGCCCGTTGAGTGGGACCATAGGGCCCGTAAAACGACGTACGATTCAACTGTTTCAGAATTGGACCAAAATTGGCATACAGGACCAAAAAAACGATACGGTCCTGTTGGCGTAAGTTTCGTCTCGATCTGACGAGCGTGCACAAAGTAATTAGAGAATTTGCAAAGTACACGATACGGTGAATTTCGACGGATACGCATCAAATTCGTCACACACACGCGACCAATTTGAATTCTGCCAAAGCCCACACGACCACAAAGCCGTTACACACCTTTTGATGCTTTCGGTTCACGACCACGTCGCCCGGAATGGCAGGACGCACGTCGTGTGGATGAGTTTTCTAGTTTTGAAAACAGATTTTTGGGAAACTTTGGGATTCGATTTCTCGACGCGTAGTCGATGATTTCCGAATCCACAAAAAGTGTCGTATAGTCCTATATGTTGTCTAAAAGTCTCTTCAAATAGGTTTTCTAATATGGCACTAGATCAATCAGAATCGATCGTCAAACATGGGTTCATGGACTGCAAAACTATCCTATTTTCGAACAGTTATTCGCCAGTTTTGGCATCGATTTCTCGGGCAATCTAGGGTACTACAATTTAATCTATTTGAAAAGACTTAGAGTTGTATAGGTTGACCACACACCTGTCCAAATGGTTCTCGGAATGATCTATTGTACGCGACGAAAATTCGTCGTAAAGTTGGCACCCCCGCAGTCCTTGCTGTCGCGGCTGCTCCATTTCAACGCGCGCAGCGCGGTGGCCTCTCGGAATGATCTATTGTACACGACGAAAAGTCGTCGTGAAGTTGGCCTCGCGACGGCGCTGCAGTAGCTCGGGTACGACGCCAGGGGGAGTTAGTGGTGGCGACATGTTGGTTTAGGGTTTACACTTCTTCGTTCTCACCCTATATATTCAGTTCTGAGAAAAACCGAGCAGTGCTCGGGCGGGGCCTGGTTTTTGGCTGAGAGGGCTTGGGTAGTTTCACACTGGGCTGGGGCTTTGGGCAGTTTCATAGGTCGGGGGTCTGCTGGTATGAGCTCGGGTAGGCTATGGGGTTCTCGGACCTGGTCTCAGCTGCTACTTGGCCGAGTCCGAGCAGCTTCATGGAAGTGGGCTGTTCTATTTTCTCTTCTTATTTACCACTAATATATATACACATATATATATATATATATACATATTCATATATATATATATACACATATGTATACATTTATATATATACATCCTTATTTATATAAATACACACACACATATATAATTATATATTTTATATATACATATTTAATATATTTAGAATTTACACATACAGAATTCACATATATCTATGTATGTATGTATGTATATATATATATATATATATATATATATATATATATATATATATATATATATATATATATATATTTTCTATGTATGTATATATATATATATATATATATATATATATATATATATATATATATATATATATATATATATATCTATATATATATATATATACATACATAGAAAATATATATATATATATATATATATATATATATATATATATATATATATATATATATTTATTTATTTATTTATTTATTTATCTGTATACACACATACACATATAATATATATATTTTACATATACTTACACATACATATATCTTCACATATTTACTTATTATATTAATATGTGTTTTTCCATACACATACACAATTAGTATATATATTTTTATATATACATGCACATACACATATATATAATTTATATACGCATAAAATATAAACCACATTATAAAAATTTAATATAACAATTAAATGTGATAATAAATTATTAAAAAAAATCTAAAAATTTACCATTTAATTAAAATAAGTAAAAATATATTATTTCAAAATTCCGGGAAGGGGAGCTACACTCGTATACCCCAAAATTTTGGGGATTCCAAAGTCTGGATATTGTACCTCGATTCTGGTTAACAGAGAATAAGGCACGACGTACGAGATACGGTAGATATATGTCAAGTCAAGGATCGTTCCTCAAGTTCAGATGGCTAGAAGGTCCCAATAGTAGCAAGGTCCCTGTCACAGGGCTGGCCGATGGTCGCTACACTTGCGTATGCAACCATCATGGTCATGGGGATACTCTGCATCTATTTATTAATTACGAGCTTTCGTCTTTCCAATCAATGAAAGACAAAAATAATAAAGCGTTCAAGAGAGATGTCACTGAATACCATTACATGATTCGAGGACGAATGTTTAATTCAAGAGGAATTGCTAAAGCAGTCGCAGATGAGATCCTAGAGACATCTGTATCTCAATCCACATAGGGTAATTAGATGAAGAGCGAACCAAATGCATCATGGTTGATCAGCCCGTAATACAATGATTCTGATTAGACAATATGTTAGCGGGCGTCCCCAATAAACATATGTCTCGAATTAAGCTCGATAAAAGAGCAAGCTTGCAAAACTAGGCTTTAATAGCAGCGTTGGTCAAGATAGTCAAAATACAAGTGTGCGAGATTTTTGGAAGGAGGAAATAAGTAGTTCGAGTTTTAGAAAATCAAAACCTTACCCGGTGTTCTTGCCTATACAGTCTTCCTACTATCTTCCTATCCATAAGGCCTTGGTCGACTAATGGGTTCTGGACTTCTAAATTCTATAGTCGGAATAAACCTATTATTGTCGGTCAATTACGTTGTTAATAGATCACAAGGACCACGGGATGCTAGGTTGGGAGACATGCTATCCAACTTACAGAACTTTCACTAATATTAGCTTTGGATCTTATGGGACACACAGGGCATCTTTCTATTCCCTATGGTATTCTAAACTGGTAATCACGTCTGAAATTATTTCACCGAGAATTTTGCTTCGCATGTATACTCTGGCTGTGACAAACCCCTGGTTCCGTGATTCAGGTATGATAAGCTATCAGGTGCTCTACCCTATATTGACACAAGGGTATCTAAGATCTAAAGAGGTCAACTAGGATATAGTTTTAGCAATGTTCCATAGACTATGATTCTTCGAAATAATTTTAATTCTGTGGGTTGTGCCTTGCCAGTGCTCTGCTGGCTGCAGTGAACCCACACTCTCCGCTCTCAGGTAATTGGCGACAGTGCGCTGCTGTCTAGTCATCGCAGTCGTTTAATTACTCTAACTATATTCCTAAAGACTTCAAGGAGCTGCTAGAGTTTCAAGCTAGTTGATTATGATAGAGCATAATCATCTACCTATGAGTCTCAATCCTTAATGTAAAAGGTTGACCGGGGAAATAACTGACGACAAGGAAAATAAGAACATCCTAACATTTATCTCATATATATTTCAAACGGTTGAGGAAAAAAATTTGAATCAATCACCTCGAGATTCATACAGGAATGACAAAATCAGAAATTATAAACTAACCCTTACAGCAAAAGAGAATTTAAAATAGACAATTCTAACTTATGATATAAGATTTATATCTAATACAGCAAAAGAAAGTTAAACAGTTTATCAAAATTAACACCTTAATTCTAGGCAAGTCTAACATACCAAGTGAATAGTATATCTACATTGGATCACATTGTCATATCAAAAGTATAGTGTACTTATAGGGATCTAGCAAGCTATCTAAATTGCATGGCCTATCTAATAACCTTAACTACCCAACGGTCAATTTGAACAAGGGACTCCTAGTCCTAGTTATTCTTCTAAATTATTTCAATCCTAGTTTGTGAATGAGCATTTCCTGGGCGCAAGATCGCAATAGTACGACTAACGTACCATCACGAGTTTGCAATATTTTGTGAAAACTGACCTGCATGGGCTACTACAAAAACTTGTCACGACCCGTACCCGCTTTTCAGATACGAGACGTGTCCAAGCCAGCCTACGCCGCAGAGTCGACGGTAGAACGCTGTCAAGCCCGCAAGAAATAAATGCTCAAAATATAACATTTGTTGCTCATTCACATTTCTAAGTTTATTACAACATTTACAAGATTTAAAATTAAAGGAAATACAAGATTTTACAATTAATGAAAATGATACAACTGTTTTCTATTTCTAGGTTGACCTCAGCATACCTAAGCCTTCCCAATGCTAAGAGTGATCGCGGCTAAACCTGAAAAATGTTGGTTTCCAGTCAGGAATGGAACAAGTACACAAACCATCGACAATACGAAAACACAATAGAATTAACAAGACATAAAAATAACATATGAAAGATAAAAACTGGAAGATAACTGATGACATAGCACGATAGAGAAGTAAACAAGAAAAACTAATAAAAGACATCTATCTAGGTGGTATAAAATATCATTTTCAACATGTGAACGGCTAGAAGATAAATTCGGCATCTACACGTGTCGTGTGTAGATGCTATTATTCAAGAATAGACTCATGGGATAGTTCTGGGTAGTTCAAATGTCTACTAAGATATTTTCCCTTCCGACTACTCCGTGTGACGAGCGTTTCAACAAGAAGCAAAATATATGTATAGACATGAAATGAGAACACTACTATGAATCGAAAGCAATCAGAAAGTGCACTTGCCTGAGGTCCTTAGCTGGAGAAACCAATAACACTATACCACTCAATGAGCCACAATCAGTCAACACATGCAGAAGTCTCCAGATGCTGAAATAAATAGTACCAACATTCTCAGAATAGTCAAATTAGCTAGAATTGCCTGTCCTTAAGTCCAATTCTGGACACAGGGGCAAAACGATAATTTCGGACAAAAAACGATATCCGCCGTTGGATCCGCTTTGCACCGAAAAGTGTGCTAGAGTCAATGGTCTCTAAAGTCCTCAAACTACATGTCTACAGATTCGATATTCCGATACAAACCCAACTGTATGCCCAAAGTTGGATTCCGACGGGCCGTGCACAAAATCGCCCATTGAGTCGGACCGTGGGGCCCGCAAAATGGTGTTCCGATTCAACTGTCTCAGAATCGGACCAAACTTGGCATACAGGACCAGAAAAATAACACGGTCCTGTTGGCACAAGTTTTGTCTCGATCTGATGAACGTGTACAATGTAATTAGGAAATTTGCACAGATACCGATACGGGGAATTTCGACGGATACGTATCAAATTCGTCGCGCACACGAGACCAATTCGAATTTCATCAAAGCCCACAAGACCAAGAAGCCGTTACGCACCTTTTGATGCTTTTGGTTCGCGACCACGTCGCCCGGATTGGCGGGACGCACGTCGTGTCGATTGGTTTTCTAATTTTCTAAACTGTTTTAAACGGGTTTTTCTCAATTTTCAAGTCGATTTATTTTAATATCTACTGATTAATAAAATAATCTAAAATAGGGTTTGAAAGCTGGTTAGGTTGTCCAAAAATGTGTTCAAATGGTTTTCCAAAGTTTACGATGTTCTGGTCGCAAATCGACCGTAAACATTGGACGTTGGGCAGTTTCTATATCCAGGGAATCGAGATTTTTTCCAGTTTTGGGAATCGATTTGCGACGCGTACGAAGCGAATTAATCCAAAATATTTGAAGGGAACTATAAAAGGTAAGGTTGTAGACAAACCTGCGAAGACGACACGCGAAATGGCGCAACGAGGCGACGGGAATCGCGTCACGAAGTTAGGGGTTCGGCTGTCGACCCTGCTGCCGTCCAGCGCCTGTGCGCGGTTTGGCCGGCCTGTGGCCGGCCGACGGTGACCCACCGTGGGGCGTGCGGCCGTCGGAGTTGTTCGCCAGGGAGCCAAAGGGGTGGTGGCGCGGTTGGTTAGGGTTTCGATGAAAACTTCACTCAATTTATAAGCAATTCTCCAGTCGGCTGAACCGAACAGAGGATGTGCTCGGGCTGGCTTTCTTCAGCACTCGGGCTGTGCTAAAGGCCTAGCTGTAGGCTGAAGGGCGGGTCTGGGTGGTCGGGCCAGGTCAGCCTATGGCTGGGGTAGGCCTTTGGGTTAGGCTCGGTCGGGTTTGTTACAATTTCAGTTTCAATACTGACTCCTCGTGTAGTCTGCATCTTGACTGGAAATAATGTTGCCCAGTAAATGCATGTCAAATTTCCATCATCAATCATGGCATTATGACATTCACAATGGGTTCTGTTTCCCACATCTATATGGGTACATCCAGGTCCAATCGTGGTATAGTTAGGGAATTATGTAAGTTTGACCCCACCTTGAAAAGTTGGTAGGAGAATGATGGATTCATATGTGATCGACCCTAGACTTAGTGAGGTTAATCTATGGGTGAAAGTGGACTTACATACCTTCCTCTCAATTTAATAGTAATCATATTATATTTACTATGCCAATGAGAAGTCATGGCATAAATTGTAGGTTTTAGTACCCAAATGTTCCCAAACACCAATAAGAGGCTCGTTAATACTGGAGTTGATTAGATGGCTAGGCTCTCAACCATTGTGGGCTTAAATTGTATACATAATTAAATACAATGTATATTCCTATCTCTAACTATATATATATATATATATATATATATATATATATATATATATATATATATATATATATATATATATATATATATATATATATATTCATACACATATAACCAAACAATATCTATATACACACACATATATATATATATATATATATATATATATATATATATATATATATATATATATATATATATATCTATATATATATATATATATATATATATATATATATACTTATGTACAATCTCCATAAAATCCAATTACATCTCAATACTTTTATTCCTAGGGTAGGGCCTACCTATACAAATATATATTATAGCATTTATTTAACGAAAATAACCTAATAAATAATAATATTATATAAATAAAAAAATCACCATTTAAATAAAGTAATAACAAAATATTTAAAAAAATTTGGGAAGGAGAGCTACATACAATGATATGTTTTATTAGACGTGAAGGAATAGGGAGAGAGAATCAAGAACCAGCCCACCTTATGCCGATACGCCTTGTCGTTTCACCGAGTTGAAGCGACTCGATTCCATAACTTGGTTGTATAGCTAACTCTCGGACTTAGCCATTCCTTTGAACTACTCGATCGATTTGGCCTATCATGCCCATGCCACACTCCATTGCAAGGCGACGATTTGGTTTCACGGACACTTTACTGAATAAGGCAAAATGCCGACCTCTTATCGTCCAACATATAAGCATAGCCTGCACACCAGATCAACTAAAATCAGCACTTGCTCAAATGAGACTTATCCTTTGCATCGATTCGATTCATATATTCCAATCGACTCATGGCTTACCTTTGGCCAGCGTAACTCTTGCATCGATACTTCATCGGGTCAACGCAACTCTTCGAGTCAACGACTCATCATAATGCACCGTGCGGAGCGGGGCATTACATAATATACCACTCAAAACAAGGTTCGTCCTCGAACCGAAACCAACACTTAAATCCAAGTGTCCCGCATAGATCGTTTCACGATCTCGTGCTACTATCGTTGAATCATACAACTTAGTTTGGATCATACACATATTTTAGGCATCCCACCAATATATGCATTTCAGCCAAGCTTAGTTGTAGGATATTGGGACAACTAACATGCTCGACTTAAATCCTCAGGCACCAATCATTCCGTACTCGTCTTAGTCAAATCTTAGCGCCTATTCCCAAATTACTTCTCGTATGCATTATTCCATAACGTGCGATCATCTTTCAAACATCTCTGCACATAACTTAACTCGAAACTATTTGTTCGATCTCATAAGTTTCTCGCTGGTCACCTAACACATGCATTGCATTAAGTCATTGCGCATCAGATCGCAACAATTCTCCGCAATGCCTACTCGTCCAATCGTTTCCTATCTCTCGCACCATTCAAGTCTTTCATCTAATCATTCATAACACTTGGCCTCAATGACATGGACTAAGTCCAACATGTCTAACTTTTTTGCCTACAATCCGTACTATGCATCGCACGCAACTATTCCAACATGATCCACGTTCTCGAACTATCTACGTATCGCGTCTGCGGCTACCCCCGCTAGGTAACTTATCCTGTAACACCCAGTTTTCCAGATGAGGGTAATTTCAAAATTTTGTAATTATAATTATTATTTATTGATATTTATTTCATATTATGATTTTTGGTGATTTTTAATCATTTTTAAACTATTTAAAAATCATGACTTGTGATTTGGTGTTTTGCTAGTGTAACCCTAGAGATAGTGATCTAGAGCCTAGCCATGTGATTAGGGTATTTCATTTATCATTTTTAGCTTGAGGGTATTTTTGTCATTTTTGGGTTCATTTGATTTTAATATTATTTATTTGAATTTATGGAAATTTTTAGGAATTATTTTGGATGATGGTTGACTAGGTTGACTTTGACTAGCATTGACTTTGGTAGACTAGTCTAGAAGCTAATCCTAGCCATGGTGACCCTAGTCTAACCTAGGTTAACCTACCTTAGTCACTTAGAAACTAATTTTGGATTGGGAGGATTAGTTTAAGTGAAATTATTTCATGGTTTGTGGTTTAATGAAATGACTTGTGATTTTAGGACTTAATGACTTGTGACTTGGCCCATGGCCCATAACTAGAAGCCTTAACCCTAACCAAACCCTAAGTGACCAGCCACCTAGGGAATCCCACCCTATTTAATGCCTCCTTCATTTAGGGTTAGCCTCCCTTGGAAATAGATCTCAAGTTTAGAAAGAGGTAAATCCCCAACTTTAGAAATTCATAGAAAATCCATTTTAATTCCTTTTTAATCTAAACAAGTTACATTAGATCCTAATTCGTCTATACTTGCTGTTATTTGAGGATTATTCCAGCTTGGGATCAATTTGGGAGCATTGGCTATCAAGGAGGAATCCCCCATTTTGAAGCTTTCTTTGAAGAAGAACACACCTAGGTAACTTCTCATCCCTCCATCAAATTGTGATTTCTAGGCATGGATAGGAAGCCCTAGGTGTCCTCTAACTGTTGGTATAGGTTTTGCTAGGTTTTGTGTCCTTTACGTGTCCGTATCAGACACGTATCGAACCTATAAGCTAGGTGTTCGACTGTCACGACCCGCACCCTGTGTAGGGGCACGAGAAGTGGGTACGTCCAGCCTACGTCGCAGTGTCGGCGGTAGAACGCTGTCTTAGGTTACTATCTAATCAATAACTCACGCAATTATATAATGTACTTGTCAAATCTCAACTCCGAACGGGGGACAAGTATAGATATAATGAATCTCAATCACAGTCTAAGAACGATAAGATATCACAGAAGTTTATAACTAAAGACTAACAACAACAACATTTATAAACTACTAAATAATAATATCTCAAACAAACTCAAATACAAACTCGTATCTCAAGTTATTACAATTCAAATTCTAAAACATGAAAACTAAACCAAGTCTACTAGCTAGTCTTCCGATCACTCCTGAGTGTCGGGGCCATAGGTAGCTAAGCCATCTCCTGCTCCAAGGCAAGTAGGGCAAATGTCCTCAGGGCAATCATCTGTAATATTTCAACAGGTCCAGTCAGGACAGGAACGAGTACAAATCATCAAGAAATTCTAAGTAAATGACAGAGAACTATAAAGCAGTTATAGACAGTTTTATTGATGAATATGGTATTTTGTATACAGGTGATGGTATAGAGAAACAGTTAAGGTACAAGGAAAGTAAGGCAAGTAAAACAAGAGCAGAATCATAGCAATAAAGACTGTAAATAGAGACTAGCTGAACTATAAAGCAACATGATATAAGTCCAGAATGTAAATGTAACAAGTACAAAACCCAAGTAAATCCAGACAACATGAATCTGATACCAGGTGATTCCAGTACAAGATGAGTCCAGTATAAGATGATTCCAGTCAGTGATCAAAGGTTCCAGGGTGAGTCCAGACTATACTCTAACAGTGTGTTTTAAAATACCGAGATCGACATGTAAACTGCTGTAGGTAATACGGCACACCGTACACTCGGCCAAGTGTGGGATGGCTATCGTTCCAGTATAATTCCAAGGGAGTGGTTCCAGTATTTGGGTAATGTTCACATGTCTACTCTAATATTTCCCAGCCCACAAGTACAAGTGAATCCAGAAAGCGACATGAGAAATCGAGATGAGTCCAGCTAAACGTAATGATACCAGCAAAAGATTCCAGAGTGATTCCAGGGTGATTCCAGTAGGTGATGCCAGTAGTGGTTCCAGAAGATGATGCCAGTAGTGATTCCAGAAATAGAGGCCAGACAAATGGTATGTGTGTCGTATACATGAATCCAGAAATATCCATACGTGTTGTAAGAATCACATAAAACTAACTAGAACTGAAGTACAGTAATTGACAAGTAAATGAAAGAACTATCAGAGAATGTACTCGCCTGATACTCTGAAAAGAGTAATGAAATATCAGATATCTGCACCCGAGTCACAATATCCTAAATAGAGCAGTACAGGTTATAACATGTCCAGAATGGCAAATAAGTACATACAATGCAATCTACATGATTTCTAGGTCGATTTAGGTCAAAGTCAACTCTAAGTCAAACCTGGTCAACTGTCTAGGTCAAACTAGGTCAAAGTCAAACTCGGTCAACTCTGGGTCAAAGTCAACTTGGTCAACTAGGTCAATCTTAGTCAACTATGTTAGACTCTAGTCAACTTAGGTCAATTGGTCATATATAGGCTTAATGTTGACTTTTGGTCAACAGTCTAGTCAAATTAGGTCAATTAGTCCAATCTAGGTTAAAGAGTCAACTTGGTCAACTAAGTTAATTTAGCTAATTGGGTTATCTTGATGGATATCTAAGGTTTTGGTATTGTGACTATTTATTGCTAGTTTAAAGGGGTATCAACCCTCAACCAAAATGGGTTAAACTATCTAGAGTCAAACTCTATCTAACTCTATACTTAAAACCTTATAGTCTATGTATATATACATATCATATCTCAAATCATCCTTATAACCTATGTTATGTTATACATGCATATCACTTATAAATAAACTCATATATATATGTGGCATAAATATATTACATAGATGCATACACTACATTGCATTGATACAATGATATATCCATACACATTCATATATATTTACATAGGTATTACATAAATGCATATATAGATAGGTATATACTTACACTCATGCATACATACCTATCTAAGAAAAGGGAAATCAGTGTGTTTACAGGAATCTGAAATTGGTGTAAACCATTTAAGTCTCAACCCATTCGAATTCCCAAACCCATTTAAAACCAAACCAATACCAACAATGTGTGTGAGTGTGTAATCAAAGTGACAGTGATTAGGTAGTGTGTGTGTATACCTTAGTTTGAAATGTGTGTGTGGATGTGTGAGTTCTCAGTGTCAAAATTTCGAATTCAAACACATAGCAGATTTCAGGGAATATGAACATATCAACTAAATGCTAAGGCATTGCTCTGGGCATCCCTGTAACAGGGAGCCCTTCCTGTGGCCAATGTAGGGCCAACCCGGCCACAGGTCACACTCTCTATGGCCTGCCCTCACCTCAAACCAGTCTATATATAGATACAACCTTAATTCCCAAACCAAATTATCATTCAAAATCAGGTTATATAAACACATTTTCAGGGAATCAAGTTCAAGTGTCAGTATATACAAAACAGTGTGTATTAATTCTCAGTTTTAGAGTGTAATGCAATGTGTGGTAGGGTCATGAATTAGTGAATAATGTGACAGTAGATAAGTTCATGTATGCATGTCAAATAGGTGGGTGGGACAGTACAATAGTTCTCAGGAAGGTAATTTTTGTGTGTGTGTATAATACAGTGGTGCAAACTATTCTCAGGAAGAACAGTTCTCGATTTTGTAATATCAGTCAATGCATTTGAAAACTCAGGAATCAACCCCCAACTATGCCTAACATGATCATAAACCTTACATACATAATTTAACTAATCATGGTAGTTAAAACATCAACAAAACAGTTTAGAATATAAGTTTAATTTCAGAATTTATCAACAGTAACTTAAGTATCAGGACATTGGGAGGAAATGCAATTCGAAGGCTAATAACAGTTAGTATCCTGATTTTAGAGGTTGGTAAAGGATCATGTATATGTCAGTGTGTTTTACAGGTCGTGTCGTGTCCACAAAAGTGGACACGACGTGTCCAAAACATGAATTACACAGAGTATCAAAATACACCACAGGCAGCCTCGTGCAAAGGTACAAAGCGTCCCAGGGACTCGTGTGTCGACGCTCGAGCCTCGTGCTCATGTCCAGAGGTAGTCTAGGTATAGGGGTAGGTGTCTAGGTGCCTGTACAGTGTCCACGAGGTCGCGTGTCCAATCTACAGCCCCGTATCAGAGATACGAAATACGCGTGCACAGTGCAGGACAAAACACGTGCACACGTGATTTCTTCGTGCACACTAAACGAGAACCTGTGAAACTTTATGGGTGTGATGTCAGTCGTGTCCCCTAGCTGTGTGTCAATTTTCATGTGTCTAAGTGACACAGACACGGAGAAATCGTGATCGAGCAGCAGGACACTGTACGACAGTGTCGTACAGCATATTCGTGTCCATTTTGGACACGGACACGGCTCGAAAACGTGCTCAGTCATTAAGATTTGTGATCAACATGTCAAGGGCTACAAAATCATGTAATTAGTTTTTGAAATTAACAACTTTTAATTCTCACAAGCATTTCAACAAACACGTTATTAAAAACACCGATACGTGTCCGATACGGACACAAAATGGACACGGATTCCTACCAAACTTGGGCTACACCTAGGGGAACCCTAAATGAATGCATCTATGAAGAAAAATCATGATTTTAATGGGTGTAGATATGTTTACCTATTGAGAGCTAGAATCTCAATGTAAAGAGCCTCGATTCGACGTCTTCTTCGATTTTCTCTGGTTCAATCGTCCTCGAACCTTGCTAGCAAGCCCCCCACAAGTACCCTCTACTATTGGGGATGATGATGCAATTGATTTGACTCAATTTGGGCTCAATTTGGATTAATGGGGAGAGTTTTAGGGAAGAACAAGTAGGGCTTTTTCTAGGGTTTGTAAAAGAGGCCAAGGCTTTGTTAATGTGACTTTATATGAGGGGGGGGTCTTGTGTGGCTATTGAAATCATTAGGGTTAGGGTTTTAGATGAGTGGTTGAGGTTGCTCCAATAATTTCTAAGGCTTCCTATTGGTTAAGGCTTCTTTTCACAAATATCTTAGAAGAAATCTCTCTTCCTAATAATATCTAGATATTACTAATCTTGGCACTTAGTAGGAATGTTCTAACCCTAATTTTAACCTCATGACTAATCTAGGTTAGGTTAACTTCTAGGTTAAGGATTCACAAAAAGGCTAGCACAATATTTAATTAATATAAATTACAAATTCACAAAATTGTCAAAATGACCAAAATAGGCTAAAAATTGGTAATATGTAATTCTAATCACGTGACTAGGCTCCCTTGGTCATGGTTAGTCTCTAGGCTTAGCAATACTAGGGTTTAACTAGTTAACCATCAAAATCACCAATCGCTATTTTAAATAGTTTTAAATTAAATAAAAATCACCAAAAATCACAATATGATTTAAATATCATTATTAAATGATTATAATTATAAAATTTCAAAATTGTCCTCATTTGGAAAACTGGGTTTTACATCGACGAAATGCCCGAACCGACTCGATTTGCTATTTTTGCAAATCCATTTGAATGGAAACCTAGATCTAGGTATTGCTTATGCATTTCTGTAATTATTTCCTAAATTCAATATTGTGTCGTATCCACACGGGGACACGAACACGCTGCCGCGCACGCGAACACAGTTTCCTGCATCACGGAGCTGAGAACTCCCGACACAGGACACGTGGACACGCTAATTTTTGTTTGGAGTGAGGGGCAATGTCTGACATCATGCTCCCAAAATTTGGGAGCATATGGTTGGGTACACGTGGAGAAATCGTGCCCGTACTGGGCACGTGCTGCGCGCACACAGCTGCAATTCACACGCTGACACGGGCTCCGTGTCGCGTCCTGGAGTCTCGTGGACACAGTATAGGGTGTTGTTTGCCATGAAATATAAAAGAGCATAACAGTTTTATGGAAGGACTGGACTTTTACTTCACGTTACAAACTCGCTTGTACAAAGAAAGCCTAGGGACGAAAACCTAGGTACAGCAATCTAAGTATAATTGTTTATTTTTGATTCTGGGGGGTGATGATAGAGGCTCGGGAAAGCGACGGCAGCTCTGCCTTACTCCTTGGACGATCGGATGTAGCCTTGGCTCTTGTGACGAGATGCTTGGCGTTGACGAAGAAACGCTCTTCTTGCTCTCCTCGTATTGCTCTTCTGGCTTCTCTCTTTCTGGGTTGATCTCTGTGTATTTTCTCTCTGATTATCGGAGGGAGCCTCTTTTTTGCAAGGGAATGGCACCTTGCTATTTATAATAGTGGGGGGCATCATTAGGGTTTGGATGATTGCCCATTCTCCAAGTGGCGGTGGCCTGGTGATTGATTAATCTGGGCCATTAGTCTTGAGTGTGAAGGATCCGGACCATTTGTAGCTCCCCTTCCCAGAAAATTAGAAATATCTTATTATTATTTATTTTATTCGAATGGTGATTTTAGATTTTATAAATAATAATTTAGTTAATTATTAAGGATAGATGATCTTAGCCATGATGGAATTTTGGAATACTAGGTGACTTTTGCATAAAATAGGTCTTCGTACATTTCGGGATTATTAGACTGCTCATAATGGGATATATACACCATTATTGTTTTATTGAATTTTATTATATTTATTATTTTATTGAGAATATTATATATATAATATTATTTTATTGTTACGGGTTATATTAATTTTGTCAATTAAATATTATTATATATAGATAGAAATATATACAATGCTATAAATAATAGAAATATACGTAGTGATTTATTATATAGATAAATATATATAGTAATATATGTGTGTATAAATAAATAATATGTAAATATGTGTAATTGTATGTATATGTAAATGCATTACGTATAGATATACATGTAAATATAAATATAGATATAGATATATATGTGTATATAAATATATTGTGTATGTGTATGTATATATATAAATATATATATTATTTATGGGTATATGTGTATTCATATATATATATATATAAACATTTTGGTATATATATACAAAAGTATTTATGTGAATACATATAAATATACATGTATGGGTATATAATAGATAAGGTATAAGAAATAGAAATATGCTCAAAGCATGATTATGATTGTTAAAAATGGTTGCATAGTAATTTATATGTTTATGAAATATTGCTGCTAAAATTGGCATCCAGTGGTGGTGCGGTTTGGGAACTAAATTCATTCTTGTTTGACTAAATCTAGTATAAAATCACAAATGAAACATCCAAATATTCTAAAGTTGCTCTAGCAGTGTGATGACATTCTTGCTTTACCATTCTCATACAAAATTCCTTTCTAGATAGGCCAAAGACATTGGGTAATAGATAAATTAATGAATAACAAAACAAAAGGACCTCAACCCTTTCCCAAGCCCAGCTGGCTTAGCAAGGGCCAGCAAACCCACAGCCACAAAAGCTGTGAGCACCTCCCAGGCCCGAGAGCTTTCCTTCCCCCCAACCGAGACTAGGCCTTAACACCCATAGCCCGACCCCATGTAAATCAAACAACAGCCTTCTTAGCTCCATAAACCGAGAGCTTATTATATATATACACGATTACATATAGGTAGGTCGAACGCGAGAAAGAGAGAGAGATCGAGTGGTTTAAACCCAAAACCCTAATTCCATCTACTCCCCAGCGCGATTCCGACTTGCCCCGGCGTGCGCGCGGCCGCCACGAGCCGCCGACGGTGGCCAAATCAGGCGAGCAAACGCGCACGCGCCACGCACAGGACAGCGACAGCAGCAGTAGCGGGCTGCGAGGGCGACTTCGTCGCGGGATTCCTTCGCACGCACTCAATCGTTTTTGGATCTCTCTTCTCGGGTATGTAGCCTATATATACCACTTTAGATTGCTTCTATTACGTCGTATCTAGATGCCCTAGGTTGTCGGCAAAACGATGCCAAACGTGGCCAAAAACTTGTTCAAAATAGGGAACCAAACCAGTCCAACAACTCTAGTTCGCGACCAGTTTTCTTCCAATCCATGCACGATTTTGAAAATTCATTTGAAGAGACTTATAGACAATATATAGGAGATGGAAACCCTTCTTTTCGTTTCTGTATTCGTGCAATGTGTGCCGAATGAACAGTCCCCAAAGTTTACGAAAAATCTGTTTCAAAATAGAAAAAAAATATTGAAAAATCTCTCGATACGACGTGCGTCCCGCCATTCCGGGCGACGTGGTCACGAACCGAAAGCATCGAAAGCTGCGTAACGGCTTTGTGGTCATGTGGGCTTTGACGGAATTCAAATTGGTCGCGTGTGCGCGACGAATTTGATGCGTATCCGTCGAAATTTACCGTATCGTGCACTTTACAAATTTCTCAATAACTTTGTGCACGCTCGCCAGATCGAGACGAAACTTGCGCTAGCAGAACCGTATCATTTTTCTGGTCCTGTATGCCAAGTTTGGTCCGATTCTGAGACAGTTGATAAAATTACCATTTTGCGGGCCCCACGGTTCCACTCAACGGGCGATTTTGTGCACGGGCCGCCAAAACCCAACTTTAGACATACGGTTGGGTTCGTATCAGAAAACTGAATCCATAGGCATATAGTTTGACGACTTTAGAGACCATTAACTCTGGCACGCTTTTCGGTGCAAAACGGGTCCAACGGTGGACACCGTTTTGGCCCGAAATTACCGTTTTGACCCTGTGTCCAAAATTGGACTTAAGAATAGGCGATCCTAGCTATTTTGACTATTTGGAGATCATTGGTATTGTCTATTTCAGCATCCGGGGACTGTTGTACGGGTTTTGACTATTTTAGCACATTTAGTAGTTCAGACTGTCGGTTTCACCAGCAGAGGACCACAGACGAGTACAGTTTATTGTCTGCATTTCGATATTGATCTTTACTATATTTGTGAGCACCCTGAATTTCGGGTTGATATTTTTTTTTAATTTTTCTGATTGATTTAGTTTTAATAAATAATTTATTCAGTTATTTATCTTTAAGTGTACTTTCCCGTGCCATTGATATTTGGAGTGTCAGGGATGTTCAACTCTGGAAATCTTTTTCACGAGTTTTAGAGTGGACAGGATTACCTTCATGATGGTATATAGTGTCCCATCCAAACTTGTTCTCTTGTACTCTTTTTGCTTCGCTGAACTTCGGGTCGAATTAGACCATTTGATTATTAATTATTTTCCCACTCTTTTCCTTGATCATTTTCAGCGCGTTACCGTGACTTTTAAATTGGGAGCGCAAGACCAGTCAGTTTCTTGAAACCAACTTCACATTGATGATCTACTCGAGACGCTCGTCACCCATGACCTTCGTGTTCCACTCAAACACGTCATTTTGTGCTCCACTTGCTTCGCACAACTTTCCTGACGCGTGACCCAATTTTATTTCACTCCACGGCGTCACATTCGTTTTCCAACTTGATTTGTGGGTCCCCTGTCGACCAAAACCTATCAGCCCCAACTATGGACATGGCCCACATTGAGCCTACTACCCGTCCGCCATTTTTGTCCCATTCATTGGAATCCCCATGTGCTACTTATTTACTCATGATCATCAACGCCTAATTTTAATTCGATTTTTACACAATGTCCGATTTTCATCCAACCCGGTTTGACCAAACCCAGTCCAAGATCCGTGTTACTCTCCATCATGATGCCCTCATATTTTCTTGTCCAAAAATATCAAGTATTAATTTTTTTTCTATTTTTAATATTTAATGGAAAAATTCCATTGATTTTAATCTATAGGAATAACCTATTTTTTTCTATATCTAACCATAGCCTTTTGATACTCCTAATTAAATCCTACCCATCAATTTCCCCCCAACCCCATAGCAGCCACTTGGCCGGCCCTAGTTTTTAGGAATTTCCTTTCCCTCTCTCTTTCTCTCACTTCAATTATTGCTCTTTCTCTCTCTCACCTATTCTAATTTCCTAACACTCCAACTCCAATAGCAGCAATACAACACCACCATCAGCACCATGCACCCAAGCATCACCACCCCGACCAACTCCTCCGGCCACCCCCCCAGGCCGTCGACCACCCGTACCACCTTCTCTCCTCCATATCAACCATCACCACCACACCATATCAACCACCACCATCTCCACCTACATACTCTACTCGGCCACCACTCCTCCTCCTTAGCCCGACGCCGCCACCTCCCTGGCTGGAGCTCCGCCGGCCACCCTCCTCTCTGGCCGTCGGCCAAAACCGCCACCAACCACCACTCCTCTATTTCCTCCTCCTCCTTCACTATCATCACCATCACCAAGTCATTTTCGCCACTACCCGACCACCATCACCACCGTGACCATCTCTACCGCGCGCATGGCCGTGCGCCGCCACCCTCAACTGCGTCTTTGCCGTGGCTGGCCGGGTCGGCCCCGTTCACAGCGTAACAGCGCAACGCCAGCAGCAGCAACACACGCATAAAAGCGCGCACGCGCGCGCGCGCGGGCCGCCGTCGTGCTCCGCCGTGCCGCCGCGTAGGCCGCCGTGGCTCGCCGTGGGTGCACCCCACTCCGGCGAGTCCTCCCCTGACGACCACCGTCCTCCGGGACGCGCCGTCGAGGTAATTCGTACGTTTTGCACGACGTCCCGTCGTGACGCGCGCGAAATCAAGTTCATTTTGGCGCTCCATCGCAGCAACTTCGCACGCGTTTTCTCGAAGATTCGACCGTTGGATCGGCGATTTCTTCGCTCCGTCACAATCTCGGTATATCCACCTTTATCCCTATCAATTTTCGTCCGTTAATTTTATAGTTTGATACATCAAAATCGGCCACCAAGTTGACCGTTTAAATTGTATTAAATTTGGACAGTTTCGCGGGGCCAACTTCGTCAGCTTGTATTTCCTCTACCGCAGCTCCATTTGGCGTGCTACTAGTTCCCGTGCGAAGCTGGTATAACCCTCTTACTACCCCTCCAGTTTCGTTTCATTGTGAGCTTGTTTGATTGGTTGAATTCGACGCCAAAGTTGGCCGTCCGAATTCGTAATTTCCAACTTGTAAAATTCCATTTTTGAACACGGGACTCCAAATTTCATTTCTGACACCACCATTAGACTCATGGCGTCGTTCTGGCACGTTTTCATATAAAATTTGTTAGATTTGGAGAATGTGGGCCCTGGCACGTTTTTCGGTGCAAAGTGGGTCCCACATTCTGAGTCAACGGGACTTTTTGACGCTGGCTCATCGGAATCCAATTCCGGATATACCGTTGAGTTCGTATCGTCATTCTGGACTCGTTGACATATAATTTGCTAGATTTTGGTGGACATTGAACCCGGCACGCATTTCGGTGCAAGTCGGATACCAATATCCGGGACAACGGGTCATTTTGAGATCGGCTCATCGGAATCCAATTCCGGATATACCATTGAGTTCGTATCGTCATTCTAGACTCATTGATATATAATTTGCTAGGGTTTTGTGGACATTGGATCGGACACGCATTTCGGTGCAAGTCGGATACCAATATCCGGGTCAATGGGTCATTTTGGGTTCGGCTCATCGGAATTCAATTCCGGAGATACCGTTGAGTTCGTATCATCATTCTGGACTCGTTGATAGGTAGTTTGCTGAGTTTTGAGAACTTTGGCTCTGGCACGCATTTTCGTGCAAACCGGAATTTTAAGTTCTGGTCAACGGACCAAATTGAGATCGGGTCAACGGAATCCAATTCTGGAGATACCGTTGGGTTCGTATCGTCATTCTGGTTTTGTGGACATATAATTTGTTATATTTTATAGACTTGTTTTCTTGCACGTATTTCGGTACAAAACGGCTCCGACACGGACACCGTTTTGACCCGAAATTACCTTTTTGCCCTTGTGTCCAAATTGGACCGAAGGGTAGGCTATCCCAGCTAATTTGACTATTCTGGACATGTTGGCGATGCTTATTTCATCGTTCGACAATATTTGTTTATAGTTTATCTGAGTTTAACCTTTTTATAATTAATTAATAATTAATTCTTATAATGTTCGCATTTCGGGATTAGTACAACGAAACTGAGATCAGTCAATTCCAGTGATCTCACATCGCTGAAATTGACAAGATGGACACGTGAAACATTATAATAAGATTATCAACTTTACTGTTGATCATCTCATCTCGATTTACGTATCGTAAGCTTCTACGTACGAATAACGAAGTACACTTTATATCCTTAATAATTAGACTAGAATTTACCCTGTTGACCAGAGTTGACCCAAAGTCAACTATAAGTTAACACTTGACCTAGTTTGACTAGATTATTGACCGGAGTTGACCTAGAGTCGTTTTGACTTAGAAGAACCTAGTATAAGATAGATTGCTTGTAGAGATTTATTTATTACAACTTGAACACCTTGTAACCTGCGTTACTTTAAATAGGACTCTGTGGCTTCAGTTGGACCCCTATACTTATCAGCTGTTCAGGTTATCGAGGCGAGTACATTCTCTGATCTTTTCATACTTACCTGGATTATTTTCTTGCTCTAGATTACTCTACTTGATGCTGACACGTATCATCACGGATTAGTACTATATGGATCCTTTCCTGAGATATTATCCCTCTATGGGTGCATCGGGTATTTCATGTTCATGTACTTTATCATGTGCATCAGGTACTTCTTGTACTCGTATTAGTTCATGTATTTACATGTTCTCATGTGCTTTCATGTGCTATCATGTGCTTTCATGTGCTATCATGTGCTTCATGTGCTTTCATGTGCTTTATCATGTGCCTTATGTACTACTCATTACATGAGTTCACGTATCTTAGCTGTATTCATGTGCTTATAACGTAACTTGAATGGATCCTTGTGTATTGATTGGAGCGGGGTGAGTAGAATTGGTTATGTGAACATTATCCACAGTAGCTGTATTCATGTGCCTCCTTAGTTGTATTCATGTGCCCCTAAGCCGTTTACATAACCATATTATGCTCTAAATCACGTAGCCACTTACAGTCTCTACTATCATGTATTTACTTTCAGTTACAAAATATCTCCTGTTTATTCGTACTTCCTATTCAGCACTTTTTGTATTTTACTCTATTGCATGATTTATACTCCTAACCTGCTATGAACTGTTTTAGAGATATGTGCTCGTTCCCGTCCTGACTGGACCTGTTGATAAATTTTACAGATAGCTGGAGGTTGCCTGCTAGCCTAGAGGAGACACATTAGAGGTTGTTTAGATAGTTATTTTAATTGTCTGGAGTTGTATTTACTTTATGGATTACTGTACCTGAGTTGGAGATTTGAGATGTATTTCTGGATTTGTGTATCTTAGACACTTAGATTTCTCTCTGTTGTACCTCTTTTGGATTTCATGTTTTATCTATCCTTATCATGCTCTACCTTAGATGTGATTGAGTCTGTATCTGCTATGTCACCCCCATTCGGGGAGTATAAACTGTTTAACCTTATACTGTTAGATGCATGAGACCTAGGACAGCGTTCTACCGCCGACACTGCGGCGTAGGCTGGACGTACCCACTTCTCGTGCCCTTATTCTAGGGTGCGGGTCGTGACACGTTTTTAGTGGTGGCCCATGCAGGTCGAGTTTATGTAGTAGTATTCGAACTAGAGTACCACTACAGCCTGCAGTAGGATTAGGATATATTTTGAAGATACTCAATCACAGCTAGGATCCCTTAAGAGATTCCTAGGACGACCCTTGAGAATCTTATTCAACTTCGATTTAAAAACTCTCTTTTTCTTGTTTTGATTTATCTTTATTTTCTGTTGGCGAATTTGATTTTGATGGATTATTGTTGAATTTGAGTTTGTATTTATTGATTTGAATGAAGATTGATGAAATTTGAATCTTGATGTTAGCTATAGCATCCGAGTTTGTATTTATATGATTTGAAGGATTTTTGTTCATTTTTTTTGAATCTTGATGTTCGTTGATAAATTTGATTTTTGAGTATTCATTGTTGATTTAACTTAATTTTTGTCAAGATGAAATTATATGGGCTAGGTCATCTAAGTTTGGAATCTAGTCTTCTATAGTCACATTAGCCAGCATGGTGAGGACACATAGTCTGGCTTTGGATATATTTCTTAGGTGTGGAAATTTAAGGTTTTCGCAGCCAAGCTAACGGCATCGCGAAAATGTTAAATACCACGATTCTAGATGTATGTGCCTAAGTCGAGGACTTTGTGATTATCGTAGCCTTGCTTACTAGTATGACGAGGATCTAGAGCACCATGATTTTGGATAGACGCATATGATTATCAGATGGTTCTTTAAATATTTTCGAACATGTTCTCTACTTTTATTTCAGTCCTTCAAAAAAAAGAGAATTATTAATTGTTTTGTTTGTTGTTTCTCATTATTTAGCTTAGTAGTAGCTTTAGCTATTTTTATAAACCTTGTGTAACTTCTTACAAAATGAATTTCTTCTTAATACAATAAATCGATGATTTTGCTAGACCTTATTTGGATTTGATATTATAGTCCTGATTTCAAAATAGGTTCCTCTTTTAAACAGATAAGCAGAACAAATTCTTTTATCATTCTCTTCCTGCCAATATTTTATTTCCATCATTCTTGTCTTATATAACTGTCATGATTACGTCAATTCTCTGTCTCGTATATAATTCTGTCAGCTATACCTTGAAAACTCTTGAAACTTTATATCATTTTGCCTGAAAAATGTTGAGGAAGTAACGTAAATCATTTAGTGCGGAAATGACGTAAATGGTTATCATAGAATGATTTGTAGGAATCAGAACGTTGGATGTCAATTAAAAAAAAATTTGAGAGGAAGATGGGGTAAAGGTTTAGAATGGAATCGAGTGATAAATGTTATCAATTTAGAAACAATCGCAGAAAATTTGGGTTACGAGAAATTCATGGATGTATTTCAAAAAAAAAACTAATGAGGATATCAGAGGTCAACCTAGTTTTGAGAACTAGAAAATCTTGGTTATTGATTCTTGGGAACTATTACAAAGCTATGTAGAAATTTAGAGATGGAAGGGAGAATTTAATTGTATTCTATGATTATGCAAAATTAAACTAGATATTGTGAGAGGGTGACTAGAGACAGAGAGAACACAAGGATTTTAAGTTATAGGAATTATTTTAGATAATTGGGAGAAATTGTGGAATTCAAAAGGATAATATTTGAAGGTGAATGTTGAAGAAAATATGAAGGTTGATTTATAAACCAGAATAAATTTTGTGTGACATAGTGGTATTGGAGTTAGTAAATACGAGACTTGACTTAAACAAGTACAAGGATATCATAAACTGGATTTAGAGGTTCGGATTAATTTAGAACAAGGTGAAGGAATTTGGAAATTTAATTAAATGAATAAGTGTTGATACCTAATTAAGAGGGGTATGCTTCGTGGGAAATGTTTTAAAAGTTTGAATTTTGTCTATGGCGATCATGGTAAAAGTTTAGATGACTGAAGGTTATAAAATTTCGATGATAGTCATATGAGGGTTGATTTTCATACTGGGATTTGTGAGAAATATGATTGGCAAATGATAAACTGATAGTATTAGAGAGAGATGATTTACTGACTTCGTATGAAATCTTTTCCTGTTTTTTTCTAAAAGGGTTTTCAATATCATTAAATCCTAGTTTCCTTAATCACGACCAAATCGACTTCGATCACCTTTTCTTATCATATTTATATCTTGGGTTATACTCAATTAAATTAAATTGATTGTGAACTGAATCTCCATCCTTGTATGCTCGTTCTCAGACCCTGTTGAACTGTCCTCCATATTGCCTAAATCTTGATTTCCCTATTTTGATCAACTTAGATCGTATCGAGGCTAAATATTCTTAATATGTTTTGTGATTGGACTTTCATGCAATTGACTTTCATTCTTTAACTTTGATTTTGATTTTTCTGAACCCTTTATGGATAATTGGGAGTTATCTTTACTTTTTATGAGTACCAGTTTTCACATAGGGTGGTAGGCTGTCTTACAGTTTTGATGATTGTTATTATGTGTCTTTCCGGTTTGACACCCTAAACTGCTTGTGTGTTTTGATACCCTATGACCGTTTCGGTTAGCATGACTAGTATACCTAGATGAGACTTTCACTACCACCGTATGCCATGACCCTGTACGTCGTCCTTTTGATGGTATGATTTGTTTAAATTCTGGGACTTTGATTGTGGGGGTTTGACCTAGAGGGAGTATGGACATTCTAATTTCGAGGACGAAATTTTTATAAGGTGGGTAGGATGTGAGCACCCTGAATTTCGGGTTGATATTTTTTTTAATTTTTCTGATTGATTTAGTTTTAATAAATAATTTATTCAGTTATTTATCTTTAAGTGTACTTTCCCGTGCCATTGATATTTGGAGTGTCAGGGATGTTCAACTCTGGAAATCTTCTTCACGAGTTTTAGAGTGGACATGATTACCTTCATGATGGTATATAGTGTCCCATCCAAACTTGTTCTCTTGTACTCTTTTTGCTTCGCTGAACTTCGGGTCGAATTAGACCATTTGATTATTAATTATTTTCCCACTCTTTTCCTTGATCATTTTCAGCGCGTTACCGTGACTTTTAAATTGGGAGCGCAAGACCAGTCAGTTTCTTGAAACCAACTTCACATTGATGATCTACTCGAGACGCTCGTCACCCATGACCTTCGTGTCCCACTCAAACTCGTCATTTTGTGCTCCACTTGCTTCGCACAACTTTCCTGACGTGTGACCTTATTTTATTTTACTCCACGGCGTCACATTCATTTTCCAACTTGATTTGTGGGTCCCCTGTCGACCAAAATCTGTCAGCCCCAACTATAGACATGGCCCACATTGAGCCTACTACCCGTCCGC
The DNA here is from genome assembly GCA_029216955.1 of Iris pallida. Lineage (NCBI taxonomy): Eukaryota > Viridiplantae > Streptophyta > Magnoliopsida > Asparagales > Iridaceae > Iris > Iris pallida. The sequence continues at coordinate 4,400,415 of JANAVB010039212.1, forward strand.
CATTTGTGTCCTATTCATTGGAATCCCCATGTGCTACTTATTTACTCATGATCATCAATGCCTAATTTTAATTCGATTTTTGCACAATGTCCGATTTTCATCCAACCCGATTTGACCAAACCCAGTCCAAGCTCCGTGTTACTCTCCATCATGATGCCCTCATATTTTCTTGTCCAAAAATATCAAGTATTCATTTTTTTCCTATTTTTAATATTTAATGGAAAAATTCCATTGATTTTAATCTATAGGAATAACCTATTTTTTTTCCTATATCTAACCATAGCCTTTTGATCCTCCTAATTAAATCCTACCCATCAATTTCCCCCCAACCCCATAGCAGCCACTTGGCCGGCCCTAGTTTTAGGAATTTCCTTTCCCTCTCTCTTTCTCTCACTTCAATTATTGCTCTTTCTCTCTCTCTCACCTATTCTAATTTCCTAACACTCCAACTCCAACAGCAGCAATACAACACCACCATCAGCACTATGCACACGAGCATCACCACCCCGACCAACTCCTCCGGCCACCCCCCAGACCGTCGACCACCCGCACCACCTTCTCTCCTCCATATCAACCATCACCATCACCACCACACCATATCAACCACCACAATCTCCACCTACATACTCTACTCGGCCACCACTCCTCCTCCTTAGCCCGACGCCGCCACCTCCCTGGCCGGAGCTCTGCTGGCCACCCTCCTCCCTGGCCGTCGGCCACAACCGCCACCAACCACCACTCCTCCATTTCCTCCTCCTCCTTCACTATCATCACCATCACCAAGTCATTTCCGCCACCACCCGACCACCATCACCACCGTGACCATCTCTACCGCGCGCATGGCCGTGCGCCGCCGCCCTCCATCGTACCTTTGCCGTGGCTGGCTGGGTCAGCCCCGTTCACAGTGCAACAACGCAACGCCAGCAGCAGCAACACACGCATACAGGCGCGCACGCGCGTGCGGGCTCCGTCGTACGTCGCCGCGCCGCCGCGTGGGCCGCCGTGGCTCACCGTGGGTGCGCCCCACTCCGGAGAGTCCTCCCCTGACGGCCATCGTCCTCCGGGATGCGCCGTCGAGGCGATTCGTGAGTTTTGCACGACGTCCCGTCGTGACGCGCGTGAAATCAAGTTCATTTTGGCGCTCCGTCGCAGCAACTTCGTGCACATTTTCCCGAAAATCCGACCGTTGGATCGGCGATTTCTTCGCTCCTCACAATCTCGGTATATCCACCTTCATCTCTGTCAATTTTCGTCCGTTATTTTTATCGTTTGATACATCAAAACCGGCCACCAAGTTGACGTTTAAATTGTATTAAATTTGGACAGTTTCGTGGTGCCAACTTCGTCAGCTTGTATCTCCTCCACCGCAGCTCCGTTTGGCGTGCTACCAGCTCCGGTGCGAAGCTGGTATAACCCTCTTACTATCCCTCCAGTTTCGTTTTATTGTGAGCTTGTTTGATTGGTTGAATTCGACGCCAAAGTTGGCCGTCCGAATTCGTAATTTCCAACTTATAAAATTCCATTTTTGAACACGGGACTCCAGATTTCATTTCTGACACCACCATTAGACTCGTGGCATCGTTCTGGCATGTTTTCATATAAAATTTGTTATATTTGGAGAACGTGGGCCCTGGCACATTTTTCGGTGCAAAGTGGGTCCCACATTCTGGGTCAACGGGACTTTTTGACGCCGGCTCATCGTAATCCAATTCCGGATATACCGTTGAGTTCGTATCATCATTCTGGACTCGTTGACATATAATTTGCTAGATTTTGGTGGACATTGGACCCGGCACGCATTTCGGTGCAAGTCGGATACCAATATCCGGGACAACGGGTCATTTTGAGATCGGCTCATCGGAATCCAATTCCGGATATACCATTGAGTTCGTATCATCATTCTGGACTAGTTGATATATAATTTGCTAGGGTTTGGTGGACATTGGATCGGACACGCATTTCGGTGCAAGTCGGATACCAATATCCGGGTCAACGGGTCATTTTGGGTTCGGCTCATCGGAATCCAATTTCGGAGATACCGTTGAGTTCGTATCATCATTCTGGACTCATTGACAGGTCGTTTGCTGAGTTTTGAAAACTTTGGCTCCGGCACGCATTTTCGTACAAACCGGAATTCTAAGTTCTGGTCGACGGACCAAATTGAGATCGGGTCAACGGAATCCAATTCTGGAGATACCGTTGGGTTCGTATCGTCATTCTGGTTTTGTGGACATATAATTTGTTATATTTTATAGACTTATTTTCTTGCACGTATTTCGGTGCAAAACGGCTCCGACACGGACACCGTTTTGACCCGAAATTACCTTTTTGCCCTTGTGTCCAAATTGGACCGAAGGGTAGGCTATCCCAGCTAATTTGACTATTCTGGACACGTTGGCGATGCTTATTTCATCGTCCGACAATGCTTGTTTATAGTTTATCTGAGTTTAACCTTTTTATAATTAATTAATAATTAATTCTTATAATGTTCGCATTTCAAGATTAGTACAACGAAACTGAGGTCTGTCAATTCCAGTGATCTCACATCACTGAAATTAACAAGATGGACACGTGAAACATTATAATAAGATTATCAACTTTACTGTTGATCATCTCATCTCGATTTACGTGTTGTAAGCTTCGACGTACGAATAACGAAGTACACTTTATATCCTTAATAATTAGACTAGAATTTACCTTGTTGACCAGAGTTGACCCAAAGTCAACTATAAGTTAACACTTGACCTAGTTTGACTAGATTATTGACCGGAGTTGACCTAGAGTCGTTTTGACTTAGAAGAAACTAGTATAAGATAGATTGCTTGTAGAGATTTATTTATTACAACTTGAACACCTGGTAACCTGTGTTGCTTTAAATAGGACTCTGTGGCTTCAGTTGGACCCCTATACTTATCAGCTGTTCAGGTTATCGAGGCGAGTACATTCTCTGATCTTTTCATACTTACCTGGATTATTTTCTTGCTCTAGATTACTCTACTTGATGCTGACACGTATCATCACGGATTAGTACTATATGGATCCTTTCCTGAGATGTTATCCCTCTACGGGTGCATCGGGTATTTCATGTTCATGTACTTTATCATGTGCATCAGGTACTCCTTGTACTCGTATTAGTTCATGTATTTACATGTTCTCCTGTGCTTTCATGTGCTATCACGTGCTTTCATGTGCTATCATGTGCTTCATGTGCTTTCATATGCTTTATCATGTGCCTCATGTACTACTCATTACATGAGTTCACGTATCTTAGCTGTATTCATGTGCTTATAACGTAACTTGAATGGATCCTTGTGTATTGATTGGGGCAGGGTGAGTAGAATTGGTTATGTGAGCATTATCCCCAGTAGCTGTATTCATGTGCCTCCTTAGTTGTATTCATGTGCCCCTAAGCCGTTTACATAACCATATTATGCTCTAAATCACGTAGCCACTTACAGTCTCTACTATTATGTATTTACTTTCAGTTACAAAATATCTCCTGTTTACTCGTACTTCCTATTCAGCATTTCCTGTATTTTACTCTATTGCATGATTTATACTCCTAACCTGCTATGAACTGTTTTAGAGATATGTGCTCGTTCCCGTCCTGACTGGACCTGTTGATAAATTTTACAGATAGCTGGAGGTTGCCTGGTAGCCTAGAGGAGACACATTAGAGGTTGTTTAGATAGTTATTTTAATTGTCTGGAGTTGTATTTACTTTATGGATTACTGTACCTGAGTTGGAGATTTGAGATGTATTTCTGGATTTGTGTATCTTAGACACTTAGATTTCTCTCTGTTGTACCTATTTTGGATTTCATGTTTTATCTATCCTTATCATGCTCTACCTTAGATGTGATTGAGTCTGTATCTGCTATGTCACCCCCATTCGGGGAGTATAAACTGTTTAACCTTATACTGTTAGATGCATGAGACCTAGGACAGCGTTCTACCGCCGACACTGCGGCGTAGGCTAGACGTACCCACTTCTCGTGCCCTTATTCTAGGGTACGGGTCGTGACAATATTTCATTGATTAGTCATTGGTTATGTGATTTTATACTCTATTATAAATTGTTGAGTCGGGAATGAGAAGTACCAAGGATGTGTGATCCGACCGTAGACCTCGTTTACTTTCATGCAGTAGATCTCGTAGACATTGTTTACTTTTATGCAGTAGATCTCGTAGACCTCATTTACTTTTATGCAGTAGATCTCGTAGACAGTTTACTTTATGCAGTAGATCTCGTAGACCTCGTTTACTTTTATGCAGTAGATCTCGTAGACATTGTTTAAATTCTGCAAGTAGATCTCGTAGACAGTGTTTATCTTTCATGCAAGTAGATCTCGTAGACCGTGCGGTGAACTGTCCCAGACTGATCACATATCAAAGGTACTTCTAACAGTTGGGGAAAGTATTTTGTGTCTATTTATTCGCTATTAGTTTTCTGTATTTCCGGTTTATTTTCAAAACTCATGATTGATGTCTAACCTCTGTTTTATAGTCATTTTCTTTATTTGAAATTGCATTCAGTGAATTGTGCTCGTTCTATTCCTGACTGGAAACCAACATTTTCAGGTTAGCCATGGATTCACTTAGCTTGGGAAGAGACGGGAATACTTGCAGACAAAAGCCTAGAGACTAGCTAGATAGTTGAGTTGTAGTCATTTCTTTATTTGTACAAGTTTATATTTTCTACAAATGTAAAACTTGTGATCTTTGTAAATTAAATTAATGTTGTGAATGAGCATCTTTGTGATTATGATCTTTCATGGCCGTGACAGCGTTCTACCACCGACACTGCGGCGTAGGCTGGCTTGGACACGTTTTGTATCCGTTTAAAAAAAAAATGGGTACGGGTCATGACACCATTAATGTGGATTATGCCAAATCCCATCAATAAAAAATATTGATTACAATAAATCTTCATCATGATGATTTGCTGATGTCTGTAAATCTGCATGAATAATTTTAATTCATTCTCCTGCCACGTGTCCCAGATTATTGGGATTTGGCCCAAGATTTGATTAGCCTCATGACACGTGTCCTGTCATCATTGTTGAGCCGCATGAGGAGTGTTCATATTTGGGCCGCATGAAGGTTGTCATGACCGAGCCGCATGAAGAGTCTCTATTCTTGAACAACATGAAGATTGTCATGACCGGACCGCATGGATATATCCATGACTGAGCCGCATGGAGGTCTTCACGGCTGAGCCGCATAGGGGTCTTCATGACCAAGCCGTATGGGGGCCTTTATGGTCGAGCCGCATGGGTCTCTCTCATAGACTTTGTCTAATCGGGCCGCATAGGCTTGCCTCAGAGTTTGGTAGACAGCACCTCATTGAAGATTTTTCTCATTTCCTAGGAAGATACTGCTTTTCGTGTCAGTCATTATGACAACTTTATGTCAGGTCTGTCACTTGTCAGGTCTGTCAGCCGTCAGAGCATTAAATGCGTCCAGACGTTGGGCACAGCTATTTTGAAGTTCACGTGGCCTCTCTCTCTGGGCCACATGGAGTTTACTCGAGCTGCCTATGTGCTTGAGCCGCATGGGACACCTGAGCCGCATGGGCCCTCCGAGCCGCATGAGGCTCTTTGGCCGCATGGACCATTTTTTTTCTTTTTTTTTCATGCTTCTACAAGTCCCCCTTCAAAGTTTTCAATTTACAAAATTGAAATACTTTGAATAAGAAGCATGATTATGCGAGAGCCGCAGGGATGTATTTTGTCTTAGCCGTATGGATTTGTCTAGCCGCATGATTACCCCAGTCGCGTAACTCTCTGAGTCGCATGGGCTATTTGGCCGCATGAGCTTCTTGCCACGTCTTTCTGCCATGTGTACAAATCTTTTGTAAATCTTCTGCATTTAATGCTCTTGATTTATCGTCAGTTTTTAAGAGCCGCTTTTTGGGTCAGTATCCCAAGAGTCAGACTATTATTCAGCCGTTTTGCCTCGATGACCGAAGAGTCGGTCATCATATTGCACGCGGATCGAGACTACACTTTCATTCTGGAAAATCTCCTTTGCCCTCTTCGATCTTTTGCTTTTCTAGCTCCTTTCTCTCCCAAGCATCTATGGCTCCCAAGAAGGCTGCTGCGTCGAAGGCTGCGAAAGACAAGGCGGTTGCTTCTGCGGCGACTGCGGCGACGAACGTGGCCATCCCTCCGCCGGCCGTTGTTCACTCCGACGTTCACCCACCTATTGCTGGTAAGGGCGTTGCCTTAGAACCCTAACTGCCATGGCTCTGTTGCATAATTTATGCACAAGCCGCATGTACGAGGTTCATCGATATGACCGCATAAGTACTTCGCCCAGGGGGCCGTATGGGCTTGTCATACTCGATCTGAACCGCATATATATTTTCGATTTGGGCCGCATGAGCGTAGTTCACTTTTGAACCGCATAAGCTCATCTGCTTGTAGCCGTATCAACTCATATAAATCTGGATTGCATAAGCGTACTTAACTTGAACTGCATGAGTCTGTCTGTTCAGGGCTGCATGAGTTCGCGTGGACTTTGAACTGCATAGTCTTATCTGAATCTGAGCTGCATCCGCTCATAAGCTCATCTGAACTTGATTTGTATGGACTTGTCTGACTCGGAGCCGCATAAGGCTATGATGAACAGAACCGTATGGACTCATCCGGTTCTGAGCCGCATGAGGCTGTGACGACCCGAGCCGCATAGACTCAAATGATCTTTCAAATGCTTCTTGTTTTGACTATCTTCTAATCTTTATTTCTTTCGTCTCTCTTCAGTGAATCTACCAGTAAATCCTGCAGGAGAACTTCTGGTTGGCTCGAATCAGTTTGCCTTGGGCGTGCGTCTTGATGACTTAGTTAAGTACGTGCTGAATTAATTTCCTGCTGATGAGCCTTCGGGGAGGTTGAACGCCATCAAGAATCAGACCCTCCATTATCTCCGTGCCATGATGAATTCTAGAAAGTTGGATGGATCATACCTGAAGCCCTCATTCCTCTTCGGGGACGCTTTAATCATAAAGAATCCTCGAGTATTAGAGATCTCTGAGAACTGGGATTTTACTTTGGATGGGGTGGCGATCCATATTCCTCTCATGGAGCGTCATTATCCTCTGTCATGGTTCAATGTGGTATTGTTGGACAGGATGATGGTGGGTACCTTAACTCCTACCCAATCAGGGATGTTGATGGGCAACATCCATTATAACCCGAACATTTGGTCAGCGTACGCGGGTAAGGATTTCGTCAGCCGGTACATGATGGGACTGGCCCCAGGCACTTTTATGAACGTATATGCTCCCAACTTCACATTCACTCAAGCTGATACTTTCCTGAATCGGCTTGTTCGCAAAAAATCTTATCCCGTTGGCAGATTGGCATTGCTGAACTGGATAAACCCTACTTCTACGTGGGCCCACTTGACCACTTGGGTTCTGCAGACCTACGAGACATTCCTGCGGGAGGTAGGCCTCTATCATGCCATCCGGGGCACCTGTCATGGGCTTCCTATCAATAAGCCATTGTTCATGGCGCTCATGGAGATGTATAACCGGCGAATGGGGACGTTCTTCGCACCCGGAGGGGAGTTGGGGCTCGTTCTCCATGAGAAGTATACTGTCTCCAAGCTTCCGTGGGGGATGAGCCTTTCGAGGTGTACACCCCGTCGAACGAGGAGTTCGAGGACCTGAACCGACGACTCCCAGGTTTTGTTGCAGTGTACCAAGAGTTGCTATGCCATCATAGTACTTGTCACCAGATGGCTATAAAAAGGAGGATAGCTCAGAAGGAAACGCTCCCCACACCACATCCTGGGTCAATTATCTTTTTAAAGTTGGCCCTTCTGGCGAGGTTATTCCTCGAACCCCTCAAACCCAGAGAGAGATAAAGGACCTGATGTTGAGTGTCAAGAAGTCGCGGTCCAATAGCGACATATTCGGGAGTCAAACTGACCCTCTTAGCTATTTTTACTACGGTACCAGGCAGATGTCTGAGAAAGCGCTCCTGGCTGGATTTTTGATGATATGGCTACGGAACTGCGTAGTCTCGGGGGGGCAGGTTCTATCGAAAGGATCAGCCGCCACTACATTCTCCCTGCCGTTAAGCTGGTATTTGGAGTTAGACTGGCTCTTCTCCCGGCTATGGTGTGTAGCATACACCATGGTCTTCGAACATTCTCGTCCAAGGTCATTGCCCGCAAGAAGACGCTAGACTTTGAGCGCATAGAGCTACCTTACCACTATTTGATGCGGTGGTTGTTGATGCACTACAAGTCTTTGATGGGATCTGGAATAGCGGAAGATGCTACAGATGAAGACGCTTTCCTTTTCAAATGCCATCACCAACCTTGGGAATACAGTACTATGCCAGCTTGTCGGAGGGCGCTGGCGAGGGTAGATGGGTGTGGCTTTTTTGTGTCTGTTCCTTATTTTTCTGATGAGGAAGTGAGGGATGTACACCTTGATGGTACCGGACCTCCTCACTTTCTGTCTACGAAGATGCTCACCTGGTTGCATAACATTCGCCGCGCGTATCTGGTTTATCGTAACCGCGATAAGTGTACTTGGAGCCCTACCTGCCTAGTAGGTTTTTCCGCCAATTTGGCTATAGTCAGTTATTCCTCGACTGTCCCAGCCCTTGCTTGGGCTTTGAAGGTAGCGTTCTTGATGGTTCCAGGGCGTGGAATTATTATGACGCCTATCATACTCGGGCCAGCTTCTCAGTCCCTGATACTAAGGCGCCGAAGGAAATTTTGTACGTGGCTGCCTTGTATCATGTTATGGCGAACAAGCCTCCTGTCAATTTCGATCCGAGTACCAGTTTTATCGTGGGTACCGATTTACAGGAAAAGCCCAAGGGTGCTAAGGCTAGTAAGCAGCTAGCGCTCCAGACTCCCCTCCCTGAATCAGAATCTTCCGAGGCGGTTGAGGAGGATGACGACCATGATAGCAAAGACTCTCCTTCTTCTGGGGGTGAAGAAGTAGTAGATCAGCCGCCCATTATAGCGGACGAGATGATGACGGATCAACCGTCGGTCGTATTAGACGAGGTGGTAGATCAGTTGCCATCTGTGCCAGAGGTGGTGAGGGTAGAACCACCGCCTGCCGTGCCTGGTCCCTTGCGTAAGCGAGGTAGGCATGAGTCTACTGACGGAGGAGTGACCTTTTCCGTAAAGAGAACTGCGGTCAGACCTCATAGGCTACTTATTACGGAGAGGGGTGAAGGTGCTGACGATGTTCCGGAGGTAAGACTAAGTTGGAGCCATCTCCTTATTGTGGTTTTCTTTCTCTTGGGATATGACCTAATCATTTTTCTTTGTAGGCGTCTGACAAACCAGGCTCTCATGAACCGTCTGCTGCCCCTGGAGTTGATCCGACCTTTGCTGCTTTGATTAGTGGCATGTGTGCCACGGTCCTTTCTGCGGGGGCTCTCTCAGCGGCAGCTGAGGGCTCCCAAGTTGCTGAGGCCCCAGCCCAGGGTGACGAAGGTTTCCTCGGGCCTGTCTCTGAGGTTGCTGAATTTCTGCAAGGCGACGCCGATCTCGTCGCATCCCCTCCCGAGGGTGCTGGGGCGGAGGAGCCTATCATATTCGGCTCGGAGGCTGCTGGTGAAGAGGCTGCGCTGGCTGCAGGCGAACCTCAGCCTCCACACCCTTCTGTCGGTAAGATAAGCCAAATATTGACTAGTGAGGGGGCTTATTTGCTCTATCAACATATCCTCCAGGTCAAATCGATTCATGGTTGTCTTGGCCCTACAGGTCCTGACCCTTTACTTCCCACAGCGGATGTTCTTGGGGAAGGCTCGGCCTGCCGCGATCTGGGGGAAAGAAACATTTTCTCTCCTTTACCGACTCATGTCGAGGGGCCTCCTGCCAGCTCCGGGCAGATGGGTGTAGGGCTTGTTCCGGGAGCGATGGTCCCCGCCTCATCCTCTGCTGCTTATACGGTTTCGGAGATTGACTTCTCGATCCTGCCGAGCATTCAAGTTCTGCGGGCTGCTGAAGAGTAGTTGGCCGCTGTTCATGCGTCCTTCCGTACGGAGTTTGTTTCCCTTGTGGCAGGAGCGGCAGATTCTGTTACGTCTTTTTCAGTGTTGCCAGCTATACTCCCGTTGACGCCGGCTTCTTCGGAGGCTCTGGACGAGGTGTCGCAGGATGTGGTCGACCCCGGAAAGGCAAATATGGTAGCGGATGCGCTGAACAGGCATTCGATGGCATGGTATCTGATGATAGATCGACATTTGCGAAAAGACCTGGAGAAGCTCGGCATAGAGATGGTTCGGCCAGGGTCAGTGATACAGATGATGGTGCTAGACATTCAGTCAGGTTTGATGGAGCAGATCAAGGAGGCACAGTCTATAGATGAGAGCCTTCACAGACTTCGAGCCCAGGCTTTAGCTGGATTGCTAGATGACTTCACCGTAGCAGAGGATGGATCCTTGAGGCATGACAGTCGGTTATGTGTGCCGAAGGGAGAGCTGATAGAGGCAGTCTTACAGGAGGCACACAGATCGCGATATTCTATTCACCCTGGTTCTAACAAAATGTACTGTGGCTTGCGGGAACATCTTTGGTGGCACGGGATGAAGAGAGATGTATCACGTTCATTTTGAGATACCAAGTTTGCCAGCAGGTCAAGGCGGAGCGTTAGAGGCCTGCTGGTCTATTGCAGCCGTTATCCATTCCCGAGTGGAAGTGGGAACACATTACGATGGACTTCGTTTCAGGGCTTCCTCGTTCGCAAGGAGGGAAGGATACCATTTGGGTCATCGTTGACAGGCTGACGAAGTGTGCGCACTTCATACCCTTCAAGGTGGGGCTCTCCACCGAGAAGTTGGCGGAGCTATACATGTAGCAGATAGTTCGTTTACATGGAGTACCAGTGAGCATCGTGTCGGACCGAGACAGTAGATTCATGTCCCACTACTGGAGGAGCTTGCAGGAAGAGTTGGGCAGTCGGCTCAAGTTCAGTACAGCGTACCACCCGCAGACAGATAGACAGTCCGAGAGGATGATACAGACGCTAGAGGACATACTGAGGACCTGTGTGCTGGACTTTGGTGGATCATGGGAGAGCCATCTGCACTTGGTAGAGTTTTCATACAACAACAGCTACCAAGCCAGCATCGGTATGTCTTCTTTCGAGGTACTATATGGACGACGATGCCGTACACCGCTCTTTTGGGATGACGTTGGGGATAGAGTTATGCTTGGGCCAGAGATGATCACGGATACAGCAGAGAAGGTCGGGATGATCAGAGACAGGCTCAGAGTCGCTCAGGACAGGCAGAAACACTTGGCCGATGCTAGTCGCAGACCGATAGAGTTTGCTGTCACCCCCAGTTTTTAGAAACAGTGGTATTTTTTTATTTTGCACTTTTTGAATTATTTTGGAATTATTTATTTATTTATGGTATTATTTTGGGGTTATTTGAGTCGGTTTCGAATTTCAACTCATTCTGACTTGTATCGGGGACCCGGGGTAGTGTTGACCCTAGTGGAGCCCACACACTAGTTAGCCATGGCCCATATGTTAGTTATTTTAATTAGTGACTAGGCTAATTTATTTTGGTTAGGATTATTTTGGATTAGTGTTTTAGGAATGACCAAACTAGCCCCGACTTAACCCCTTTCCAATATATTAGCAAATAGATTGGAGAGGGAGCTTTTTGGGCATTCCCTAATAGGACAAAGACCCCCCCCCCCCCCATGGCCAGCCACCTTTGGTGTGGATAGGCATAGCCACTCATCATTTTTCCTCTTTCATTTCTCTCTCTTGTTCTTCCCCAAATTAGTTAGAGAGAAATCCCTAGAAATTTCTCCACCAAATCCTTCCATATTCTCACCCAATCTTCTTCCTTCCTTCTCCATTCAAGCCAAGGAGGGAGCTACTTAAGTTTGAGAGGATTCGGAGCTTGTCCGTGTCCGTTTGGGATTCCTACGTGTCGGTGGCGTATCGGGAGACATTTCTTTCGATTCGAGTCACCGGGAGGTATAAATCTCTTCTCCTTCTCATTTCTCTCATGCATTAGGATGCTTTTGACCCATAGGAATGACCCCCAAGGTTTTGTGTCCATTCGTGTCCATTTCGTATCCATTTGGACACTTGTAGAGGTGTCATATATGTAGGATCGTGTCCTAATGGAAAAACCCCTATTTGGACACATGTGGAATTATTTATGTATTGATTTATTGTTGTTCTAATATTTAATTCCAGATTTTATGTGTGTTTAGGAATGTTTTTTCCTATGTATCATATTGTATCATATTATCTAATATCTATATATATATTTTTTTTATGTATATATATGGTGGTATATATATTACTATATATATATATATATATATATATATATATATATATATATATATATATATATATATATATATATATATATATGTATATATATATATATTTTTATTTTATATATATATATATATATATATATATATATATATATATATATATATATATATTATGGCTTATATATACCCACTTCTCGTGCCCTTACTCTAGGGTGCGGGTTGTGACACCTACCATGGCTAAACACTAGTCAAAGCACGCTACTGCACTATCCGTGCCATGATTTCTAGTCGTCTTGTACTCTAAAACTTATCTGTGGCTAAAGTCATCTATCGTAATAATTATCTAATAATTATTTACAAAAATTCTAAAATCACTATTAAATCAAATAATTGAATAAATAAATATTTCAAAAATATGTTCCGGGAAGGGGAGCTACAAAGGAGCAGTCACCTCATGAATTATTCCGTATTCTTCACAGAAGTTAGTTATTTCGTTTGAGGTATATTCTCCGCCACGAACAGATCTAAGGATCTTAATCATTTTCTCTAATTAGTTTTCAGCTTCTGATTTGTAAACCTTGAATCTATCTAGAACTTCATCTTTGGTTTTGAGAAGGTAGGTATAGCAATATTTTGAACAATCATCTATAAATGTGACAAAGTATTTTCTACCGCCTCGAGTCAAAACCCTATTTGAATCACAAACATCACTATGAACTAGTTCTAGAAGATCAGAATTCCTTTCTATGGATTTGAATGGTAGTCTAGATTGTTTGGCTTGAACACAAATCTCACACTTGTCTTTATTATCTACAGGAGACTTGGGAATAAGATTTAGGTTCATCATCCTTCTAAAGGAACCCAGGTTCACATGACCCAGTCTACCATGCCAAACATTGGAAGATTCTATATTGGAAACAATAGGAGAAGGATCCAACATTTTATTTACAGTACTGAGAATAAACAGACCATCCTTTACAAATCCTTTACCAACAAAGGACTCATTCTTAGAAAATACAACTTTACTGGCTTCCATTATAATCTTGTACCAGATGCTACAAGAAGGGAACCGCTAACTAAATTTCTCCTAACAGTCGGCACATGAAGAACATCATGAAGAGGCAGAATTTTTTCTGATATCATCTTTAGATCTATTCTTCTTCTTCCTACAATTTGTGCCGTAGAGCCATCTCCTAGGGTTAAGCCTCCTCCACATGATTCCTGATAGTTTGAAAAATACGAAGACATCTCAGGTGTCACGCCCCGATTCATAGAGTCATTTATTCATATATTTTATCTCTTGGAATCGATCGTCCTCGCTTGGGCGTGATGCCGTACAAGTCTGGTATTGCACTTGTACAAGGCAAAGATGGTACATAATCCATTATTCTTCAAATAGGAACACATCGCAGCGGCAGAAGCAGATAAATTGAATTTAATGAGGACAATCTTTCTTATTAAATAGAAGTACATCACTTCTTCACAGCAGCGGAGAAAAAGAGTAACTTGAAGCCACACAGAGATATGTAGAACTTTATTCTCTTTATTGATAATTGATGAAGAGTACAAGACTTGTATTGAAGTACAATGATTACAGCACATCTCACTTTACATTGGAAACCAACTGAACAATGCTATACAGCTTACATTTAATATTTGGATACATTGGATTACCACTCGATATATTGACTTGGCTTACAATCTCACTGATACAACTGATTACAATGTTCCATACATTATGCCCTTTATAAACAGAAGACATCATCTTGTACAAGGAAAGCTTCTGTATGCCCAACAAATCTTCGATGCCGCGGGACCAATCAAGCCAATCTTCGTGTGTAGAACATTCCAAGCACGAGCACCTGCCCACAAAACGTGGGTCAGCACATCATCTATGTACTGGCGAGCAGAATCCAACCCACTCGCATAAACCAACATTAAAGTGATCATTTAAGCAAGCATTTATTAGAATGATCTTTCTACTTGGGGCCTAGCATCAGTTTACAGTTCATGGGCAATAATCAGAGTGAAGCATGTAAACATATTCTTAGTAGCATTTATGTGGACATATCATTTATCATTCTTGGTGTTATCATACAAAGGCATCATTGAGGCATACTAGGTGTTATCATAAAAAGGCATCATTGAGGCATCGTTAACATTAACATTTTAAACATGTTATAACAGTTCTCACTTCAAGCATCACTTAGCATGTATGTTGTGTTTGAGCAATGATTATAGCAAGGCATCTTTCTAGCATACTAAATGGAACATGTTAAGCAGGCAAGTTAAACCAACTTATACCATATCACAATTATGTGATTTCTTACCGATAGCCGACTCCTCGTACCTGTATCAATTACAGGTTATTTGATATACTTACTCTGCCTGCACAAAACATTCATTAGCATGCATCCTGACTACATGGTCACTGGTGTTGTTAAACCATATGGACTCTTCTCATTTCATTTCATTTTAAGATAATGCGGTCAGCATAGTAGGTGGCGAGCCTCTATGCCACCCCGCCTTATCCGTGCTCCCATAGCACTCATCATTATTTCCTCCTAGGCCGAATCGGTCCCCAGGGTCCTAGGAACCGTTCGAGGAAATTATTACTCAAACCTTGTATACAAGTTGTCCATGACCATGCGAATGCGTGTCCGACTCGATTGTGAACAAAATTGCATGGTAAAATATATTAAGAAAAGTAAAGGCAACAGTGCATCATTAGTCATATTCAATGACTTATTCATTTCGTCATTACCATCATTTCATTTGGTGATCTCAACGATCCCAGCTTTATCATATCTCATTCATTGCTTCATTGCAATGTATTTCATATCATTCCTTTCTTAAGAGGAACTTAACATACATTCATTTCTTATAAGGGACAGGTAGCATTTCATATTCTTGTAACAGTTATAGAGAGAGAGTACATGATTCTAGGGTTTCATTCAGTTCATTGGGTCGATAGCACCGCCAGTTCACTTCTTATTCTATCATTCACAAGGCATCTCATTAATCAAGTGTTTTATCGTTTCAGCAGAATTAAGCATAAGGAACAAGGTTATCAATTCAATCTCAGGCATCGAATCATATTAGCAGTTCAATGTGTTGTACATTTCAATAATTCTCAGCAAAAGCATCTCTATTATTCAGCAACTAACATATGGGACATTTAGGGACAGTTCATAGCATTTCAATACTTCATCTATTAATCATGAAGGAGTAAGGAGGAGGAAGGACGGTTCCACTCACCCAAAATTCCACTAAGCGTATCTCCACCAGCGAGCCACGTTCCAATACCCATTCGTCTAGCCAGCTAAGAGAGACTGCATCAGTCTCAATTCTCCTGATTCCCAACATAAGTCACGATCCAATATTCTGATCACATCCAATAAGCCAACCAAATGCCTCGTGCGGAGCGGGGCATTACATAATATACCACTCAGAAAAAGTTTCGTCCTCGAAACTTAAGGAAACAACTCTTCTACAAGATTCACTTAGTCACAACGAGTTATTCATTCAGCTTCAATTCAATATTCATTTCAGCCCACTCGGTCATTTCAAAATATCTATCCAACTGTACCATTTAAATCCATCAACGATTCGATCTGTCTATCTCTTTTTCAAATTACTTGTAACTTCTCATTGATTCACCAACATTTTCCTTGCATTCTTTCTTGGTCACAAAACATCACTTCATTTGGATCCATACACATATTTTAGGCGTCCCCAAAACATATGCATTTCAGCCAAAGTCCGCGCTAGTGCGATAAATTCTTCCCATAATGTTACCTCAGTCGCAACCAATCACTTCGGCTGGATCCATACACATATTTTAGGCGTCCCCAAAACATATGTACTTCAGCCAACTTCCATGTTAGTACGATTCGATCAGCCATGATATAACTCTCTTTTCTAAATCCGACTTAGCATCCTTTCAATTGACTTATCACTTTATTTACTTTGCCACAATCAGTATCTTCCCGGCCACAATATTTAATATCAGGGACAACTTGGTTAAGCTCTCTACCCAAGCTTAACATTTCTAACATTCGATCAATTGTCTAACTTAGAGTCAATCATATCAAGAGTTCACAACATGCAATCACATTCCTTTCTGAATCCAACAATATTTCTCACCGAGGCAATTCATCTTAAAAGATACAATTCGACGTCACCCACTATTGATTACCTGAGTCAGGGTATAATTCTATACAACAGTCAAGGTTAACTTAGCTACCCACTATAGGTACACTCAAGTCTTACCTTACGATTACAATTCCCACTTATGGCCGACATAAAATCCTCAAGGGTCAAACATCTCTTAAGGCACAAGTTGAAGCATACATTCCCTTAGGTCAATACTCATTATCACTGTCTCTCATTCAATGCCACAAGGTCATCCTATGGGTCTCCAATAGTCACCTATTATTCAGTCAGTCTCTAAGGTTAGCTACACTGATAGCTAAACTTAATCGTTCAGGTGACTTCCCTAGAGTGGACGGCTACTAGGGTTATACTAGTTTCTTATTCTTAAGGCCAACAAACAACTAACAGTTCTAAGGAACTCTACCCAAACCTATGGGTATTAACTCAGTCTGAATAACTAATCGCCATTGTTGGTTATGCCAACAATTGGTCATGCAGCCCACAGTTTCTAGGGTCAAGTCTATCTATCTAGTGTCTTCCTCAAGGAATAATTCCCACAGAGGCTCACTCTAGACTTACCCAACGATCGATTAAGATCGATCTATCAACATTACGGTCAAATTCCAACCCGACATACGATTCTCATCGTTCTAATAATCCATCAAGTAAATTCCCAATGATCCACATTTCTATTCAAATTCCTTTGTACCCACACGAACCCATAAGCCAATGCTAACTGTTCAAAGGTCATCGATTCCGATAGTCTTAACATAATTATGGAATCATACTATTCGGTCCGTATGACAGAGTCAAACCACTAAGTCATAAGCCAACAATCTATATCCCAACCAACAATCACCTATACCGGCATTATCCAACACGTTTGCAATTTCTCGTTCCCATTTGTTTCTCAATCATCAAACTATCTTACGGGCATTCTTAATTCTCATGCAGCACTGGTCAAATAATTCATCCATTCAATCCGACAATTTATGTATCACTTAACCATCCTCTAGGCAACACAAATATTCAGGCTTGCTACTTGTTACTTTTCTAATCCCATTAGATTCTTCAGCATACATGCACATAGGCAACGACTATCCTTTGGTGATCTAGATGGGTTAACATCTATTACACCTTAGGGTCAAAACACAGATCTCTAATATTCCTTTGATTTACCAACAATATTTTCAAACTTTCAGCTACGCAACCAACTTTGTATCAGCCACATTTAATTTACATCCAACCAATCGAAGTCAACATTCAGATGTTCTAAGCCACAATATTCTCTAGCCAAATCCATTTACCCATAGCATACTAACAGTCTCACTAGTCTGAGTCATCACTCGACTAACAATTTCTAACCAAGCCAACCGTTACCATTTTTTAGAATCTCGCTACTCAATATAACATCGCCGTCAAGGGACACTCGAGTCATCTAACCACAATACATGACTCCCAGCTAAGTCTCGGCACTACCCAGTACTCACAGATAGTCTCATTGCTATTCTATGGGAAGGGTCAACATACATCTCGTTCTGAGGTGGTAGAGGCAATATACCACTCAGAAACGAAGCCATCCTTAAACAATACCAACTCAATCTATTCCGGACATTCGTGATCTATAATGATCACAATACTTAACCAACATCTCGGGGTCTCAATATCACAAGCCAACATTCTTAGGGTCTCAAAAGCACTAGCGAGCACATATGAGTCAACTCACTAGTTCTGTTGAACTCATCCATCAATTATTCATTCCCAAATCTTTCCCCATCACATGCAATTCTTAACTTGTTACAGGATACCCAGTCACTTTTCTATATTCCTACATTTCCAACAGCAGTCACAATATAGCATACTATGGCATCGAGTCATTGTTGGGTTATTTGTGTCCAAACCAACAACAATCATTCTTTCAGGGGCATCACAATGTATATAGACTTATTGTATGGAACATCCAGTGAGCAGCCAAGAGGGTCGATGATCTTTCAGACACGAACAACATAGGATGATTACAGAACAACAACAATATAATTGCGAAAGCAATCTTTGTTTTAATCGCGGAAGCAACGTTGAGTGATCGCAGAAGCAACTTTAGTCAATCATCGATGCAACTTTGATTTGAAACGAACCAAAGAAGAGACCAAGGACGTAAAGCCGTGCTTTGATACCAATTTGTCACGCCCCGATTCATAGAGTCATTTATTCATATATTTTATCTCTTGGAATCGATCGTCCTCGCTTGGGCGTGATGCCGTACAAGTCTGGTATTGCACTTATACAAGGCAAAGATGGTACATAATCGATTATTCTTCAAATAGGAACACATCGCAGCGGCAGAAGCAGATAAATTGAATTTAATGAGGACAATCTTTCTTATTAAATAGAAGTACATCACTTCTTCATAGCAGCGGAGAAAAAGAGTAACTTGAAGCCACACAGAGATATGTAGAACTTTATTCTCTTTATTGATAATTGAAGAAGAGTACAAGACTTGTATTGAAGTACAATGATTACAGCACATCTCACTTTACATTGGAAACCAACTGAACAATGCTATACAGCTTACATTTGATATTTGGATACATTGGATTACCACTCGATATATTGACTTGGCTTACAATCTCACTGATACAACTGATTACAATGTTCCATACATTATGCCCTTTATAAACAGAAGACATCATCTTGTACAAGGAGAGCTTCTGTATGCCCAACAAATCTTCGATGCCGCGGGACCAATCAAGCCAATCTTCGTGTGTAGAACATTCCAAGCACGAGCACCTGCCCACAAAACGTGGGTCAGCACATCATCTATGTACTGGCGAGCAGAATCCAACCCACTCGCATAAAACAATATTAAAGTGATCATTTAAGCAAGCATTTATTAGAATGATCTTTCTACTTGGGGCCTAGCATCAGTTTACAGTTCATGGGCAATAATCAGAGTGAAGCATGTAAACATATTCTTAGTAGCATTCATGTGGACATATCATTTATCATTCTTGGTGTTATCATGCAAAGGCATCATTGAGGCATACTAGGTGTTATCATAAAAAGGCATCATTGAGGCATCGTTAACATTAACATTTTAAACATGTTATAACAGTTCTCACTTCAAGCATCACTTAGCATGTATGTTGTGTTTGAGCAATGATTATAGCAAGGCATCTTTCTAGCATACTAAATGGAACATGTTAAGCAGGCAAGTTAAACCAACTTATACCATATCACAATTATGTGATTTCTTACCGATAGCCGACTCCTCGTACCTGTATCAATTACAGGTTATTTGATATACTTACTCTGCCTGCACAAAACATTCATTAGCATGCATCCTGACTACATGGTCACTGGTGTTGTTAAACCATATGGACTCTTCTCATTTCATTTCATTTTAAGATAATGCGGTCAGCATAGTAGGTGGCGAGCCTCTATGCCACCCCGCCTTATCCGTGCTCCCATAGCACTCATCATTATTTCCTCCTAGGCCGAATCGGTCCCCAGGGTCCTAGGAACCGTTCGAGGAAATTATTACTCAAACCTTGTATACAAGTTGTCCATGACCATGCGAATGCGTGTCCGACTCGATTGTGAACAAAATTGCATGGTAAAATATATTAAGAAAAGTAAAGGCAACAGTGCATCATTAGTCATATTCAATGACTTATTCATTTCGTCATTACCATCATTTCATTTGGTGATCTCAACGATCCCAGCTTTATCATATCTCATTCATTGCTTCATTGCAATGTATCTCATATCATTCCTTTCTTAAGAGGAACTTAACA
The DNA here is from genome assembly GCA_029216955.1 of Iris pallida. Taxonomy (NCBI): domain Eukaryota; kingdom Viridiplantae; phylum Streptophyta; class Magnoliopsida; order Asparagales; family Iridaceae; genus Iris; species Iris pallida. The sequence goes on from JANAVB010039212.1 coordinate 4,420,652, forward strand.
TACATTCATTTCTTATAAGGGACAGGTAGCATTTCATATTCTTGTAACAGTTATAGAGAGAGAGTACATGATTCTAAGGTTTCATTCAGTTCATTGGGTCGATAGCACCGCCAGTTCACTTCTTATTCTATCATTCACAAGGCATCTCATTAATCAAGTGTTTTATCGTTTCAGCAGCATTAAGCATAAGGAACAAGGTTATCAATTCAATCTCAGGCATCGAATCATATTAGCAGTTCAATGTGTTGTACATTTCAATAATTCTCAGCAAAAGCATCTATATTATTCAGCAACTAATATATGGGACATTTAGGGACAGTTCATAGCATTTCAATACTTCATCTATTAATCATGAAGGAGTAAGGAGGAGGAAGGACGGTTCCACTCACCCAAAATTCCACTAAGCGTAGCTCCACCAGCGAGCCACGTTCCAATACCCATTCGTCTAGCCAGCTAAGAGAGACTGCATCAGTCTTAATTCTCCTGATTCCCAACATAAGTCACGGTCCAATATTCTGATCACATCCAATAAGCCAACCAAATGTCTCGTGCGGAGCGGGGCATTACATCAGGTTCATCTCCAATAGCGTACGACTCAACCTCTCTTGAAGATACAGAGGGATTGACATAGAGGTATGAATTGACACTATCAGTTTTGGACTCAAAAGATTTAGTACCGCCAGCTTCTGAATCAGAAGTCTGCAACTGTCTTTGTCTTCTTGATCAAATATTCTGATATACTCCTTCAAAGGAATCAAGAAGTCTGTTGAATTGTTGTTGACCTGGAGTTTGGGACGTATTGCGTCTTGGACGTCGTCCTCTGTTGGTATGAGATGCAATATTGACCGACGCATATGACAACTCATGTTCTTGGTCATCAACTTGTTGTTGAGGTGCATTAAAACTTAATCGATCAAAAACTGACTGTTTTGAAGCCGAACAACAATATTTGATTACAATCTGGTGACACTCACAATGGTGATTTTCTTGGAGGAGTATCTCGGAAGATTATTTATTTTTACGCTTTTGCATTAGCAACTCGCGTAAATCAGAAGGAGTAGAGGAAGTAGTCTTCTTTATTACATTTGGGGTAGAGAAACATTTAGTCCCTTGTGTATAAAGAAGATTAGTGGCTGCATTCGCAGAGCCAAACTTTACATTTTTACGCGCTTGGAGTTGCGTGCGTAAATCCTGAGATTTTTTAGCACAAAGGACTCCATTTTTATTGCGCATAATTTGAAGGTTTGGTACTTTGCGTACAGCAGTATAAGAAGGTTGTTGGTTGAAAACAGAAGTTTTACCAACTATATTTTTATGCTTCATACGTGTCGGTACATTTACTTTAGATGCAGAAGCATCATGGTGAATTTTATCTACACTGTCACAGACAGGAGATTTACCTTTACGCATAGAGCGCAAAACATGTGTATCTGCCACGTCATAGACGGGAGATTTTCCTTTACGCATAGAGCGTAAATTTTGTGTGTCTACCGCGTCACAGACGGGAGACGTATTGTTACGCTCAGAACGTAAAGCATTAGAGTCTGCCACGTCATAGACGGGAGACTTGTTTTTACGCCCAGAGCGTACAGCTTTGGAGTCTACCACGTCACAGACGGGAGACATGTTTTTATGTACGAGACGTAAAACTTGATTTTTACGCCCAGAGCGTAAAACCTGATTTTTACGCCTATGACGTATCACCGAAGTAGAGACTGCCTCATCACAGATGGGAGCCTCCACAACAGGAGTAGGAAGGATTCATTTGCCTTCAGAGATAGCAGGAAGATCCGAGGATGCTTTGGATTTGGGAATCCAAACTTTTCGTGCCTTCCTCGATTTCTGAACATTGGAGCAGCGAGTACCACCCCCAGTTCGGAGCATTTCTTCGTAGGTAGTCTGGTCGAAGTGTACAACCATAGTCTTATTTGTCGATCCGATTGACACATCATCGTATTGAGCAATTGCCTCTTCGTCAGAGGAGAAGGTCGTCCCCAGCAGAGTCGCCATTTTGTTTCACTTAACAAAATACCTAAAATTGGCCTTTAAAAATAAAACGAGAAAAATTACAGAAAGTATAAATGTTCTGGAAAGTATTGCTATGGAAGTCTGATCTGAAGGCGATCACTTTGTTCCTTGGACCATACGATGATGATGAAGAGTACTGCTAGAAGATGAACAGCCGGAAGAACTAAGTCACCAGAAAGGTATCGACGCACTTGGGCACTGATGGCGAGGTCGAATGCTTTTCTGCTTTACTTCACTCTGTTCTAGAAGAAAAGTTGAAGAAGAATGCTCTGGAAAATCAAAGTCTCTGGGCTCTGATCTCTGTATTCTCTCATATCTTTCTTCTCATGATGCTTTTGACGTGAAAAATAAGTCTATTTATAGACTTGACCCATTTTGCGTAAAAAACAACAAAATTGAGTTTTTACGTTGGTAACTGTCACCCACGATAGAAGTCACCCTCTACGTATGTTGACACGTGTCCTATTATTTCAACAAAAATAGGAAGCACGTACACACGTTCCTCAATAAATGTGGCATGAAAGCCACGTGGATAAACCACGTTCTAATGTAGTCAGGAAGGATCGGGCGTAAAAATGACCCAAAATATGCTCCGAGCGTAAAGTGGCAACTGGCGTAAAAACAACCGAAATAAAACTTCCCAGCGTAAAGTGGCTAAAATAGCCTTGAGCGTAAAACTTAGCCCAAATAGACTTTACGCTCACAATAGCCTTGAGCGTAAAAGCTCACATAACTATCGTGCGTAAAAAAGAAGTAATTTTCTTGAGCAAAAAGTAGCCTTCTTTGCACACCATACGACAAGTATCGGGTTTGATGAAAATTCGATCTTCTCGACTTCTGTGTTACATGTTGTCAGCAAATTATTATGTCAGAGTCATTACCACTTGCATTAAATGCATGATCTGACAGCTTCCCAGCATAAAGTAGCTAGCGTAGAGGGTAGCTAGCGTACAGATTAGCTTGCATAAAAATGCAAATAATCCTGGCGTAAAAATAGCTCTCATAGAGAATTGCTTGCGTAAAGTCCTCAATTCCTTTAGTCTATAAAGCACTTTTTTATGCTTCTATAGTTGCACTCGTCGAGGAGAGGAGGATCAGCTGGAGCATTTCTAACGAGGAGGCGGAGGCATTTGCTTGAGGGGAATCGGCCGACACGACAACCGAGGGGCTCCGTTTATTGAGTTTTCGACACTCAATAGGTAAACCCTATTCTACCATAGTAAATCTGGAATTTCTTTCATTTTTTCATCCATATAGGTGCCCTAGACTTGTCCATGAAGTTTGGATGGATTTTGACTTCGTTTGATGGCGGTATCGGACACATGTCGGTCCTTTACGGCACGTGTTCGATGAAATGCCGCTTAGGATAGAAAGTTGCTATTTTTTGATTCTGTCTTCTGGGATGTTTAGTTAATATTATTTTAATAAACTTTTGTGAAGACGGATTTGATATTGATGACGTTACAGCGGCGTTTCGGGCATCAGACACACGTGCACGAATCTAGTGCACGAGGCCGTGCGTGCCCTGCCGTCAGTCCGTTGTATCTCGATGCACAGGCCGTATTTTCACATGAAATTTCTTGAGCAAGCGGGGGCAACCTCTGCCCCCATGCTCGTAAAATTTCACGACTTTTCGATGAGCGAGCGCAGAGAAATCCGACGTGCACCGCTCAGCCGCACTGTGCATTCATGCTAATTTTTGTCACTGAAACGGACTTTGTGCGCGCACATGACGCAATGAAGACCCGTTCCAGGACCTGGGACATATCGACCTATACCTAGACTACCCGAGGGACCAACCCCGAGTCGTGGCGTGGCCCGACGAGCGAGCCACGGAGGCGGAACCGCGTGCACGAGGGCGTACGGGCGCACGCACGCGCAGCAGGCCGCACGCAGGTGCGGGGCTGCGTGCGTCACCTCGGCACGACGTGTCACTATTTTCCAGGTCCTAGACATACCCTAGGACCCCCCCAGTTACATGCACGAGCGCGGAGCTTTTCGTTGTGTGTGCGGCGCTCAATCGAGCGGGAACGTACGCACAAGCACGCGTTGTCACGCGGTATCGGAAATTTCCGATACGCATTTTGTAGACACGACACAGACACAATTTTGAACCCGGGAGTATACGAGCGCATCACGTGGGTCGAGACCAACTTGTATGCCGAGTTTTGCAGGTTCATTTGGTGTATTTCTCATTTTGGGTCGTTGTGTGAAAAATAGGTTTTTCTTCAAATTCGATTTTGAGTTTAAATATGAAATTTTAACTTCCAGTAAATTAGCTTATAAAATCTGAGTTTTTAGTAAGTATACGAGGTTTTGGATTTGTGGGAAACAACTTTTGGTTTTATTTCAGATTTTTCTATCATTTATGAGCATATGTGTTTATATATATATATATATATATATATATATATATATATATATATATATATATATATATATATATATATATATATATACCCGTTGAAACCCATTGCTAATACATATATGTTGAGAATGGGTCGAGGGGGGATTTAATTCCAGATTTTGATTCGCTAAACTATTTAAAAAACCATTGGCTATTCTAGGCCTGTCAATGGTAGCTTATTGGTCGGATATTGGCATTACCATACCCGAACCATTAACTATCGGATATATCCGATAACTATCCGATATTCGATCGGATATCAGTTTTGGCTACCATATCCGTTACCGATAATTTTATCGGATATCGGATAATATCCGAACCAATAAGATTACTAAAAAAAATTAAAAAATGGAAGAAAAGAATCAGAACCAACAGATTTTGTCAAGAATAACATATTTTCACATTGAAACGATAGATTCTGTCAAGTAACAACAGATTTTCACATTGGAACAACATATTTTGTCATAATTCTCCACACAAGCACAAATAACTAATAATCTCATGCACACATTGAATACATTGCACATATTAGTAATTCTCCACACAACAAGAAATTCTCCACACAAGGCTCATACATAATACATAGTTCAGTACATGTCATACATCATCTTAGTACATAAGCATCCGATAAGATATCCGAATCCGTATCTTAGTACATGGTTCGGATTTTATTGGTTCGGATATGGCACTTACCGTATCCGTATCCGATATCCGATAAATATTCGATAAGATATCCGAATTCGTATCCGTATCCGAAATTTCGGATATTTTCGGTTCGAATACGGATCGGATACAGATTTTCGGTGGACCATTGACAGGCCTAGGCTATTCTTCCTTTGAGCATTGATATATACATATATATATATATAGATAGTTTCCTATTTGTTTATATGTATATAATAGTATATTAAATTGTGGTATACCATGGTTGTGTTTTTCTATTTTAATCTCAGATTTGACCCCATTTAGTGATCTCCAGGTCACACACACACACACAAAAGCATTTGTTAGAATTAAGGTTGGCTTGTATTGTAAATACATGTGTGTGTATATACCTATATGTGTATAGATATTTACGCTTGAGAACCCTCTTAGAATAGATCGTAGTTGTGAATATAACTATAGGAGTCCTAGGACAGATTTAGTTTGTCATTTTGAGCCTAGTTTAGTCGAATTGGCCGACAAGTTGACCAAATTGACAAAAGTCAACTTTGGGTCAAACTTGATCAAATTCAACTCAAACGAACTCCAAATGACCTAGAATTTTGTGTATGACCTAAAAACTAGTAGACGGACTAGTTGACCCAGGTTTGACCAGATTTGACCAGCATTGACTAGGTTTGACCAGAGTTGACCGAGGGTTGACTTTGACCAAAAGGGACCTAGAAGCATGCAGTCTCGTATTGTAGCTATTTCTTTTGATATTGTAGACTTGGTTGTGACATTTGTATACTTTAAATAGGTTTATATTGCCCCAGTTTAGCTACACTTCATCATCAGCAGTTCGATTTGCCAGGCGAGTACATTCTCTAATTTTTTATACTTTTTTGGATATGTTCTCTTGTTATAGACTAGTATACTTGATGCTGACACGATGTTCACACGGATTAGTACCCTCTGGATCTTTTCATGCGATGTTATCCCCTCGGATACATTGAGTATATCTTGTTCATGTACTTTATCGTGGCCATCATGTACTCTATGTATTCATATTTATCCATGTGCACTCATGTGTTATTCATGTACACTCATGACCATATGAGCCCCATGTATAAAGTAGTTGTTATCCATGTGCAATAACATATCATGTCTTGATCCTTGTGTATTGATTGGGGACAGGGAGAGTGTAGTTGGTTATGTGATCATTATCCCAGTAGGTATCTATGTGCAACTCCATAGTTTATCCATGTGCAACCCAAACCATTTACATAATCAATTCATGATCTAAATCACGTAGATGGTTACTGTTTGCCATTAAAATTCTTTTATTACAAATTTCAATACAAACAGAACAGTGTTACAATATAGGACTTAGATGTAGTCCTAGGAGTAAACTTTTGTTTATCTGGGTCCCTTGTGCCGATGGAGTAAGTGGTAATGCGTTGACTTCGTTGACGATCTGACGACGATTATCGGTTCTCTGAAGGTTTGGATTGCTCTGGGTGCTGGAGCTTGCTGAGAGAAGGAAGGCGTTGAGTGTCTGTATCTTCCTCTCTGGTGGTTCGTTCGTTTTTTGTGTGTTCGTTGTATGTGTGAGAAGGAAATGATCCCTCTATTTATAGCTTTGCAGACTGGCTGCTCATGCGCGCATGTAGGATACACCTGTACGTGGGGACGCCACGTGGTGATTACTGATGGAGGCGCATGGACGATGCGCCCTGATCGAGGGGTTGAATTCTTTATACTACTGTTGGGAGCCGGCACGCAACAGAGAAGAGGATCTTTCTGTTGCTGATCTTGGGTGAGTTGAGTCAAAGGACACGTATCGTCGACTCATGGCTCGGAGATCTCGAATTTGATGGGGGGTGATCTGGTAGGATGCGCCTAGGACTGGGCGCATGAGGAGACTTTGGCTCGTAACCTTTAGGAGTTACGAACTATTCTGGGCGTATGGCTTTTGAGGCGCATGCAGGCGACTTTTCTTCTGTCTTTTAGGATCAGAGAGCAGTCTGGGGCACATGGCTTTTGAGGCGCATGCAGATCTTTAAAATGGAGACTTTACTTCTGTCTTTAGGGATCAGTAAAAAGTCTGAGGCACATGGCTTTTGAGGCACATACAGATTTGAGCGCACGGCTGCGGAGGTGCATGCGAGTGGTTGGGTGGCCACGTGGCAGTAGCCGTCGGAGTAAAGAAATGATGATGCTGACGTTGTCGACGCTTCGTCTTCTGAAAAAGTTGTCAACTGTTCAGACTTTGGGAGGTGTGCTGCCAACTCTGTCAGTTCAGCATTTAATATTTCTGACATTCAATGGACAGCTGAGTGGGCGCGTCAATTGGCGTTCTACTAGGCGTATGGGGACGCATGGGGGCGCATCCTCTGTGATGCGCTTGGTACTGAAGGGCGCATCTGTGCTGATGCGCTTGATGTTGAAGGGCGCATCTGTGCTGATGTGCTTGATGTTTGAAGGACGCGTCTGTGTGATGCACGGGCTGGCCGGCGCATCCGCTTCGTGACACGTTCTTTAATGCAGTGATTGTTACGTTCTTCGAGTGCTTTAAATAGCCGTTTTGATTTGGCTGAATTTAAAGAGTCCGGTTCATCCATTAAATGCAAATTCATTGTACGGAATTCGGAGAGCCATCCACTTGGCGCATGGGTTTGATTTGCCCGGCCTATAAATAGTGGCATGGAGTGAGGGTTTGCTTCTCGTTCTCTCACGTACTTCCGACATGAACTTGTGTACTCGAGTACATTCTGTTGACGAAGTGCTTCCGAGGGTGAAGATGCGACGCCATGTCTTCATTGATGCACTTGAAGGTGATTGTTACATCCAAAAGTCGGAGTTGAGGGCTTCCGAGGCAGGCGGAAGGTGCCTGTTGCATCCAAAGATAGGGATACTCGGGCCTCGTCTTCGTTGTGCAGGAAGAGCCGTAGATCGGAATTGCGGTGCTGCGGCTTTGGGGGCTCTCTCTTCCTTCAAAGTGGGTGTTGCCCACTCTGGTGGGTTTTAAAGCTGCTCCTTTAGCCACAGTTTCGATTACGGTCTTCCTTCGCCTTTGGAGGCTCTTTCGAAGCCTTCCCTGTCCACAGGTTGGCTTACGGTGCTCTTCTCTTCCTCGGCTAGAGGGTTGATTGCCACCTTCGTTCTACTCAATAAATGCTTCATTAGTCGAAGCATTTTGACGGTGGTGAGCCTGGCTGGAAGAGCGGCACATAACTGGGCTGCTGAAGGGATGGACATAACTGGGATACACATAACTGAGCTGCTGAAAAGGATGCGTCTTGCTGAGGGCGCATGGTGGGATGCGCCTGACTGAGGGCGCATGATGATTGCTGCGCCTACTTGAGGGCGCATGGTGATTGCTGGCTATAGACTTAGGATCTTTTCTTTGTAGAAACTCTCCTTTGTACAATCTTTTTTTAGACATGTAATAGACTTTTATATGTTAAATAAAAAGTCCCCTTTCAATGTCTATACTTGTTGTTTTTGCTGTGAAGTACTTTGTCCGAGTTCTGGCGCATATAGTCTGGCGCATGGGCTTTCTGGTTCTGAAATTCTATGCTTCTACAAGACCCCCTTCAAAGTTTTCAAAACTTTTGGATAAGTTTTGGAATACTTTGAATAAGAAGCATGGTGGTAGAGGCGCATGTCTGTCGGGGCGCATAGATACTTCACGCATTAGTGATGGGGCGCATGCTCCGCTCAGTTAATACAAATGATGACGCCTCGGTAACCGAAAAGATTAATGATAATCTTTTAGGTTTTATTTGCGGTTATCTCTTCACAGAACCCGAGGCGACGGCTGAGATCACACGTCATCGGTTCACGCGTGCGACCAAGCCCTATAAGTAGGCGAAAGATGGAGAGAGAGGGAGTTCTTCTTCTCTGTGCCTTTGCTTTTTTAGAGTTCTTCTTCAAAAAACCCTAACTTTTTTTCTCTCAAAGAATGGCTCCCAAGACTCCTCGCGGTGGTGCTAGCAAGGGAAAGGACAAAGGAAAGGTGCATGTGAAAGTTGCGGCGGCTGACGTTCCCCGTCGGCCTGTCGAAGTTCGGCCGGAGGTGGTTGGTAAGTTTCATTTTACGTACACCAACGCACATAGACCTTGAGTCTTTGATGATGTGCCACAGTTTTTGGCCGCCGACGCACATGGGTTTAAGCCCTGATGATGCGTCGAGGCTCTACCGCTGACGCACATGGGTTTGGACCCTGATGATGTGCCGAAGCACCGCTAACGCTCATGGGCTCACACCCTGATGATGCGCCGAAGCTCTACTGCTGATGCAAATGGGTTTACACCCTGATGATGTGCCGAAGATTCTTTTTCAGACACACTATGCGCCTCTGATGGGTCTTAGACTCTTTTGTTATTTCTAATATTTTCGAATCTTTGCTAGTGTCGATGACTATGCCACTCTTGAATGAAGTGCTTCTGGATGCTGCCCTCAGCCAGGCGGGAGTAGATTATGACGAGGAAGTGATAAACCCGGCTCAAGATGTTATTATGCTGGACCAGTATCCCAAGAGAATGACTCAAATCCGGGAACAGCAGTATGGGTTCCTCAAACGGATGATGGAGCGTGGTGTTTTGAAATCTGCCACATCTGATAAAGTGACCTTCTTGAAGCCTGAGTTCTTGTACGGGGACCGCCTTACTTCCACTGAAGAAACGGTATTGAAGGTCAAGGAAGACTGGTTCTTTGCAGCAAAGGGAGTGCATATGACTGTTAAGCAACTTGAACGTCAATGGCCTTTGACGGCCTTCTGTCGTCTTGCTTCCAAGAGGAGAATGTCTTGGGATCTTACCCCCTCTCAGGGGTGAGCGGTGACTGGCATCATCAAAATTGATTCTACCTTCGATCAAAGGGATACTTTGACCGTCGTACGGTCTGGGCCTTATTTCACCTGGCGGACTTTACGTCCTGGGAGCATTTACAGTGATATTCCCATCGATACATTTGCTTATAGTGCTTCAACTTTTGCACATCGCATGCTGTTGATGGAACGCTCATACCCGAAAGGAGAGTTTCGGGTGGAGGGTTGGTGTCATTACGTTTCCCAATGGGATAAACTGACACTCTGGATCTTATCGCGGTTTCGGACTGAGCTCCGAGAGATTGGGTTGACTGCCACGATCCGTGCTACCCAGGCGGGTGTTGACATTAACAGGCATATGTTCCTCGCACTCTTGGAGATGTTTGATATCCATACCGGGACCTTTTTTACTCCGGTGGGGGAGTTAGGGCTCGCACTCCATGAGATGTATGAAGTATCAAAGCTCCCTTGGGGATCGGAACCCTATGAAGAGTACTTTCCAACCAACGACGAGTTTCAAGTCCTGGGGGACAAGGCTGAGGAGATGACGGCTGTCTTTAAGGAAGTGGCAAGTCATCATTACTATATACAGAAAAGGGATAAAAGCGGGTCGCAGCCCCATGTGACCGCTGGGAGAGATTACGTCTTTAAACAAGACAAAGAGGATCCCTCGCAGTTCTCCACTCTGCCAGAGCTCTCTCGTAGCGAAATGCTCTCTGAAATGAGCAGGTTAGGTGAGAAGAATCCCCGGGGGAACGAAGACCAGCAGTCGGATGAACGCTCCTACAGCTGTTTCTGGCATCTTGCTCATCGGATGTCGTCGAAAGCAGTATTGGTCGAGTATCTCATGGTTTGGCTTCGGGATTACGTCTTCTCGGGCGGATCCAGCTCTGTAGAGAGGGTGACCCGGAACTTAATCCTGCCAGCCGTAAAGTTGGTCTTTGGCCGGCATTTGGCTCTACTTCCCGTAATGGTATGTAACCTGCAGCGAGGTTTACGAAAGTTTGTGGGAAATGTAATTCATGACCGAGGTAGAAACAATAACTTTCCGCGCGCCGAACTTCCGTTTCACTATTTGATGGGGTAGTTAATTTTACACCATCCTAATGTGATGAGTCCGGGTTCAGAAGAAGACTACAGGGCCGGAGATGCGTTCCTCCGCCGTTTCTACCAGAGGAGCTGGTCGCACACTGGCGTCCCTGTTTGCAGAAAGGTTTTATCCCGTCTTCAGGGATGGAAGATCACCAAAGTTGGTCCAATCTTCTTGGGTTTTGAGGCCAACGAAGACTTAAAGGATTCGGACGAAGACGCCACCGCTCTGCCTCCATAGGGATTCTGCTGGTTGCAAAGTATTCGGCCATCCCATCTGGTGTACCGGAACAGGAATCAGTGCTACCTGGAGCCGTATTTACCGAGCCGCTTTGCACGACAATTCGGTTATGCTCAGCTGATGTTGGATAACCCCAATATCACTCTGGGGTATGCTGGAAGTTTGTTGGATGGTGCACGAGCATGGCATTACTATAATGCCGGATGTACCGGGGCTCGTTTTACGTTGCCCGTCCCGGATCCGCGGCCGCCCATTCTTTACTCGGCCGCCAAATTTTACTGTGTTATGGCTGCCGTGCCTCCCGGATATGATAGGGAGACCAGTCTTATCGCAGGCACTCAGTTAGCAGTGGCCGAGGACATGTCGGCGAAAGCCCGATCGTACCGTCCGCCAGGGGCGGGTTATCGGGGTGCCCCTACCGTGCCCACAGGGAGTCAGACAGAACCCTCGGTCGATCAATCAAAACGACGTACAGATACAGGGGCTGGATCTCCTGCGTTGAAGAAGCAGAAGAAGGCATCGTCACCGATGGCGTCATCAGATTCAGCATCTGCAGAGGTAAGGATGTCCTACATAGTCTAGTTTAGGTTCCATATTTCATGTAATCAATGCTTCCCTTTTTTGTAGGAGCCGTTAAAAAGAAAGCCTCGTACTCCAAAATCTGGTGGGAGCAGGCCGAAGGAGATGGCGGGCTCGTCTGAAGTGCGCATCCCGCCGACTATGATGTCTTCCATGGAGGAGAATCCAAAGGATGTTGTTGTCGTGGAGATTCCAGCATCCCAGATTATGTCAGAAGGAAAGCTGAGGATGCAGCAGCTTCTGAGAAGGCCGCAGCGGGGGCCTCGGATGTCGAGGGTCCAGCAGACACGCGGCTTCCTGGTGATGAAATGGGGTGGAGTTTGTCGTCTTCGGATGACGTTGCTCCAGAGTTGCAAGAGCCTGTTGCGGGGGCAACAGATGTGGTTGGAATAGAGGAGAGGGTTGATTCCCCTCCTTGTCATAATGAAGGAGGGTCGGCTGCAACATTGTCGAGCCCTACCCCAGACTTAGCGGCGAAAGCTGAGGTGGCAACCAATCAGGAGGTAGCGACACATCTTGTCCCTGTAGAGGGAGTTGATGTAGAGGATGAGACTCGTCTGACGGTCACGACTCCTGGGGCGGGTCAGGAGACAAGTGTTGATCTCTCCATTCTGTCGTAGAGGTATTGGCTGCTGATAGGACGTTGGAGGCTGAAGAGGTGGCCACCGACGTCAGTGGTACTTTCGAGTTCGGGAAGGGTAAGGGTATGACGGAACCTTCTGTTACTCCTTCCACTTGGGGTACTATCTCGACGCCTGTACCGACTTCTTCTGTTCCCTTGGCTCCTCGGACTAGCAGCCCGGCCCCTGTTGATGAAGAGCCTATTGATGCCGAGGTTCTAGCCTCGCAGGTTGAGGTCGACGGATCTTCTTTCGGTCCGCTAACTGGAGCTGCTCCTCCAACTCCTGCTATGACGCCGCAGGTACTGGCGGATGCAGATGAATATATGAAATTCATCATCGAGGCAGTGTATAAAATGCTGCAGAGGGGTGTATCTGTGGTGATGGACGCCAATGGAAGCTTTGCGACGGCAAGAACTCTGGCAATGCCTTATATCGACCTGATCCGTCTTCACCAAGGCCATGATCATATGGCCGAGATCCTGGAGGCTTCGGTGGTTGAGCTGGACCAGCGGCTCTCGAAACTTCAGCGCATCCAGCGAAATAACCTCTCCGTCTTGATAGATGCGGAGAAGGAGAAGCTGATCGCCGAGATTGAGTCTTCTTACCAGGCCACTGTGAGTGTCTGGGAGCACGAAGTGGCTGAGACTGAAGCTGCAGTAGAGCGGTTGTCTCAGTCCATGCGGGAGACAGCAGAAACATGAGCTGCGTTGGACGCTAATATTATAGAGATTGACGCCCAGATCCGCCGCCTTGAGGACCAGCGGGCCCGACTCCAGTTAGATGCCGAACGTGTCCAGGCTGAACACGTAGCATTCAAGAAGGAGGAAGCAACTTTTACTCACCGGGCTCTTGTCCTGCCTCAGCAGCGAGAACAGCTTGATGAGAAGCATGAGAACGATACTTCTGCTGAGGCTATTGAAGCGATGCGTCAAGAAGCTGAGCGTCGAGTCCTGGCGACTGTGGAGACTCATATGGCAGACTTGAGACGCCGAGTTAGAGAGGTTTCAGCCAACCCTGGGGATGTTTAGGGATTGTAGCCTCTTCTTTTTGTATTTTTGCAACTCTTGCAGGAGATAGTGTAGTCCTTTACTCACTCTTTTTAGAAATAAAGAAGCACACAATTTTCTGTGATGTGTTCATTTTTGTTGTCATGAACTTGATGATTTGTGTGGACCTATTATCTTTTGCGCACCTTGGCTTTTAGGTACAGATAATAAGTTTGAAAGAACCAACATGTTTGCTCAGAGGTAATGTAGACGTGGCAATTATGGGGTTCAAATGATAGAATCTTCCTACTCAGAGGTGTTATGGACGTGGTAGGAATGATCCTGGGGGATACGCAGAACTACTCAGAGGTAATATGGACGTGGAAGTTCTGCGATCAATGTAAGACAATGCAGGGGTTGTTTGTACGAGATGTTTACTCAGAGGTAATGTGGACGTGGTAAACATGAAGGATAGCGTAGGCTTACGGAGTGTAAGATTCCGCTTTGTAGGGTGTAGGGGAACAACTCAGAGGTGATGTGGACGTGGTTGTCCTTCTACTGGAGGATGCTACGGAACAGCTGGGTTCCGGAAGCGTATGATTTCGTTGGAAGGGAATTGTCTGTGAGTCTTGATGATTGGATCCACAGATCCCCTGGTGGAAGCACATGTCTGAAAGATGTCAAGAGTAGTACTTTTTTAGGAACTTGTCGTTAATGGGCATCCTGAACAAGTCCCCATTGGGTTTGGCGAGGCGGTAAGCACCGTTTGAGTATACCGTCTCTATGATGAAAGGTCCTTCCCACTTGGGTTCGAACTTTCATGGTGTCTTGTGAGTTAACACCATCGGCCTCCTGACTGCCAAAACCAGGTCGCCAACTTGGAAAGTCCTCTGATTGACCTTCTTGTTGAAAGCCTGTGATATACGGGCTTAGTAGAGTTCGATGCGTTGTTGAGCTAGGAGACGCTTTTCATCAAGTGCCTCCAGTTCCTGCAGACGACAACATTGATTGTCTTCTTCTGTGAGTTGGTTTGTGATTGCTATGCGAAGTGAAGGTATCTGAATCTCGAGAGGCAGTACCGCTTCGCTCCCGTAGACCAGGAAGAATGGTGTGTTGCCTGTTGGGGTCCGTACCGTTGTGCGGTAGGCCCAAAGGCATTCGCCGAACTTCTCGTCCCAGTCGCGTTTATTAGATGACACGACTTTCTTGAGTAGCCTGACGATAGTCTTGTTAAACGCCTCTGCTAATCCGTTTGCAGTCGGATTGTAGGCGGTTGAGGCTACATTTTGAATGCGATTCTTGTCACAGAATCTGCTGAAAATGTGGCTGATGAACTGAGGACCATTGTCGTGGATGATCCTCTGAGGTACCCCAAAACGGTAGATGACGTGGTGCTTGATGAAGCTGATCACCCTGGAGCTTTTCACTTCTGCTAGCGGAACTGCTTCTGCCCATTTGGGGAAGTAGTCGATGATTGCTAGGATAAAGCGGTATCCTCTCGATGAAGGAGGGGTGATCGGTCCCACAATGTCCTTGCCCCAAGCTTCGAAGGGCCAGGAGGCGACTATAGGATGTAGTGGTTCTGACGATGTATGTATGAAGTCTGCGTGAAGCTGGCACACATGGCACTTCTTAGCATATTCAACAGCGTCAGCGGCCATGGTTGGCCAGTAGTAGCCTATGCGTCGCAGTCGGTCCTGCAACTTAGGGCCAGGTTGATGGGCCCCGTAGGTTCCATCATGGGTTTCTCGAAGGGCTTCGGCTGCTTCTTCGTTAGACAAACATCGAAGGAGAAGTCCATCGTAGGAGCGTCGGTACAGCATTTTAGTGGCCGTATCGTATTAGAATCGAAGAGAGCGTCTCCTGACTAAGACGGCTTCTTTCGGGTCTTCTAGGAGAATTCCGTAGACATCAAAGTCGATGAACGGGAACCTCCAGTCTCGGACATTAACATCAGTATTTGTCGACATGGCGTGGGCCATGTGTGAGTATAGGTTGTTTTTAGGACAGACCAAGTCTCTTTCGACTACGGTGACATAGTGTTGAGTCCCGAAGGGCGCTGCCAATGAGGCCGCGAGGCCAGCTTCTTTATCTGGGTCATTAAAATTATTAAATCAACCCATCCCCAGCAGAGTCGCCAGCTTGTTTGCCATTAAAATTCTTTTATTGCAAATTTTAATACAAACAGATCAGTGTTACAATATAGGACTTAGATGTAGTCCTAGGAGTATACTTTTGTTTATCTGGGTCCCTTGTGCCGATGGAGTGAGTGGTAATGCGTTGACTCCGTTGACGATCTGACGACGATTATCGGTTCTCTGAAGGTTTGGATTGCTCTGGGTACTGGAGCTTGCTGAGAGGAGAAGACGTTGAGTGTTTGTATCTGCCTCTCTGGTGGTTCGTTCGTTTTTTGTGTGTTCGTTGTGTATGTGAGAAGGAAATAATCCCTCTATTTATAGATTTGCAGACTGGCTGCTCATGCACGCATGTAGGATACGTCTGTACGCGGGAATGCCACGTGGTGATTGCTGATGGAGGCGCATGAACGATGCGCCCTGATCGAGGGGTTGAATTCTTCATACTGCTGTTGTGAGCCGGCACGTAGCAGAGAAGAGGATCTTTCTGTTGCTAAAATCTTGGGTGAGTTGAGTCAAAGGACACGTGTCGTCGACTCATGGCTCGGAGATCTCAGATTTGATGGGGGGGTGATCTGGTAGGATGCGCCTAGGACTGGGCGCATGAAGAGACTTTGGCTCGTAACCTTTAGGAGTCACGAACTATTCTGGGCGCATGGCTTTTGAGGCGCATCTAGGCGACTTTCCTTCTATCTTTTGGGATCAGAGAGCAGTCTGGGGCGCATGGCTTTTGAGGCGCATGCAGAGCTTCAAAATGGAGACTTTTCTTCTGTCTTTAGGGATCAGTAAAAATTCTGAGGCGCATGGCTTTTGAGGTGCATGCGGATTTGAGCGCAAGGTTGCGGAGGCGCATACGAGTGGTTGGGTGGCCACGTGGCAGTAGCCATCGGAGTAAAAAAAATAATGATGCTGACGTTGCCGATGCTTCGTCTTCTGAAAAAGCTGTCAACTATTCAGACTTTGGGAGGTGTGCTGCCAACTCTGTCAGTTCAGCATTTAATATTTCTGACATTCGATGGACAGCTGAGTGGGCGCGTCGATTGGTGTTCCACTAGGCGTATGGGGACGCATGGAGACGCATCCTCTGTGATGTGCTTGGTACTGAAGGATGCGTCTGTGCTGTTGCGCTTGATGTTGAAGGGCGCGTCTGTGCTGATGCGCTTGATGTTTGAAGGGTGCGTCTGTGTGATGCGCGGGCTGGCCGGCGTATCCGCTTCGTAACACGTTCTTTAATGCAGCTACTGTTTACGTTCTTCGAGTGCTTTAAATAATCGTTTTGATTTGGCTGAATTCGAAGCGTCCGGTTCATCCATTAAATGCAAATTCATTGCACGGAATTCGGAGAGCCATCTACTTGGCGCATGGATTTGATTTGCCCGGCCTATAAATAGTGGCATAGAGAGAGGGTTTGCTTCTCGTTCTCTCACGTACTTCCGACATGAACTTGTGTACTCGAGTGCATTCTGTTGACGAAGTGCTCCCGAGGGTGAAGATGCGACGCCATGTCTTCATTGATGCACTTGAAGGTGAATGTTACATCCAAAAGTCGGAGTTGAGGGCTCCCGAGGCAGGCGGAAGGTGCCTGTTGGATCCAAAGATAGGGATGCTCGGACCTCGTCTTCGTTGTGCAGGAAGAACCGTAGATCGAAATTGCGGTGCTGCGGCTTTGGGGGCTCTCTCTTCCTTCAAAGTGGGTGTTGCCCACTCTGGTGGGTTTGAAAGCTGCTCCTTTAGCCGCAGTTTCGATTACGGTCTTCCTTCGCCTTTGGAGGCTCTTTCGAAGCCTCCTCTGGCCACAGGTTGGCTTGCGGTGCTCTTCGCTTCCTCGGCTAGAGGGTTGATTGCCACCCTCGTTCTGCTCAATAAATGTTTCATTAGTCGAAGCATTTTGACGACGGTGAGCCTGGCTGGAAGAGCGGCACATAACTGGGCTGCTGAAGGGATGCACATAACTGGGATGAACATAACTGAGTTGCTGAAAAGGATGTGCCTTGCTTAGGGCGCATGGTGGGATGCGCCTGACTGAGGGCGCATGATGATTGCTGCGCCTACTTGAGGGCGCATGATGATTGCTGGTTGTAGACTTAGGATCTTTTCTTTGTAGAAACTCTCCTTTGTACAATCTTTTTTTAGACATGTAATAGACTTTTATATGTTAAATAAAAAGTCCTCTTTCAATGTCTATACTTGTTTTTGCTGTAAAGTACTTTGTCCGAGTTCTGGCGCATATAGTCTGGCGCATGGGCTTTCTGATTCTGAAATTCCATGCTTCTACAGTTACATTTCTCTATTTATCATATTATATCTCATTCTTATAGTCTCTCTCTCTTGTTGATTTTCTTTACAGAGATTCATGTATATTTTTCTATAGCTTGCTTTATATGTCCAATCCTGATATGAACTGTTGTGAAAGATATGTGCTCGTTCCGTCCTGATTGGGCATGTTAAAAATTTTACAGGTGATGATGAAGAGTTCTGCCCTACTTATTATGGCATTGGCTTAGATGACACCGGTGACATGGACCCTTAGGAGGATCCAACAGTCGCTGAGGACTTGCCCATAGTCTAGCTGAGACTTAGTATTTTTATTTGTCTTTCTATTTGAGACATTATGAGTTATACTTGAGCTTTATTCTGGTGGTTTACACCTAGACTTTTATTTGTATCTGTGACTCTCTTGTTATTTACTCTTCTATTCCATCTTAGGGTTGTGATTGAGTTACTTAATCTTTACTCTCCATTCGGAGCTTATTCTAGATTGTGTTAGATATTGTGACTCAGGACAGCGTTCTACCGCCGACACTGCGACGTAGGCTGGGCATATTCACTTCTCGTGCCCTTTCACTGGGTGCGGGTCGTGACACATTTTTAGTGGTAGCCTATGCAGGTCGACAATCACAACTAGTATGATTTCGTAGTGGTACTCGAATTAGAGTATCATTACAGCCTGCAGTAGGATATAAGGTATAAGTTAAGGTACTCAATCACATTAGAAAAACTCTTATCAAATTCTTGCTGTTAATTGTCTCCTTTTGAAAATAACTGTCCTCCTTTGATAATTTTGCTTCTTTTTCAGTAATTGATTCCTTGTTTGATATGTCTTCAATATAGTTATGGAGACACGGTTTAATCTCTCCGGTCTATGCAGTTCGAGATTCGCATTAGTACGATATCTACTTAGCACAACGACTTAGTTGTACTGCTACGAGCCTGCTATAAAATATAGAAAGTAAGGTGTTAGAATGAGAGGATACTCAATCACTATTAGAATTTCCTGAGAGATTCCTGGGACGACCCTTGAGAATCTCATTTTGAGCTTTAATTTAAATTCCCTTTCCCTTATTTTAATCCACCTTCCTCCCTTGATTCTTGCATTTTGTTTGAACTCTTTTCACCAATACCCTTACTTTCTTGTGCTTAATAATGGTTAGGAAGATGGCTATACTGTTAAATACTCATTGGTCAAACACATGGCTAGAAGAATTACATTAAGGAATTGGAATACACGGAGACTTTGACTAAGTTATAAGGGCATTTTTCTAAATGGATGATTTAATAATTAGTAGTTTGTAAGTTGGGATATTACCAAGGAACTTTATCTTGAGATTATTAGTAGTAATCACCAGAGGATTATAAAATTATATTTTGATATTGGAGGAAAATAGTTAGAATCTATATAAATCGATTTCAGGAATTGATGTGATTCATGAATTATTGGATTATGATTATACATATTTGAACGTATATAGATTGGTTTGATAATGATAAAAAAAGGTGTGGCAGTATGAACTATTAAATTGAGTCGTACAAGTTACGATTTACATGTTTATTGAATTTCAATTTAAGTGGAAGCAATGATATTAAAATTTTGGTTTAAAAGATTAGGAAGATATAAAAACGATCTTTTTGGAAAAAAAATCTCAAATTTGGAATCGTGTCAATTGATTAAAGATTTAAAAATCTATTTAGATTTTGGTTTAAGAAGTAGTGATTATGTTTCAATGACTTAGAAAGAAAATTTATGGTTGATAAACGTGTTAAAATACTGAGCTGTAAATGCTAGATTGCCGTGATAAGCTAAATGTCTATCTTGAGGATTATTTGAGACAAGTTGGGAGTTTTTAAAGTTATGAAGTGATATTCAATTTTATGGATTCATGATTCATTAACTCTGAAGTTTAAAGTTGGATTGAAATGTTAAATTTTGGAAAGGTTAGTAGTAACGTGATAAAAGTTACTATGAGATCTATGAAAAGGATTTAAATGTTAGTCGTGATTAGATTGGATGGCTTAGAGTGAATACAAATTGCGGTAGTTATTTTGAAATTTTTTTTAAAAGAATGTAATGGTAGGCCACCAAGGTAACCTTAATGAGATAGAAGTGTTCCACACTAATTGCCATATCACTCATGACTATGATAGTAGTATATACTCAAGTGTTGTTAGTCGTCTGCCAAACTATGTGACTGTATCTCAATCTTGACTTACTCAACCTTCACTCAAATCTAGATCTTTTATTGTGACTTTCTAACCGTTTGTATTTGATCGTTCCTTAACAGTATTCTTCCTTTAGAACTGTGTCCCTAAATTATTTTACTGGATTCTTAATTAAATTTATTTCATGCTTCAACTTGATTCCCTTTATTCTTGTATCAATTTTCACCTCTTGAACCCTTACCTTCTATTTTAGATTCTTTGACGTCCCTTAACGTGACTTTGATATTCGGAGTGTAATACTAGTTTTTATCCTCCAACAAACTTTACATGCAAGACCTAGACGAGTCCACCCTCATGTAGATATATCATGTCCCACTAAACACGTCTCCTTGTACACTATTTTCTTGATGAGACTTTCTGGTCAATAGGACTAAACTATAGCCCTTACCATGATACTAAAATACTTTCTGACTTAAATTCGAGATCCAACCATGACTCAATTCTTTCAACTCGACATGTGATGGTGTTCTTCTTGTTTCCTTAAATACTTAACCTTGTACCTTATCTAGATTGCTTGACCCGTTTAGTTAAGGATCTTGGACTATTTCTTTTCCCTTTTTCATCTTTACCTCCCTTACCTATATTTTGACTACCTTACGCTGCTAATTTAGCCTTAGTTTTGCAAGCTTATCTCTTTTTCGAGCTTGATCATGACATATTTTATTGGGTCGACCCACTAACATATTGTCTAATCAGAACCGGTGTATGATGGTCTGATCAACCTATTGCACTTTGGTTCGTTTTTATATATTACTCTACGTGGATAGAGGCATAGTTAAACTTGCCCTAGAGTCTCATCCACGACAGCTTTGGCAATTCTTCTTGAATTATTTTCGTCGTCTATGAACCACGTATTGTACTCAATAGCATCGTCTTTGAACTCTTTTTGCTTTTGTCTTTCACATATTTCAGAAAGACAAGGCACTGTACTTAATATGTCAACCCAAGGTATCACGTTTAGCTTCCTTATCAAAAGGAGGAAATTGACTTATTTCTATATCCTCGCAGTATCCTTTAGGATTTCAATAGTGTTGAATTCTAAACCCTTGATCGTGACCAGCCGACTTGGTCATTCTCCTTATCATCCAATGTTTGGAACTATATTCAATTGAATTAATTCAATTGTGACATGGATTTCAAGTCTTGGATACTCGTGCCCAGACTTCAATGACCTCGTTCTCCATCTTGCCCAAACCTCAATTCATCCTAGAAATGATCAACTTAGATCATATCGAGACTAAATTTTCTTATAGATATATATAGTGTGCTTTGATTTCAGTGCTATTGACAAGTCGTGCTTTAAACTTTCAATTTTGATCATCTTTAGAATAGTAACGCTTTATAGTTAATTTTGGTTATTTTTTTATAATCACCAATTTTTATATAGGATGATAGACTACCTTACAGTCCGATGATTTATTATTTTTTCTTATCTTTTCCAGAATGGCACCCATGACCAGAGTCTGTCCCCAGTGCATAGCTGCAATTCCGGATGAGATTGAGATTGTATTTTCCACTTTTATTGCTCAGAAGGTGTTAGTAGCCTCATCGGAGAATTTTCCTCCATCTCCTATCCTTCAGGAGAGGGCTGCAGTTCAGCCGGAGACTGAGGGCCTCGCTTTGCCTCCTGGAGTGGTACCCTACGCTATTCCTGATGGGGCTCATATTTACAGACTCGTTCAGGATGTACGGAAGGTACAAAGACTTCAGGCTGAGCTTATGAGAGAGCAGAGTCTCAGTATCCAACTGTTGTGGGATTACATGCATTCGAGGGGAGAGCCTAGTCCCAAGAGAGCGAGGAGCAGTTTACACCCAGAGCCTCATTAGTACCCAGGCTTCTAGCCTAGACCAGCCTATCCAGTTCAGATTCCTGTCCAGCAGAGGCCAGTTGAGTGGGTGCCTACCTATACTTTCTGTAAAAAGCTTGGGCACGTATGGAAGGACTGTAGGAAGAGACTAGGATTGCGCCTATTTTGTGGGTCAGCTGCACACAAGGTACGAGACTGTCCTACTACACCTGCCCCTAGTCGAGGCCTACCTCCGGGAGAGAGTTCCAGCTACCAGACCTAGTAGAGGTGAGTTCTTGACCCATACCTTATCCTAGCTTGATGATTACTGTACCCTACCATATTGTTGTATGTTTGATACCATATGACTACTTTTGATCTAGTACGACTATAGTGGCTACATGAGACCCCAGACTGATTACCTGCCATAATCATGAATGATATCTTTCCAACTGCATGATTAAGATAATTTTTTTAAGACCATGATTGTTGAGGATTTGACCTAGAAGGATTAGGATCATCTTAATTTCGAGGACAAAATTATTTTAAGGGGGGTAGACTTGTAGCATCCACTTTTTCATAGAAGGGCATTTTAGTCTTTTTAGCCATTTTGGCCTTTTGTGATTTTCTAGATATGTTGACTTGTGATTGTGCTAGCAACTAGTTTATCCTTAGAGGACTAGTATAGGAGCTTAACCATGCCTTAGAATTATTATTTTTATTTTTAGAATTTATTTTAGGCTTGAGTTTATTTTTAAGGTTTTAATTGATTTTTAGCCTTTTTATGCAAGCCTTTTAGCCTTTTTGACTTGGGCCTTATTCTTACTTAAGAATGAGTTGGCCCAAGTGAAACCCTAACCCTAGAGACCTATTCCTGGCCGCCCAACAGCAGTACCCCCTCCCTCTTTATTTCATTTGTGAAGCTTGAGCCTCCACAAGTGAACCCTAAGAGATCCCCTTCTCCAAAACTCATTTTTCCTTCATCCGGA